>QTSX02007108.1:0-120169 GCA_014839935.2 Entomophthora muscae
TACAAAATTTAGCACTTAGTTTTTAAAAGTTATATGAATATAACTTTATTAAGGCCCAAACACAAAATAGCATAATTTCAGTCTAGATTTTGAACAAATCTTAATTAATTAAGATTTATATGTTTTTTAAATATTGATTTACCCTAATAATGCTGATTTTCTACAAATTGATTGTCAGAATTAAAATAATATTTAGGCCAACTGTCTAGAATCAAAATTTTAATACATGTCAACACTTAAAATATTGACACTAAACATTTACATGTAGTTTTGTCCAACTTTTTTTAATAAAAGCCTCAATACTGCATATAATAGTAACATTGAAGGTTTTTTTGCATAGTCTAGATAATAATTCTCCACAAATTGATATATTTTCAGCTTTAACTTTCATTTTTTATACTTTACTAACAGTTATTTATCTAACCCCTTTTTCTTTATAGGATAAATCAAAGAAACCCCAGCCTAATAAGAAAAAGCCCAATAAAAAACTGCCAATGACACTACTAAGACTAAGGCTTCTTCTTCAAAAAAAGTGCTTAATAAACAGCTTAAAAAAGATGAATGGAAAAAGAAAACCCCAACACCTTCAGCTTCTGAGAAGGACTCTGATGATGGTTTCACCTCTCATAGTTGGTATGATTCTGAGGAAGATAAAGATCCCATCAACAAGAAGAAAAGAAATGCAAGCTTCAAGTTCTCTCCTGAGCCCTCTCCTGGTGAACATGAAGATGATGAGCAACATGAGTAATTTACCGGTTTTCAACACGCCCCTTCTGGGCCATGGGATGCACTAAAAGCCCACAATATTTGCAATGATAAGGGCTCCTTCAGGATCCCAAAGAGATTCCCAATTTTTTTTAAATTAATGTAAGTCAAAGATGGCCCAAGCATGGTCAGTGATGGCTACATGTTTAACTGTAATAATCAAAAACAAGGAAGCAAGAGCAAACATTACACATGTGAAGACAGAAGCTTCCAAGCACGCCTAAACACCCAAGGTTGGGACAAAGTTAGCTTGGAAAAGGGGGAACATACCTGCATACCTCCCACCACTTTGATTGAGAAGCTGCTCAAATGATACCTATTCATAATGATCCCAGGATCAAAAGACATTAAAGCAACTTACCTGGCAGTAAAGGCCACCAAACACTTGAGCAAAGAGAACCTTAAATTTGTCCCTGACCGTGAACAACTTGTTAAGTATATCTGTGATAGACACTGAGAGCTAAACCCAATTGGAAAAAGTACAACCCAACTAAAAGACCTGGCCCTTACTCCTGAGTTGCAGATGACCCAAGACAATGAACAGTTACTTCTTCATTATGATGGACCTGGTGCAAAATAAAGGATCATATGCTATGCTACCTATAAGAATCTAGAGCAACTGTGTGCCACTGAGACTTGGCTCTGTGTTGGGACATTTGCAATATGTACTAATTTATTCTATCAGCTGTGCGTAGTATGCTCAGCTTGATGATAGAGTCCTCTCCTTTGCATATTTTCTTCTTCCTGGAGCCTCAGAGGAGATTTACCTAAGAGCATTAAAGATTCTACAGGAGGGGCTTAAAGCTATTTCCACTGAGGCTGGAAAGAATCCTGGTCTGTCAACAAGGGCCAATCCTGATGATACTGATAAAAAAGAAGTCACCCTAGCTGCTGAAGAGAAGGAAAAAGATAGAGCCCTTGGCCCCAAAATAATTATCATGGATTATGAGACAGCCCAATACAATACCTTTGTAAAACCCTTCAATAGCAAGGCCCAAGGGTGTTTCTTTCATTACTGACAAGCTATTAATAGATGCCTTAAGGACAAGCCCTCCTCAGCTCTCTCACATAACAAGAATCAACTGTTAAATGCAAGTTTATGATAAAAAAGTTTGTTGCTCTTGCATTTATTAAGCCTGAGCATGTTGGCTAAGGATTTGAGCTTCTCTGTAATGACCCTTATTCCTTGAGCCATGAAGCTGAGTTCCAACCCTTCTTTGACTACTATGAGCCACAATGAGTGGGGTGCAAGGTGGTCAGCCAAAGGGACAAGCCAACAGCAAAAGCAAGCTGGAATTGCTACCAGGCTGTTCTCAAGGATAAAATGAAGGCAACATGGTGCCTGGAAAACTGGCATAAAAATCTTAAGTCCTCCTTTGGTGTGAATCCCAGATACAACACCCTTTTTGAGCACCTTAAGGGTGAACAGGGGAAGAATGTCTCCTCCCTTTGTGATATGGAATTAAGGGCTCCAAAGAGGAGAAGACAGTGTAAGGCTAACATTTTTAAAGAGCAGATCAAGTCAGCTGTCAAGAATAAGTACAAGCTATCTGAGCTTGGGGAGCAGATAAGAAAGATTGCCACTGTACTATCTTGCAACAAACCTTCAAGTTAGTTTAAAATAAACATGGGTCATTAATTTAGGAATTAGGCTATTTTCTAATGGACATGCTGCTCAAGTCGCAGCATAACACAGTTCAATTTTGAAAAAGTAACTAATTACATATTTTATATTTAAAACATTAATAACTCAATGAAAAATTAATATTTTTTCACACTGTAAACCATTGAAATAATGCTAAGAATCTTATCTTTCTATTGGTGGAAAGATTTTAATGTGTAATATATGCCTAATATTAAAGCAAAAGTAATTTAAAAGAGTATAATCCAGATTTTATTATATGATTATATCTAATGATATAAAGTAGATCACTTCAAAGCTAATAAATACTCTTTTGTAATAACAACAGCTTTTTTTATTTAAAAAAATTAAAGATAAGATTGAGAGCTTTATTTTCTCATTTTATTTTATTTAAAAAGCTCAATTATTTAGGATTTTATGATAGTTTGAAGTTAGGGTGTTTTTATCACTGTTTAGATTGATTTTAAGGTTCAAGTGAGCTTCGAACCTCAAATTAAGCATTCTTTAAATGGAATTCTTTATTTTATCATTTTAAAAATATGTGGAAGAGTTACAATTAACTTAATACATCATTTTAATTGATTTGCATTGATTACAAAGAGGATATGATGTAATAATAATGTTTAGCTGCTTCACATGTATCACTTGTGCATGAAAACTGGGTATTTAATCAATTCTGCAAACATAAATTCAAGTTCAAACTATAATAAAAGCTATCACACCATTTCTTTCAGAATGGTGTCATTTAGCTTGGTATATAAGAGCTAAAGCACCACAAAGCTTCTAATCCAAAAGACCCCATTCAAAGGCCACATTCTGATCATAACTACTCCAACATTAAGGTGCATTTCAGAGATCTGACCTAATTACAGATTTAAAATACTACCATGTCCTCAGTTAAATTTACTTCTGCCATGCTACCCTTTTTTTCCTTGGGAGCTTCAACAAAAAGAGAGAGAATTACAATGTTAAAAAAGGCATTCCTCTTTATTGCTGGTGATGATCTTGATAATTTCATCAAGCACTTCCTTACTCAAACTGAATTTGGGAAAGCTCAGTTCCTGCCAACTATTCAAATTCAAAAAGACAATGAGTTCAAAGAAAACTTAAAGGATCTCATGAAATCTTCTCCCCAAAAGCATCTCTTAGCCTTGCAATATCTGGTTACTTCCAGTTACTCTTTAAAAGAGCTTAATGATATGGGTTTTAATGTAACCAAAAGTGAGTTTGAATACTCAAGAAAAATAAATAAAAATAAAAATGTAAGTTTAAACAAAAAAAGCCAAAAAATAATAACTATTCATTAAAAAAAGAAATAACTAAAAAAATAATTAAAAAATTGCTGGAAAATTCTTTTGAAACAAGCCATTTTACAAAAAAAAGTGCCTGAAAAAAATTATAAAGATATAGAAAAAGAGATGAGTAATTACTCAACTGAAATTAAATACTCTCTACTTAAAACAAAAAAGATATATATGAAAATATGAAAATAAAAATTAAATTTTGGTTTTGATTTCTACTTACTATAAATTAATCCCTAAAAATATAATAAAAAGTAAAAAACAAACTGATATGTACAATATTTGTAATTTAAAAAATTCACTAGAAAAAAAGAAGGAAGAATGTGAAAGTAAAAACTTGCCATTACCAGAATCTATAGACAATGACTTAAAGACTATTAATCAGCACCAAGACTTTTATGTTCATCAAAATTTTAAATATAAAAAAGATATTAATGAATTAGATGATGAGTCTTGTATTGTAGTTATAGATTATAAAGAAAACTTAAAGGTTGGTGGTGGTCCAATTGAGACCAATAATTGTTTTTATTCAAAAAGACCAATCTCATTATTAGGGTTTGCATTAGTTTTTAAGAAAAACAATAAAATTAAATATGAATATCATGATTTTTTGTCTCAAATATTATCACATGATTCTTTATTTTCAGTGAGTGTTTTATAAAAATTCTTAAATTAGATAGATTTAAAAAAATTAAAAATATAAAAGTATGGACTGATAATGGAAATCATTTTAGATCATATGAATTTTTATATTACTTATTTAAAGAGGCACCTAAATATATTAAGGGTTCTATAAAATATAATCATTTTGTGGAATGTCATGGAAAAAGCATTGTTGTTGGTCACTTTGGTGCAATATCAAAAACATTAAAAGAGAAAGAAAATTGTTTTTATATTAAGAATATAAATGATATTAAAAATATTTTTGAGCAAGAAGAAAAAAGAAAAGAGTTATATAAATCAGCGCTATCAGGCTCAAATATTTCTCAAAAGTCATTCTTTTATATTTATGAGAGAAAAGTTAGGCCTATAAGGAAAGAGCTCAAAGTTAAAAATCTGCGCATTAATCTTTCATATTTGATGAAAAATGGGAAGTTGTATACTTCACCTTTAACATTCGAAAGTTTCTCAGAATATTCTGAGATAACTTATCATTTGAAATCACATGATGATACCAGAGAAACAAAAATATCAGAAGATGCTAGTGGTGCATTAGGGCAAGTTCATGAAGTAGGGCAGCTTAATAGAGGGTGTATTTTAAATAGAGTTATCAGTCTTTCAAAAACAACAACATTTTTTTCTGAAACAAACTAAGAATATTTATGATGAGCCAAAGATAGGGTAATAGCATTTATAGCTTTGGGGCTGCTATTACTCTCCCATGCAACTCACCATAAATATTTTTGGTTTGTAGTTTGTAGTAGCGCTTAAGATATTTTCAGTAATACTATAAGTTGCAATTTTCAATTCTAAAATTGATGATTTATTTTTAAAAAAATCATCTAGGCCCAAGATCAATTAAAGTTTTGGAATTTGTTGATTGTATTTTAAGCTTTCTGAATAATTTGAATATAAATAATGCAATTAAGTTATAAAATAATCAGTCCAGCGCTTAGGCATAACAAGAAAAAAATGACCCACATGTTTGGCTCTTTGTGATATCTTATTATATAATTTTAATCTAAAAAACCAATAATATTATTTAACAAGATAATTCAATTTAAAGTGGTAGAAATCATTAATAATTTTTATAAAAGATTTTTATGCCAGATCCTGGATTATCTAGCTTAAATAGTTGTTTTAGTACTAAAGTATATGTAATTTTGGGTTGCTTTTATATCAACTATTCTTAAAATAAGTGTTTACCTTTAGTTTCTTTATTTAATATATTTTATTTTTAACAAGCTTTTTTTGAAATATAATTTATAAATTTTTTATATGGTAAATATAACTATTTTATAGTGAAAACAGTTAATTTCATAGTAAATTATTTTTGAAGTGGAGGTTTCATATATTTTTAGATAGATTTGCATTATTCTTATTTTATTTTTGGATTCTACATGATCATATTACCCTAAAAAGCATTTTGGAGCTTAATTTTTATTAAGTAAAATGTTCAGGAAACAGGTTTTTGCTTGTTAGAAAAGTGTTGACTTCCAGTAGGCTACATAATAGGAAACTTTATCTCAACTTTTCTAATGTGTGGCCTGGGTATAAAATTAATTTTGACAATTGACATTTAGACAGTTGGCATGCAGACAGTTTGAATGACAACTGTTCTCATTAAAAAATACTTTTAATATACTGGTTTTATTTCTTATCATAAAAGGATCTGTAATATTTGGGTTTCAACTTTAAAATATTTCATTAATGATTTTATATATGCAAGGGTAGTGACTCCAATAGCTGGAACTGCTATAACCAGGTTAAGGACAGCGTAACTAAGACCACCTCATCATCTGAAGGTTAGCACAACCAATTTCCCCGCCTGGTTAAGGTAAAAAAATCCCATGTTCATTGTGATTATCAACAAGCTGAAAATCCAGTATGTCCATGGGGGCCAGCTTTACCCCCGGCCATCAAAAGCAAAGCTGTTGTATCCAAGCATGCAGACCAGATGGTCAAGTTTGCAAGTGTTACCAAGGAGGTTTTGATCTATTACACCAGAGAAGGCTGTCTTACCCATCTCAAAGGCATTTCCAAGGGTCTTGGGGCTAAATCCTGATCAATTTACTCTTCTATTAAATACTTTACTTCCATATATTTAATTTTGCTTTATTTTTAGCATATAGATGCAAACATAGGAACAAATTTCAATATAAAAATATTGCAGTTTTGGGGTATGCTGGCTTTGGATCTTTACACACTATTGTTGATACTAGCTAACCCCATATTTTTATTATATATTTGTTTTTTTTGGATGATTTTGAGTTCAGCCATATATTTTATTTGTTATTTTAATATGCATATATACATGTTTAATATAGAGTCAAAATTTAATATGGAGATATCACAGTTTTGGGGTGTATTGACTTTGGAGCTTTGTGCACCATAGTTGGTACTAGCTGACCCCACATTTTTATTGCAGATTTGTAATTCTTGGATGATTTTGAGTCTACCCATATTTTTTTATTGTTTTTGAAATGTTTTTGGGCTTTTATTAATATTTCAAGTTATCCGGCATGGTTTAGCCAGAAATTCGAGATAGGGTTTCTAAATGGCGTCTTTCTAGATAGTGTTTTCTAGATAGTGTATCCCATCTGGATATCATACCTGGTTGAGATTGAAGCTTGTTTTTAAAGTACCCTCTAGAGGTCCAAAGAAAGTTTTGAGTTGGCATTAGTAGGATGGGGTCGTCATGCTATCGTGAGGGGTTTCCTGGGAGCCCATGGATTTCGCTTGGTTGGGGTTAACGGTGGGCAGTGTACTTGAGCGAGAAACTGGGTATTGGGCTGAGGGAAGTGTGGCTGGGCTTGAGCGGGTGCGATTGGGCTGGATGCAGATTTTAACATGCGTGAGGATGTGCGTCATTTTGGGGTGATTGGTTCAGGTTAATGGGGGAAGTTATTCTTTTTTGTCCAGTTGGCATGCGGTGAAAAGGGGTTTGTGCATTTAGTTATGTGGAATTGAAAGCTGTGTCCTCTGATTGAATTAAGCTGTTTAGTAATATATTTTATTTAACGGAGAGGATATATGGAGATTTAAGAGAGAGTTTTCAGGGGTAAGAATGAGTGATGTATATAATTTAATGTGGGTTGATGGCGGGATAAAGCGGATGGTAATCCTTTGACAGCTGGATCCAAAACTGATTTTGGTTTAGAGTTTATACTGCAATAGGAAAGCAGTAGTACGCGACCACCACCCTAATAAAGGCAGAATCCTCGGATTGGAGCAGTATTATTGCAATTTTCGCAAGAAAGAAATTTAGTTTGTGAGGGCGTATCTGGATATAAATATTATTCCAAGTTTATCGGGTATTTAGTGTTACTGGTTTGATGGGATTAAGTTATTGCATAGGCTGTTGAATCAAGTATTTAAGCGAAGAGTTGATCGGCATATATAGTCAATTCAAAGTGGAATATGTAAGCAACTCCATGAGTAAAGCACTGCTGGAGGATAAGTGACATGGAGTATGGAACAGTCAAGGTTGAATCTTATTCATGGCGGCGATCTGATTATAGGGATCGATGTGGATATTGTGGCCTGAAGAGATCAGCGAGTATATTTAGCGGGGGATTGATGGCGATTAAATACCGAATCCGCATTTAAAAATTCAGGTTAAAACTGCTGGGTGGTTCAAGGACCCGAAATTGGACGTGTTTTAGTTTATCAAGATGGGCGGATGATTTAAGTTTATGACATGATTGGGATGCTTCGCCACCAGGTTTTTGGTTTCTCTAGTTTTAGAAGGGATAGTCAATGCTTTGGGTCGGTTGCGGTGTGGGGCGGCTGAGGACTCTTGGTGAGCACTGTATCTGGATTGGCTAGAATCAATTGGCGGGTGCTGATTGGCTGGTGAGATCAATGATGCTTGACTTGACGATCCCCTGATATTGACAAGGGCTTCACTGGGTCCAAGGCCAAAGGTGATTGGTTAGTTTTAGTTTGGGCTCAGATTAATATGATGGGGTTATTTGATGTTTTGATTGTACTTAAGCCACACCACGCAAGAAATGTTCTGCAGTTGAGTGATGGAGTATACCAAGGAAGAGTACGCCAAGATCGGGTCGCTGCTACAGCAACGCCTCCAGGATGAGGTGCGTCATTATGAGCTTATTGATATTGTGGGGCGTGGATCATGCGGTGCTGTGTACCTCGGCCAACAGACAACATCGCCGTACACTTGCTATGCTGTCAAGACGCTGCCTAAAAATGTCATGAAGCCGCACATGTGTGAGGAGATTTCCATACACCGCATGGTGGGCTGGCACCCCAGCGTTGTAAGCCTGGAGTTTGTTGTCGAGACCACGGATACCGTGTACATTGGACTTGAATACTGCGAAGGAGGCGATCTCTACGACGCGATTACCGTTGGCAATATTACGCGTTGCTCTGATGAGTCGGTGGATACTGGGGTACGCGACGCGCTGGTACGCAAGGTGTTCCTTGAGATCCTAGGCGCAGTTGACTTTTGCCACTCACGTGGAGTCTATCATCGCGACCTCAAGCCAGAAAACATACTCCTTGACAACAAGGGCCGCATTAAGCTAGCCGACTTTGGCCTTGCCACTCGCAGCGTCTGGTCTCGTGAGTTTGGCTGCGGCTCATGCTTCTACATGGCGCCCGAAGCCCACAAGCCCAAGCCAAACTCCAAGACTAGCAAAGGCCCATCCCTTCCCTACTGTACCTCCGCCGCTGATGTGTGGAGCCTTGGCGTCATCTTCCTTAACCTGTGCTTTGGCCGCAACCCGTGGAAGCGCGCCTCTACCGAGGACGCCGCCTTCCTCGAGTATATTTTCAACCCCAACCTGCTGGCAGATATGTTTCCCCTTTCTCCTGAAGGCCACCGCCTCGTGACGCGCATGTTGTCCATCAACCCCAACCGCCGCATCACTTTGCAAGAGCTGATCAACGACGTCAAGGCAACAAAGACCTTTGTCCGCAACAATACCCCGCTCCCCTCCAAGTCCCGCTCAAAATTGAAGCCATCACGATCTACCGCCGAGCACTGCCCTTCGCAGGAGCTCGCTGCCCAAGACTCTGGTATCCTCGACACCTCACCTGAGGAGCCCTCCCAGCATCAGACGAACATTGCCCTTGCCATTGATCAACTTGACATTGGCATTGGAAAGTCGCCATCTTCGAACCCGTTTGAGGTCTCCGATGCCAAGCTACTCAATGCCAAACCCAGGAAGAAGGTCCCTCGCGCAAAGAGGATTGAAAACATCCCGTCCGATAATAGCGTCATGACCTTCTGGACCTGCCGCACCTCCGTCGGCCCCAGCTCCCCTGGCCTTCCCTCCGACGCCAAGTACCACCCGTAACCGCCATCTAGACGATCTTTTATTAAAACTTATTTACCCCAAATCAATCCATCTTCTCTTCACACAAAAGTCTAGGGTATCCTTGCCAATCACAAATCCCACAACTAGGTCGAGTTTGCATGCTCCAGATAAGATCTCCTTAAGCCTGTGTTCGAACAAGGCCGGGCGGCACGCCGACTTCAATCCGCGCCGCCCACAACCGCTTCTAGGCTGCTTCGGCTCAGCACGGTTAACTTCCGGCTGCGGGCCGAGGCATCCCTAACCGCATCCCAACTAGGAAAGGTACTTTGACCTCCTAATCCAACTCCCCAAAAGCTTAACCACCCCAAGCTCCCATGGGGGCAACGCCATCCGAAGCGACATCCCTACACGGATAAATTTGATGTATTTTTAACCCCATTCTCCCTTTTGGATATAAAAACTTGCCCACTTAAACCCAAAAGCCAACCAAATCAATCCCCTGAAATTGAACAACTTGTATTATTTTCACCAGATAAATGAAAACATTCTTTAAACCAAACATATATTTCACCTTCCCTAACCATATCTAAAAATGTTATTATAGCCATGAGGCAAGTGCCCACCCCTCCACAAGCAGAGGGTACTCCTCATTCAATAGATGGAGGTAGCCCAAGACTTCCAAAACTGTTATCCTTACCAAAAGTTATTCTCCTGTATCGTAGCATCTACAATCACTTCCTCTCAGGGAACTGTTTCCCTGAGAGACAACCCAATACCAAATAGTTGGAGGTTCTTCTACTGCAACCTAATCAATTATAGTTCCGTATTTGGAATAAAGAAGATAACAGTCCAAAGAAAAAGCCAGATAATAAGATTTAGACAATAGCCTTATCAAGAAGCAGCAGTTGATATACTGAAAAAGGAAGCCACCAATCCATCAGGAGGTGGTATTGTGGCAGGATCCACATATGGTGTGAGTGGCAGATAACTGATCAAGTATCATTGCCTTAAATTGGCTTTCCACCTGATTAGGGGCCGCTGCCCATATGTCGATACTGGCGGCAGGATACCCAATGTTGGTAAATACATTGGCAGGCAGGGAGTCAATCTCATTTGCAACACCCCCTTGTCCTCTGTTTGTTGTCGTTGACCAGAATTGATATCTGAGGAAGATCCATAAAGTTGCATGCAAAACATTTATGGGCAGGTACAGCACTACAGTGGCACAATAAGTCATGATAGAGCTTCTTGGTGTTACCTTGGGCATCTCTTAAGATGGTAGGCATGGTTGTCATGGACAGCTGTGACCTTGAAGGACCCAAGATAGTTGGGTTTGAGTTTGAAAGTACTGAGGTTTATGCATAAACTGGATCCCCTACAGCATAGTGAGCTTCTAGGTGCTTTGTTGCCCCTTGATTGGTTTCTGTTCAATATTGTGGGCTTTGGTACACCATTGTTCCAGTGATAGAATGTCTTTGAGGAGTGGTTTGGCCAGGACTGTTGATTTTAACGTGCCCTGGTTCATCTCTGTCCTGCAGCAGGGTATCAAAAACATTCCTGACATCAGAGGAAAAATTCTAAAATTTGGGCTTTGTCAATTGACAAAAATTGGTCAGATTATTGGCAGCAGTTCCTCCTGATTGGGGAAGCTGCTGCAAAAAAGGAAGACTTCAGAAATAATTTTAAAATTGAGTATTCAAAAAAAACATCTCTTATACCCCAGAACCCACCCGCCACCCACACATGCACTTGCCTCTGCCTGCCTGCCACCTTATCTGCCAGCTGCTGTCTGCCCAGCCACTCCCACCCCTGCCAGCCTGGGTGTTACTGCCCTGCTAGTGGCACCCAGGGCAACCCTAGATTCCCTAAATTGGGAGAATTCCCCAATTGAAAATACCAGAAAGGGAATTTCCAAGGTGGTTTCCAAACCAAGAGTACTACCCAAATGGGAAACAACCTAAATACAGAAACCCTGAACCCTTTTAATTTGGTAATAATCAGTGCCCCAAAATCAGTAACTGAATTTGGGTGCATAAAAAAGACCCATCCCAACCTGTGCCACTATAATTTGGATGATGGCCAAACCTTCAGATATACAAGCTGCCGGTGCCGACCCAGAAAGGGAGTTTCAGCTGCAAAAAGCTACTGGGGACCCTGATCCAGTGTTTGAAGATGTTCCTGCCCTACATATCAACCACTAAATAACAGAGATTCATTGCTTGATGATAGTTGTGCTATAATTGAGAAAATTACCCCTCAATAATATCACATAAATCAATCAAAGCTTCACTACTAGAAGTAAAAGACCACTAAGCTTTACCATCCCATTCCAGAAAAATAAGAAAAATTGCCTCATCTTCCCTGCTGTAATCACAGCTTGCCTAGGAGTTGGGTGTGTGAGAGGAGCTAAACCAACCAAGCTTGGCTCCCATCCTGGAGGGGAAACCCACCAGGGCTCTATCCAGTGTAATACTTTAACAGCTTCTTGAACAGGGGTTCACAAGAACATGGTTGGGTACAGCTGATGAAGGCATGCATTCAGCCCCTTTAGGAACATGCTGGTTGACAACTAGGAGGTACAGCCAGGTCCATACTCTGGGAGCATAATTGCAGAGGATCCAGGAAATCCATGCTTGCCTTTTAATTACCCCAGCCTGACTATTTTATGGTATAATAGGAAATCCAGTATGTGAGCTTCAATGAGCTTGGATTCTGGGCAAGCAATCTTGGAAAACTACTCTCAGCCATCTGGTGATCACTTTCACGCTTTTAACTTCTCATAGTCTTACCTGAAGACCATCTTGCTCATTCCATGGTAGTCTTCTTTCAGTTAAAAGCCAAAAACATAAAATATAAAATGATTGAGGGGAAAGCAACTTTTGTCACCAAATATAAGCAATTTTTAATTATTATAATCTTTTTTTACTATATACCAATTGGGGTATAGTTGGCTGAAAGTCCCTCTGGTTCCAGAATCACACCTGGATTCCTATCATGTAATCTATGAAATAACAGCGTCACTCAATCAAGACCTTTAATAAAAAGAATCTTAATATCATTAACCTCTAAGAATGTGTCCTATTAATTCTTGAATTGCCTGATTCCTTCTGTGAACATGTAATTTCATGGCTTGAAGCATTCCAGACTCCCGGTGCCAAAACCCTGTCAAATAGATGTATTTCTGCTCCAAAATTTCATTGTCTCACCTGGGAAACAGCTGATCAATCCTGAATACCTAGACACCATTGTCTACATTTAATTTTTTTAATTAATTGGTTTTTTGCATCTTACACTCATCAAAATGGTTCAAAACTTTAATCAGGCGCCATCACAGCTCCCAGAAATGTTCCCAGGCGGCTCCCCAGCACCTGAAACATGCCATGGGTGGCTCAACGCTTTACAAATTGATTAGGTGGTGTGACAGTGCTTTTAACCCTAATAAATTTGCCAAAACAGCACTTTTAAACCACATTTCAGGGGGTTCTTTTGGTCAACCTTAACTAAATTTCTTGATACATTAACACCATTTAAACCCCTCAATTAGATCCTCATTAATCATATTCCTGGGTATAAATTAACCTCTATGAATCATCGACTGGTTTGAGACACCTAGTCTCATAATCTGAATTTTTAGATTATTTATTTTAACCCTATTATTAAATCTTCATTAATAATATTCAAGGATATCAATTAACCTTCCCAGTTAATCATTTAGTTTGAGACACCTAGTCTCATAATCTGTTTTGGTCAGTTTATTCATTGAGTCCCTTAATTAGTACAGTATAATTGATTCCTGGGCACTCCATTATTATGCTGGAAAATCTCTCTAAGACCAATCATATTGTGGTAGGACACGCCATTTCAAAAATGGCATCTCAAAATATTCTATATCAAATTACGACATCCTGATTTTTTGCTATCTCAATTTGTTAGTAAAAACACCATTTCAATTTACAGCATCGCGACTAAGAAAAACATGATTCAAATTTTTAGATTTTTTGCGCTCCAAAAATAGCCCAAACAATTCCCAAAAAATAAAAACCAAAAAAATTTCTAGGCTTACAGAAGCCTCAGGATTTCAAATCTGCAATGAAAAAATGGGATCAATTAGTAGCAACATAGTTGTGTAAAGCCCAAAAGCTAAAATAATCCCAAAAACAACTATTTTCATCTATTTTAACTATAAGCTATACTTTGAAATAAGCATAAAACTGTACCAAATACCAAAAAAGTCAAAGAAAGGTAAAATCAAAGGAAATAAGAGAGAAGATAAAGTGGTGCTTATTGGAAAAGGGCTCAAACATTGGTAGAAAGAGCAACTAAGATAGCTTGGAGATGCTCAAGCTTTCTATCCTTGGGGAATTATGCAAGAACTGCAAGCAGATTTCAGTATATTTCTTTACTGCCTTAGTCTGCTTGGGGGGTTGCCCTTGGTCTTCATGCCAGCCTTGAAGAGACGGGAAGAGATGGATTGCTGGGTTTTTAAATGCACCATTATTTTGTTGAATTTGGGCTTCTGAACCTGGACTCTTATTGCAAATTGGCTATGCCACCCTTCAAGGGAAGAGGCGGTCTTGATTAACCCATCTTTGACCTGCTTATAGCAGTTCCAGGTGATTGATTCACTGCTCTTTCTGATGTAGTGTGCTCCTTGAAACACTCCAACCCATTGAGTTTCAAAATACTCAATAAAAGGCGCAAAGGCTTCCTGGTTGGCAAGAATATAAGGATGGCAGAGGAGGGCGTTGTAAAAGGCATTTGTCTCTTCCTTTCTCACAAGGACAAAGGAAGAAAAACAATTAAAAACGTCCTTGGCTTCTTTAGTGCCTTCAGAGTTGACCATCTCATGAAGTTCAGAGCACTTTTGGAGGCAGTGGCAGAGTGCCTGCCAGAAGTGGAAGTAGTATCCCTGAGGGGAGCTCTTGAAGACTCAAATGAAGGCATTTGCCTGAGCCTGTTCAAAATCCAGTACCAGATATTTGTGATAGGGAAGGCTTTCTGGCTGCTTCCTGATTGGGGTGGCTTTCTCTGACCGGGCCCTCTTCTTGCGCCCTCTGGTCTCCTTGGGCTCCTCTTTGATGGTTGGGAGGATTTCATCCAACTTGGTCTTTAGAATTGTGAGTGTGCAGACATATGTTTCCTGCTTCTTGTTGGGAAGGAAAAATAAGACCAGGGGAAGAACTAGATTAACAACCTGCCCATGGATATTCCAAAGCTGGCTAAAGAGCTTTGGGAAGGTTGAGAAAGTGCCATCTGTGAGCCAGGTCTTGCATTTTAACAGGTTGCGCAGATCATGGCTTGTGGCAAAGCAAATGATGCACTCAGGCGCATGTTGACCATCATTGTGAAGAAGGAATCTCTCCTCATGGCAAGATAGTTTTTGTTCCTTAGTAAGGATCAATTGGTCAATGGAACTTGCACTGACGCATTCAGTGCTCAGAGCATATCTCTGATCAGTGAGATATCTCTGTAGTTTTGAGGCGCCACCAACAGTTGCAAGTTGGGTATCATTTAAATTAAGGAGAGCATCATTGATGACCTCAGTGGCAGTTTGATCCTTGGTGGTTGGGATCACCTGGCAAAGAAACCAGCAGATAAGTTGGTAAAGGGGGTCAAAAGGTTCAGCGCAGTCATGGTTGACAGTTAGGGCTTTAAATCTAGTGAACCCAAAAGTGGTGAGTCTAGCTGGGCAGCCAAAGTTATCAAATCTGCAGTGATGTTGACAGATGGGGTTCTTCTTGTCATTACAGCTGAAGCTGTAGTCCTTTTAAACAAAACCAGCACCCTTTTCTTTGTCATGATGAGGTAGCTGGTTGGATATGTGGCAGGCACAGCAAAGGTGCCATTTCAAATGCATATATTGTGGATGGTATTAAGATCCTAGAGCTCAATTTGGTCATCTGCAGGAGCACCAGGATCAGGCTCTTCTCCTCTTCCTCTTCAGGCTCTGAGGTGGGATCAGAGTGGTGATTGAAGTTGAACAACTTCTCTTGAGGATCTTAAGGCAAGTACACAAATGGAGACTGAGGAGAGGTAGGACTGTTTCCCTAAGGTTCAGGTGATGGAGTTGGGGTCTTGGGGAGCTTTGGCCTTAGAAGGCTGCTTCTTTGGGGTAGTCTTGGACTTTGAGGCCTTGGAGGCCTTGGGCGCAGCTTTAGTGGTAGGCTTGGGAGGCATCTAAAAGTGAATTAGTATCAAAATATGAGCAACTTGGGGTTTTTTAAAGAGAAAATGGGAATGTTTTTAATATGAAAAGTAGTAATTATTTTACATAGAATTGCAGAGAGAGTTTTAAATATATAATATCATAATTTCAATGTTTTTTGTTTTGTAAAAATAAAAATTTTAGTAACACAAGTATGCAAAACTTTGAGTTTTGACTGAAAACTTGCAGTCAAAATGGCGTTTTTGAAGTGACATAATAGAGGTGCTGTAGCTCAAAAACATAGTGTTTTTGAGCATTTTTTATATTAAATTAAGAAATCTATGGTGGAGCTACCTCAACCAGGCCAAAGAGTAAAACTTGAATTTCTCAAAAACTAGCTTATACAACTGGGGTTAAAAAGTACCCAGTTGTTTAGAGGAGGCCAAAAATATATATTTGCAAAGTTTCAAGAAATTTATTACATTTTTTATTAATATTGTTTTTGACGTGAAACTATACTTTTGAAAAGTGGAAAGCAAGAATTGCGTTGAGAGAATTGATATAGCATAGCCTGGCGTCATGTGTAATTTCCCCATATTTTCCCCTATCCATTGTGCATATTGAAGCAATTGAGTGATATGAAACTCGGTGGAATTTGAAGTGATGTAAACCAAAATAGCGTAATCACCCCTTCCATATTAAAATCACTATTAAAATATTTTATTAAGAGAACCCTTATCAACATATCCATGTATAATAAAGTTATAAACTACATATACTAAAACTAGTTTTTTTTACTCAGCAATGACAATCACTAGAAGGACTATCATAGTGGCATCTTTTTAGGTTGTTCTTAGTATAAGTGTCTTGGATTAATACTATAGGAACATCTTCTGGCACTATACAACATGCTTTATTTTAGTTTGGGTATAAGCTTATTTTTGTCAGGGAACCAACCCTGATTTGCCGGCTTGCTAGCATTTGGAAACTGGTGGGTTGCGGACTGGGTGGGCAGGGCCCACCAAAGGATTGATGCTAACTTAATGAGGTAGGACATTGACTTTCCCACCCACGGCCACAGACCAGAGGCGGGGATGATGGTGTCTATTACTCCTGTGAGAGTAATATATACAATTCCAAAAAGCTTGTTGGTATGGTCCAGTGGGAGCTCGGCGGCGGAGGTAGGCATTGGTTTGGGGGTGACGGGTGGCTCCATGTCCATTTGGTAGGCAGGAAGGAAGTTGTATTTATCTCTGAACAGGTGGGGTTTGGTAACATACCAAGGGCCTTCTTGGTTGTATCTGGTTAACTCTGTAGTTCTGGCCAAGGGATCCCGGGCTAGTATGTTGTTGGTGGTGTAGTCCTTGTACTCAGGCTTTAAGGGGTACTCTGTGAAATGGACAGGACCAAAGGGAGCACCTGTTGGGTGGTACATAGCTGGCAGGCTGGCAGGGGGTCAGATGATCTTTGAGTTAACTGGCAGATGACAAGAATAAAATACAGCAATAATTGGGGAAATTAAATCTCATAAACTTTAATTAAAAATGACAATGGGGGTTGTTCTTGACCTTGCAGGTATTTATACCACACTGCCAGGCTTCACTTCCTGGTCAGGTTTTCTGAGCTCAGGCGGGTTGGCATCAAGGGTGTCAGATGGCAGTGTGGCGCTTGGCACTGGCGGTTTGGCACTGACCGCTTTGGGATGAGAAGACTTCAAATCCTTCTGTTTTTTGATTCAGGTATTGGGTGCCTCTTCAGGTTCAGTGCCTCCCCCGGGACTTTGGGGGAGTTCAGAATAACTCTCATGGATGAACTTGTGTATTTCACCAAGCAAACCGCTGGTGTCAAGCGTTGGCAACTTGGGGAAATTATTGACAGCTTGCACTGGCAGTTCACTTGCAGAATCCTGCGGGATGGCTAAGGGTTTGGGTCCTGGCGGGCTGGTAACAACTTTATCAATCAGTAGTGGGTTATTGGGTTCCAAGCCCATGGCTCTGGCGGTCTGAAAAGGGTTTTGTCCAGGGTTTGACTCTGGTTCCGTATTTTGAGATTTAGGAGCATCCAAATTGTCATTCCTGACAATTTTAGTTAAAGATAAATAGCGTGTTTTTAAATAAAGTAAAGTTGAGATGGCATAAACACGCCCCACACTAAGTGATTTCATATGTAAATAAAGTTAGCAAAATAAGATTTAATTAATCTGACTCAAAGTGAGGGAACCAAAATGGCATAAATTTAAGATGTCACATTATAAGAGTATATGTAAATTTTAACTATTTTATTGTTTATTTTAATTTTTTGTGATTCAAAATCATTGACGCAAATAATGCCATCTCAAATTTAATTTGAGGTGGCGTTTTTTGAGATGAGTTTTTGAAATGGTGTGTTGTACCCATATTGTTTTGAATTTCAACCTATGAAATTCCTCAAAACTCAGCCATATTGTTTAACTCCAGTCCAACATGACTCTATTACAGTCACAACGGAGTAAATTTTACCAAAAAAAGTACGCTCACAATAGGCAGATACCAAGGAAAAGCATTCTCTTTCACAACTGTGAGAATTGATATCAGGGCCTCATACATAGGATAGCTTTGGAGAACAGAAGTGAGCAAGGAAATCTCCACATCATCTGAAGTGAGACTCCTTAAAAGGCTCTCCTCAGTTGATATCAAGTTGTGTGCCCTACCAGGGAGATCATCAAGGAAGTACAAGAGCTGGCTAGGGGTTTCCTCCACTAATTGGGTAGAGGAAGACAAACACAACCAGAAATCAGGAGAAGTAGACAAAATTAAGAATAAAGCAGGGGCCAGGGTAAACAACACAAAATTGATAGCAGGGAACAGCTTTTTAAACTTCTCAATAGATCTGGAATACTCTGATGTAGAAAATAGAAGACACAACCACTGAAAACAGAGGATTCCAGGGGAGCCACAAGAAAAATTTGGATCCTTGGGAGTCTTGGAAAATACTTAGAAGCTTGGAGACCACAGGGGAAACTCTTAACATTAACAGGGTTGAGTTCAAATTCAGAAATTAACAGAAACAATAAATTTTTACATTTTGAGCAAGAAATTGTATAAAATTCTGACTCAAATTCAAATATGAGCTTGCTTTCAAAAGCAAAAAAAGGCAATAAAAATTGTAATCACTAGCATTAATCATAGGAAAGCAAAAACAGGCTACCATAAGTTGGAAACTTAAAGTGGGGGGTAATTAAAGGCAGTATTTTTACTAAATTTTTAGGGTAGCAGGAATCCAAGATAAAGAGCCCAAAAACTAAATAACTGCTAGGAAACCCTTTATTGCAAGAATATAAAAGCAGGGACTCAGAATAGGCCTGCTTGTCATTTAAGGGATTGGGTTCTCAACTAAGAGGCCACCAGGAGCAGGGGAGCCTCCTGGTTGGTCAGAGAATAAAATTTTCAACCCTGGGTCAGGGGTTGGAAGTTTTTAGAATAATTTCTGGAGTTGATGATTATTGGTTATATAAAGTTCTGAGGCCCTTCATTGGCTCTGGACATGGATATATTTCCCTGACCATCAAAAAAGGCGGGTTGGGTGAAGGCAAAGCCTCTCCAAAACCTGGAGGATTTGGCCCACACTGTGGACAAGCGTTTTATGCTGGCTTTCACAGCCAAAACTTCTTCCCCTTTTTTGGAGTTCCCTCCAACTACAGAGGAGACTTTAATCCAACTGTATTGTTTGTTTTCTTGGTTTTGTCCTGTCTTGAAACAGTTGGCAGGACAACAGGAAAATGCAGGCCACATTTTACAGTATTTGGCTAACCTGCAGCCTGGGAAAATTGGGAATGAAATTCCACAATTGGTGGAATCCCAGTTGAGCAATTCCTCTTGCCCAAATTAAATGGTTCTGGGAGCTTCCTAGTTGTGACTTCAAAGGCAGGCATTAGGGATAATGCTGGTCCTAAGTCCCTGGAATGCAATTAGCCAACCAGGTGGCTCTTCCTTACATTCAGGTCTGCTGCTCCTATTTCCCTGGGCCCAGATCATGGGAAGATTAGGCCATTACTTTTAACTGGCTCCCCCTTTGTTGCTTCCCAAAACCCCCTTCTTTAAACTCCCAGCACTATCACCCCTTCTATGTATATAATGGAAGCAAGGGCCGTCAGGTCCCTTGCTTACCAATTCTAATTACCAAATAAAACTCCTGATTTTGCAAATTTATTTATACTTTTTTAGTTTTATTAAGTAACAAACATTATTGTCCTGACTCCTGTCATTGTCCCTAGACCTGCTTTCCTCTGATCTGCCTTCCCTGCCATCTGCCTACCCTGCTGTCTGTCTACCTGTGTTTTTTTGTTGAGATTTGGCCCAAGAGGATCCAAACTTGGTTCAAATCCCTGGAATTGTCTTAGCGCTTGCAGTCCGTTTACCCAGAAGTTTTTGTTAAAACTTCTTCTGAAAAAATGTTGTCTCCTTTACATAAGGCATTTATGGTGACTATGGTACCCATCTTCATATTGTTATGGACCACAACCCCAGGTATTTGGAATAGACTTTCCTTGAATACTCAAAATTCTGTCCCCAATCCTGGTCTGCTCTCCAATACCTTTTTTCATTTAACTCATGTTCTCACCATTCTTATCACACTTTTCCAGTCATCTTGGATAGGTCCTTATCATGAGAACCTCTCATCCTTTCCAAAGTCAGGGATTAATGAATCCCATTTTTTGGAATTGCACAATACCAAACTTGAAGTGGTCCCAAGTCACTCCCTCCCCTCCCTGCACCAACTTTTCACTGTGGATCCATATAATCCTCCCACCCAAGATTGTTCTCTGTGGCTGCTTACTAGTGCTTTGGTTGTGACCTTGGATGTCTATTTCCCCACCCTTTTCCTGGCTGGCCTCTTTAAGCAGCCATACCAGTCTTGCACTAGATGTCATCCTGGTAGTTGGTTCCACCAGGATGGGAGCCAGACTTTGTTAGTCTAGCCCCCCTCTCTTCCAGGTTAGGGATGTTAAAGTGGGCAGTTATTCCCAAATGTTGTGACTCAGAGTAAAATTGGGGCCTTGATGTGGCAACCACCAATTGATTACAATACATTTTCTTTAAAATTGGATGGCACCAGACTAACAGGTAATTCAAATTGATCAACATTTTTCTGTAGATAGGCAAGTGGGGTGAGGCAGGGAGGTAGGGAGGCAGGGGTTTGAGAGGAGTATATCAGAAAAAATCTTTTGTCAACTGTGTACACTAAATTTTCCAGGGAATATAGGGGGTTTGTAAAGTTATGCCTCCCTCTTAGGCCTCCACTTCAATTCCCATCAAATTCTTGGGGACCTCCACCAAATTGTGTTTGAAAAATTATCCAAAAGTTACTTAAAAAGCCCTTGAATTAAGACTTGTGGAATTATTCCAAAGATGCCCCACCTAACCCACCCAAGAGACACCTCTGGTTAAATGCCATGTGCAAGAGCAGCCAGGAGCAGTGGTGACTGCATCCAAAGCAGGTTCCTAAATTTTTGGTTGAGTTGGTTTTCCTTTTTGATTCTGTCCATTAAAAACTTGTCAAGATTTTCCCACCTTGAGAAATGCACTCATATCCCCTCATACCATTGATTGATTAGTTTTGGGACATTTAATCACCCATCCTAATCCCTTTCCCCTCCCTTAAATGGATACAAGAGTTGTAAAAGAATCTGCTTCATCATTCTCTACTTTAATAAAGCTTAAAATTTATTAGTTTAATTTGACCATTTGGTTTTTCCTGTTGCTTTTGGGGTTCAGTAGATTCCTCCCCCCTTTGGTCTCCCATGAATTGTTAGTGGCAACCTTTTTGGTTGTTACTGAAACCACAATTTTATTGCTTCTGAGAGCTAGGTTTTATTTCCTACTGACTTGATCCCCAATTATCACAAGGTTGGTGGAATTTCAGGAGCATTTTTTAGTTTAATGCAGAAATATTGTTTTATCTAAGGCTAAAGGGGGAGTAAATTTACATTGAAGGTCATAAACCCACATTTGAAACCTTCAGGCCTAAACCATATACTACAGAAGAGGAATAATACAAGGAGCCAGCACAACTAAATTCCTCTCATGTTGTGAATACCGCTATTCACCATGTGTTGATTTTGCCTTTGGTGAGCCATTTTGAAGACTAATCTCTTGCTTTTGCTTTTGCCTCTTGAAATGAGTTGATGACTGAATCAGGAAATACAATTGTTTGGTTTCTTGACTCTGCGCATCTCACTTGCCCCACTCATGCTTGTGGTGAGTGATCCTACTGTCCTGGTAGTGTTTTGTGGTATTTCTAACCACTATATAATCCTTTTCCCAATTCACCAATAAAATTAAGTTCTATTCACATTTTTGTCTTTGTGTCTCCACGTACTTTGGTGCCTCTCTAGCCACGGCTAGCAGAGATTGTTCTTCCAAGGCCGTAAGGTAATCACGTAATCTTCCTTGTCATCTAATCAAGACTTAGTAAAAATCTAATCCTAAGGTTAGGATTCCCCATTGTGTGTCTGTTCTGCACCTCAGAACACAATAAAAATGGTGCTCACTACAGGGGCTGTAAGCCCCTTGGTTACCCCTTTTGCATCCACATTCTCAGGTCCTCTGCCTATACAAAAGCCAAATTCACTTGAAATTACTAGCCCTCCTATTGAGGAAGATATTGCTGAACTTCCTATTATCTCTACTGTACTGAGCCTTGGGAATGGTCCCTGCCTAGTTGCTTACCCCATGGGTACCCCTGACTTAGAACAAGTCATGGTGGTAGCCCTTGGGATAGCCCATGAAGGAGCCATCCCTCGCTTTCAGCTGCAGTTCAGTCAAGTAGAATACTATGAATTGATTGTGGCTCATCGAATTCCACAGCATCTCCTCTCAGCAGCTGGCTCTGCTGAGCACTTACTATTGTCCTTTGTGCAGCCTGCCTTGGCCCACCATCAAATGGTGTTGGGGCTTCACATCCAAGAAATCTCATCTCTACAAGCAGCGGTTACTCATCACTAGGACCAGTTTGCTGCCTACCAACAGTGGATCTATTCCCTGTTTTTCTTGGTATCTGACAATCAGCACAACTCTGTTACCTCCCATACCCATTTGGTTAATTCTATCAAACAAATGTGCCAGTCCATCCCCAAATACGTGAGATAGCGTCTACACAAGTTTCACCAGCTAGAACAACCCTGGCAAACTCAAGTAGATTCCACCTTAAACACTTATCTCTCCAACTTTGAACAACTTGTAAAGCAGTTCAATGTATTCAGCACGTATTCATTCAAGCAACTACAGCAGGTAGCAGACTTTGCTGCTAACAGCCTTAATGAACTCAGTGCAGTGTTTGGTCAAGAGAGAGCTTCCACCGTTGCTGCTATAGCCAAACTCCAGAGTCAAGTGAATGAATTATCTATGCTCAAGCCAGATGTTTTGCCCTCTCCCCTTTCTGATGACTTGGTGGATAGATAGCAGAGAATATGGGATGCTATTTGAGAGTTACGTACAACTACTCACAGTCAAGGGTGTCCTACTGAGGCTCCTCAACCTGACCCCCAGGTGCTTGAGTTGACTGCTCAAGTTGCTGAGCTACAGCAAGAACTTGCCGCCCTACACAAGATGATGGCAGCTGTTGCTAGTCCAGTTGGGGTTGTTGACAAAGATGGTTGCTGCCCTGGCTTACCAGGAGCCCCTCAAATCCAATGTGCTAGGGAGCTAATTGCCCTAGCTAACAAGGTGGATCATTTGAAGCAAGACCATACTGAGCTGGATAGAAATGTACAAGAGATGAGTGAATTGATTGACTTTGTGAACAACAGGTTTGCCCATTGCCTCTCAGTGGGGCCATCACTTACCTCTCAACTGGCTGAGCTCTCCACAGTAGTGACTTCCCAAGGTCAACGCCTAGATGTTAATGAACAACAGACCACTCAAGCTGTCAATACGGGTGCCCGCGCTGTTGAGACCTTGACTACCCTTGAAGAGAGTGTTTGTCAGCTGTGGGCTAGACAGCCCCCCTCTGAATCTGAAGCAGAGTTTTCCCCGCGTATAAACATACTTGATAGCAAAAATGGAGGTCCAACTCCTAAAGCACACTTCAAGCCTACCTTTAAGCAAGTAATGACCCCAGAACCTCAACCATTGCAGCTTTCCTAACTATCTATGCAACTGCCATAAGAAGAGCATCAGATGAGGTTAAGAAGGAACATATTCTGACCTGTCTACATACAACTTTCCAGGAGGTGGTGGTGCCTGAACTACTCACCATTGATACGTAGGAAGATATGAAGCAGCTTCTGATTGACAAGTTTGGTGGGGACCTTAGGCTGGAAGTAAAAAAGGACGCTTTTATGCACATTGCTTTCAAGCCTAAAGAAATGCTAGCCAAGTTTTCAGACAGATTCTACATGGAAGGACAGCAGCTGATAACAAGCAGACAAAGAGCAGCCCATGAAGCTTACATGGCTTGCGCTCAAGCCCTCAAAGTTAACCAGCTTCTGTGCCTTTACTTCAAAGCCCATAAAGCTATACTTTCCTCTATGAAGAGCATAAAGATGCTGTTGCAGGACATGCACCTTACCCATTCTGGAGCAGCTTTTAGGGAAAGTTGAGCTGCTTCTAACTCTGGTTCATCTTCCTGTGGTCCTTGCATTCTTACCATGAACTTGCAAAATCCTCCTCAACGCCAAGGTTGCCACAACTGTGATCAGGTAGGTCACCATTCTCAAGTCTGCACCAACCCACGGGTTGAAGGAGCTGATCCAAAAGAGCAGGCGGGAAAAGAGCAGTCAACCTAGAGGCAGAGACGCTCTTGCTTGACAATTCTTCCCAGTCTCTTTCAATCCCTCTCTCTATAACTGACTCTGAGCCTGCTGATAATGAGGCTCCTCCTATCCTCCTATTGTTCCACAATATCTCTGACAACTCTGACCTGTATGACTCTGATACAGACAATTTGAAGCATATGGGTACTCTGTTCTGGCTGTTCCCAAAACCATTACAGTCTCCTATAAATTGCAATCAGGAAAGACTACCACTACTGCTAAGCCTTTGCCTGAAGCCAAAGAAGTTGTCTCTTGCCCTTACCTCACTCAAGCAAAGAAGTCCCCTGTGCTAGTGGAGTTTTCAGAGGAAGCTGCTAAGGTTGCTGACGCTATCTTCAAGAATGTATATGTTTTTCTCCCTCTCCAAACTGTTTATAAGGAGTTTCCAGGATTAAGATGCATGATTGAGAAGTGAGATGAGGAACTAGCAGAGGCTCAAGAAATCTTGGCTGTCCTTCCACCCTTTGGTTGCACTACCACTCAAGTAGAGATCTCCATTCAAAAAGTGAAGATCAAGGCCATCTTAGACACTGGCTTGCTAGTCAATGTTGTCTCCTCCAAACTTGTGAAAAAACTCAAGCTTGCCCCTGACCTTAATTATCACCAGTTGTATGACACAGCTGGACTGTCTATGACCCGCGCCATAGGGGCGTACTCCGCTCTACCCATGCAGTTTGGTAAGCTTCTCCTAGCTGCGCCAGCAGTTGTCTTGGAGAACGAGAGTTATGATCTCTTAGTTGGCACTCATTTCCTTAGGGAATATAATGGGATAATCAACCTGAAAGATGGTTACTTCTCTATTCTAGGATACAAGGTCCCTCTGATCTTTGAAGAGCTGGTTAAAGTCCCTGGGAAACGTCTCAAGACATGTGCCTTGGAATATCCCACTGGGGTTTTCAACCTCAAATATTGCACCCACTCTTCAAACATGAAATGTCCACCCATGGCTTGTCCTGCGTCTGAGGGGATACCTCTCCTAGCCACATCCGCTGTAACCATTTCCCAGGCTCCCAGGCCATCCTAGATTCCCAGATATCATAAAAACTACCTGAACAAACCTTCTTAGAGTTGTACTCTCCCCCCTCATTAGGGCGCAACAAACCTTATCTCTGTCCTGGAATCCTAGATGTCTCCCATAAGGAACCTGTTCAATTGTTGGTAGCCAACCTGACTGCACTCCCCATGACTGTGTCTAGAGAGAGGATTGTCAGATATGACAAGTTGTTGGGTGCTCCTGATGTCCTGTCTCTTCATCTCTTTGGCATGTTCCAGGATTTTAATCTACCTGAAGATGAACCGCAAGTCCTATCCTTGTTCACTGCAAAGACTTTCCACAGCTGTCCCCAGTTCAACAGAAAGAGGTGCTAGAATTGCTAGACCAATTTTCTGACTCTTTGCTAAGGACAGTACCAACTATGGGTTAGCCAAAGGCGTTATCCATCAGATTGACACTGGCATTGCTCCCCCCTTCTGTGCTAAACCATATTGTTGTAGCTGCTTGGAGGACGCCCAGGTATCTAAAGAGCTCAAACAACTGTTGGACGCTGGGCTGCTGGCACCTTCTCAAAGTCCTTGGGCATTCCCACTGCTCATCTTAAAGAGGAAAGATGGAAGTCATTGCATTGTGATGGACTACCACCAATTGAATTCTTTGACCAAGAAGGACTTGTACCCCTTGCCGCGTATTGATGATGCTCTCCGACATCTGGGAGGCTCTAGGTTTTTCTCTGTAATGGATCTAGTATCTGGATACTGGCAGGTTGACCTGTCGCCCAAGGATTGCCAAAAAGCTGCGCTCATCACATCTGAAGGGCTGTTTGAGCCTAATTGCATGTTGCAGGGACTCTACAATGCCCCAGCCACCTTCCAAAGGGCTATAGACTCCATCCTCTGCAGCTTGAAGCTGCCATGTGTCCTAGTATACTTGGATGATATAACAGTTTTCAGCGCTACCTTCATCAATCACCTGGATCATCTCAAAGATGTGTTCATAAAGATTTGAGAAGCTGGCCTTAAGCTAAAACCTTCCAAGTGCGCCTTCTTCAAAGAAAGTCTTGAATTCTTGGGCCATGAAGTAACCCAGACTGGAATTTGCCCAATGACTAAGAAGGTTGAGCCCATCGACAAAATGCTTCCGCCCACCAACCTGCAAGAGGTACAAGTCTTTCTAGGGATGATGGGCTACTATAGACAGTTTATCCCTGACTTTGCCAATACTAGTGAACCTCTAGTCCAGCTGCTACATAATGTCCCTTTTAAATGGACCCCCAGTCAGCAGCAAGCCTTTGAAACCCTCAAGCAAAAACTCAAAGAGGCGCCAATCCTAGTGTATCCTGACTATGATAAGGAGTTCATCCTATAAACTGATGCTAGCAATCTTGCTATTGGGGCTATTCTGGCCCAACTAGATAATGAGGTGTAGACCATCCTTTGGCTTACACTTCCTGCATGCTAAACAAGCGTGAGAAGAATTATAGTGTCACAGAGAAGGAGTATCTTTCCGTATTGCATGGAGTCAAGCAGTTCTGCCACTACATGTATGGTACCCATTTCACAGTTGTCACTGACCACGCTTCACTTAAATGGTTACAACAACTCAAGGAGCCAAAAGGGCGCCTAGCTAGATGGGCCCTACATCTGCAAGGTTACAACTTCACTGTGCTCCATTGCCCTGGGATTCAACATCAGAATGCTGATGGGCTATCCAGAATGCCCATTCTTGCTTTACATCCTGCAGAGGCTGACCAGTTGTACAAACTAATTGGATACCCTTCTTCTTGGGGAAGTGAGACAGAAGAGGTCTAACTGTTTTTTCCAAGCTATCCAAGGATATCCTCATACGCAACAATAAACTCTTCAAAAAGGTATGAGATCAGTATCTGCCCTATGTAAAACCCAGTCTTTGCCTCTTGAAGGTGCCGCAAGCTCATAAAGAGACTGGGCATGGAAGCATTGCTAAGACTTTTGACTGGCTTCAGAAGAATTACTTCTGGGAAAACCTTTGCCTGCCAATCCCAGACGTCATAGCTAGTTGCCACAACTGAAAGCTGCAGAGACCTTGAGCTTCAGCCCACAAATTCAATATAGTTCCCTCTCAACATGCTTTTCATATGGTCAGCATTGACGTGGTAGGTCCTCTCCCCTGTTCACCTTCTGGGTGTAGCTTTATCCTGATTGCTGTTGATCACTTCTTCAAGTGACTAGAGGCTTGCCCTAAAAAGGACATCACAGTTAAGACAACTGCTCCTTTCCTGTTACAAGATGTTTTCTACCGCCACAGCTGTCCTCAAGTGTTGCTCTCAGATAATGGAACCAACTTTTATGCCAAGCTGATAACCTCTGTTGTCAAAGCTTTGGGGTTGCGCCAGTCTTTCTCTGCCCTCTTAAACTCTTCTACCAATGGGGAAGTCAAGTGTGCAAAGTCAACTCTGGTCTACATCATGAGAAAGCTCACCTACTCTGATGCTGCTAATTGGGACCTATACTTACCTGCTGCTCTCTTTGTGTATTGCCTTAGAAAGCATTGTTTCAATGGAAAACCCCCTTTGCTATGCTGTATGGGCAAGAGGCTACTACCCTATTGCTCTTGGGGCCCCCTGCTTTTCTCTGATAAGGCCATGAACCCTAACAACCACATCAAGGATTAAATCAACCGCATAATTGATATACAGGCCACTGCCTACACTTCTGCATACAAGACTAAGATGCTTGAACTTTCTCCCAATAATGCTGGACACTCCCACTTGCCTTAATTTGATGTTGGCAACCATGTTCTTTACTACCAACATAGAGTAGGTGGGCGCACGTATAAACTGGACACTCTGTGGGTTGGCCCTCTGGAAGTGAACTTCAAGCAAGGGTCCAAATACACTGTGAATCTCCTCTCCAGTGGTCGTCCTTTTGCTCAAGTGCATGCCAAGTTCCTCCGCAAGTACCACCCCGCTAAGGCCAATCTAGGGGAGGGCAATGTTTTGAATACCACTATTCACCATGTTTCAATTTTGCCTTTGGTGGGCCATTTTGAAGACAAATATCTTGCTTTTGCTTTTGCCTCTCAAAATGAGTTGATGACTGAAACAGGAAATACAATTGTTTGGTTTCTTGACTCTGCGCATCTCACTTGCCCCACTCATGCTTGTGACAAGTGATCCTACCATCCTGATAGTATTTTGTGGTATTCCTAACCACTATATAATCCTTTTCCCAATTCACCAATAAAATTAAGTTCTATTCACATTTTTGTCTTTGTGTCTCCACGTACTTCTGCGCCTCTCTCTAGCAACAACTAGCAGAGATTATTCTTCCAGGGCTGCAAGATAATCACATAACCTTCCCTGTCATCTAACCAAGACTTAGTAAAAATCCAATCCTAAGGTTAGGATTCCCCATTGTGTATCTGTGCTGCGCCTCAGAACACAATATCTCATATAAACTCTTGGCCCCAGTTTGTGTTGCCCTACTCCACTGAATCCATGGAAGCTTACACAAAACCTAAATATTTTCTTTCATATTTTGCTTGTTATTTCAGCCACTTTAACATCCACATAAAGTTTTTTGTTGATTATTAATAATATACCCAATAATCACCTCCTTGACAGGCTTTCAACTAGTGAACTTGATCTTGTACCTTACAAGAGTACTTCCCTATTTGATGGGTTGTTGCATAAGCTTACCAAAGGCCAGTGCTCTGGGTCTGAACCCTGTATCACAATTATTTATGGAGCAAATGATGAGTAGTGTGATTAACAAGTGTCTTTTTTAAGCTGTTTTTGGATGCACCTAGATCATTTTAGCAATTAGCTGAACTAGGGAGCCATTTTAACTGTTCCATACACCCATTTTCTTGGGAATAATATGAGGTTATCACTATCCTTTTAAGAGCATCCTTGGCGCTGTAGGCTTTTATGATATCTCCTGCCAGTTTCCTATCCACATTTGGTTTGAGGCTACAAGGCAGCCAAAGCGTGCTATAATCTCTCTGCCAATGAAGCAGGTGATGATGATGATAGTGGTGATGTGATTAGTGATTGTCTAAGCTATGAGCTAGCTTATGAAGTAGTTAATGGTGGTAAGAATGTACTTCTTCCCTAGTTTATTTTCAGGCAGAGGGCCTACAATGTTGAGGGGCCATTTATCAAATGGCTCAATGACTTTGATGAGTAGCACTGACTTTGGCAGAGCAGGTTTGGACATATTCTTTTCAAATAACACAAAAGTTTATAGGAGATCCAGAATGTATGGATGCATGTGTGACCAACCAATCTTTGTTTTATCATTTCAAATGATTTATAACCTCAGATGTGTCCTAGTATATGATAATAATGAATAATGATGTCTCCTTATTCTGTGGTGGGAATGTAAGGTGTTTTCTCTTCAGTCTTTGCCCTTTGATGTATGTTTCCATAATAAGTTATGAACTGTCTCTTGTTGCTTTTAAGATAAAAATGATAGTTGAAATGAAGCTCTTGTAGTGTATGCTCACAAGATGCAAATACAGCAGGCAGTGCCTAGAGTTGGATTGCAGAGATGAAAATTCTCCAAATTGACAGTTTTTTATTTTTGCACTTTTTCATTAAAGATTTTGAAAAAAATGTATATTTTCTAAACTGACTTTTTAGAAGGTTTTATTAGTAAAAAAATAAAAACCAAGCTCAAAAATACTGAATTAATGCAATTTAAAGTTACAAACTCCATTTCAACAACTCATATCAAAATACACCATCTTGGTTTACTATCTAAAAATCATTATCTTGAAAGTAATAGTACTTACAACATTCTAATTTAGGGCATTGCTGCTATGAAAAACAAGTTTTTAAATTTTGATTTTTTAGAGCACAAAAACAGACCAAAAATAAAATTTGAAAAACTATTTTAGGCTTTTAAAAGCCTTTGAATTTCAAATCTGCAATAAAAAGGGGGTCAAATAGTAGCAACAAGGCTACACAAAGCCCAAAAGTCAAAATACACCCAAAAACATCCATTTTCATCTATCATATCTATAATATATACTTTAAAAGATCCATATAACAGCACCAATTTATAAGAAAAATTAAAATAATAATGAAACTGAAAGAAAAAAGAGAGAATCATAAGAAGTATTTATTGTAATAAGGCTCAGAAACTAGTTAAAAGTGCCACTGAAATAGCCTGCAGATGCTCAAGCTTTCTATCCTTGGGGAATTATTCAAGAACTGCCTTGCATATTTCAGTATATTTCTTTACCACCTTAGTCTGCTTGGGGGGTTGCCCTTAGTCTTCATGTCAGTCTTAAAGAGCCGGGCAGAGATGGATTGCTGGGTTTTTAAATGCACCATTATTTTATTGAATTTGGGCTTCTAAACCTGGACTCTTATTGCAAATTGGCTAAATCACCCTTCAAGGGAAGAGGTGATCTTTATCAAACCATATTTTACCTGCTTATAGCAGTTCCAGGTGATTTAGTCACCACCTTTTCTGATGTGATGTGTTCCTTGAAACACTCCAACCCATTGAGTTTCAAAATACTCAATGAACAGAGCAAAGGTTGCCTGGTTGGCAAGGATATAGAGATGGTGGAGGAGGGCTTATAAAAGGCATTGGTCTACTCCTTTATCACAATGGCAAGGTCAGCAAAGCAGTTGAACAGGTTCTTGGCTTCTTTAGTGCCTTCAGAGTTGACCAGCTCACAAATATCAGAGCACTTTTGGAGGCAGCGGCAGAGTGCCTGCCAGAAGTGGAAGTAGCATCACTGGGGGAGCTCTTGAAGACTCAAATTAAGGCTTTTCCTGAGCCTGTTTGAAATCCACCACCTGATATTCATGGTAGGGAGAACTTTTTGGCTGATTTTTGGTTGAGGTGGCTTCTTTTACTGGTATTGGGCCTTCTTGCGCCCTCTAGTCTCCTGTGACTCCTCTTTGATGGTTGGGAGGATTTCATCCAACCCAGCCTTTAGAATTGTGAGTGCACAGACATATGTTTCCTGCTTATTATTTGGAAGGAAGTAAAACACAAGGGAAAGACTAGGTTACCAATATGCCTGAGGATGTTCCAAAGCTGGATAAAGAGCTTTGGGCAGGTGGAAAAGGTGCCATCTGCAAGCCGGTTCTTGCAATTGAGGAGGTTTCAAAAATCCTGGGAGGTAGAAAAACAGATTATTCTTTCCTTAGCATTTACGCCCTCATTATCTAAGAATAAGTGCTCTTTATGACAGGATAGCTTTTGCTCCTCAGTTGTGATCAATTGGTCAATTGATGTTGAATTGACACCTTCAGTGCTCAGAGCATACCTCTGATCAGTGAGGTATATTTGTAGCTTTGAGGCGCCACCAACATATGCAAGTTGGGAATCATTTAGATTAATAAGGGTGTTGTTAACAACCTCAGTGAAGGTTTTGTCCCTGGTGGTGGGGATGACCTGGCAAAGGAACCAGCAGATCAGTTGATATAGGGGGCCAAAAGGCTTACTGCAGTTGTGGCCAACAGTAAGGGCCTTAAATCTCGTGGTGCACATGTTGTAAGCCTTGAAGGGCAGCCAAGGTTATCACATTTAAAGTGATGTTGTCAGATTACCTTCTTCTTGTTACATTTGAAGAAGTACTCCTTTTCAACAAAACCAGCACTGCCCTTCTTTGACATGGGTAGGTTGCTCTCAGGGAATTAGGCGGGAACAGCAAATGTGACATTGCAGCTGAAAATGTTGTGAACAGTGTTCACATCCCATAGCTCAATTTTGTCATCTACAAGAGCATCTGACTCAGGTTCTTGCTCCTGTTTTTCTTCAGGCTCTGAGGTGGAGTCAGAGTGGGGGTTAAAGTCAAAGAAATTCTCCTGGGGATCAGAAGGGGAGTAGACAAAAGGTGAGTGAGGTGGTTTGAGGTGATTTCTTCAGGTTCAGGGGATGATGTGGGTGTCTTGAGGGCTTGAGCCTTAGCATGATGATTATTGGGGGTAGCTTTGACCTTTTTAGCCTTTGGTGGATTAGGCTTGCCCTTGTAGGCCTTTTAAACAGCTTTGTAATTGGAATTTGGAGGCATCTAAAATGGAATTGGTATCAAAATATGATAAATATGGGGCAATTTTTAAAGTAAAAAATGATAATGTTTTTAATATAAAAGTGTAAAATATTCTTAAATAGAATTAAAACAAAAGCCTAAATATATACATCAAATTTTTAGTTTTTTTACATGTAAAAATATTTTTCATTAGTGGTGCAAGTATGTAAACCTTTTGAGTTTTGAATGAAAACCTGCAGTCAAAATGGTGTATTTGAGATTCCGTAATTGAGATGCTATAGCTCATCAAACATAAATATTTTACATTTTTAAAATAAGAAAGCCATAATGAAGCTATCAAAACTAGGCCAAAGAGTAAAAATTGAATTATTCATATAGTAGCTTATACACCTGGGGTTAAAAAGTACCCAGCTGTTTAGAGGAGATTAAGAAATATATATGTGCAAAGTTTCATAAGTGTTCTTACATTTTTTACTATAGTGAATTTTAGCGTCAAATTGTTCCGTAGTTTTCAAACCTGTTGAGATAAACCTATATTTTTCAGTTTTGAACACATGAACTCAGTCTAAAAACAAAATCAAAGTGGATCCAAATCTATTTTAATTTAATATAAATTCCTTGATTATTGATTTTGTTTTTAGACTGAGTTCATGTGTTCTAAACTGAATTATATACATTTATCTCAACAGGTTTGAAAACTACTGTACTTTTTAAAAGTGAAAACCAAATATTGCAATTGGGGAATTGATATAGCATAGTATGACGTCATATGTAATTTCCCTTTATTTTCCCCTATTCATTACATGCATCAAATCAACTGGGTGATATGAAACCCAGGGAATTTAAAATGACATAAACTAAAATGGTGCAACTAACACTGTAAAAATTAAAAGCACTAATAAAATATTTTTGAGAAGAACTCCTTCAGTGTATCCCTATATATAAGGTATGAATTACATATAGAAAAAGTACTTTTTTTACCCAGAAATGATAATCAATAGTAGAACTGCCTTAGTAGTATTGTTTTAGGCTGTACCTATTATAAGGGCAACTGTGGTAAAACCAACTCCCTGATGCTTGACTCCCTGGTGATTGACTATTAAGTAATGTGAGAATTCAGCTTTTTACCTGATTGACTACTAAATATTGATACTTTTTAATTAACAGATCTTGATGTACTGAAAACATTTAATATAAAAATTAAACTATACAACTATGGTATACTGAAGTGAACCCAGAAATTCCAAAAATTCAATAAAAACTATATTTTAATTAATAAGAATAAGGAGAAATAAGAAATTATTTCTCATTTTACTATGTAACTTACACTCTTCATTATAAAAATATATTTTATTACCATAAAAACTATCAGGAAATTAATTTGACTTTGCTATACCAAAGAAAATAGTGGTGGCTTGCCAAGTCATTAATAATAAAAGTTTGATATATTGCTGTCAAGCCTAATTGAGCTCAGAAGCTTTTACAAAGTAGATTCAGGCCAATTGATGCAAGGCCAACCAGGAGCATCCTAGGCCATCAATTAAGATCAAACCCTGATTGGCCAGAGTTATTATGGAATACTATTGCAAACTGCCAGGTTAATAGTAAAATAGGTTCAATAACAAGACACCAAGAAGATGATGAGATTCCCCAAGAATAACAAGGATTGGGATTGATTTTCACTGACAGACTGCCAGTGCCACTGCAAAATTCCTGCTGTAAATGTCAACAGGTGACCTGATTATTAATGTTCTATAAATAGAGCTGTTAATTGACGCTATCACTGCCTGAACACCAATAAGTTATGCATAGTTATGAAGTAAATAGTACCCAGCGCAGGGTACTATGATATTGAATATCATACCATTGCATGGATGCCTGAATCTGGGAGTTGATTACAGAAGTCTGGGGATTGAAATACTGGCCAAGAAAGAGTTAGAAGTGTCAGATGAATTATCCTGACAAGAAGGCGCAAGCTCTATAAAAGCTCTTCCATTGGAAAATAGAAGGCAGAGAAATTTAAGAATATCCTACTGCAGAACGTTTTTGCAGTAGAAGAGAAATATGAGTTAAAAGACCCTAGTCAGTACTTGAAGCCTTAGCAAGCTGCCAGCTAGAGAGCTGCTTTTAAGTTAATTCCATTGGACATTATTAGTTATTGCCCTGTCAAGGACCCCACATATGTTGCAGATAACACTTGTTGTCATACAGTAGTTTTCAAACCTGTTGAGATAAAAGTAAAATCTCAGTCTAAAAATGTATACAAATGAGTTTAAAAACAAAATAAAAATTAAGGAAATTATATTAAATTACAATAGATTTGGACCCACTTTGATTTTTTTTTAGACTGAGTTGTATTTTTTTTAGACTGAGATTTTTTGCTTATCTCAACAGGTTTGAAAACTACTGTACAAGCAACTCATTCCTTAGAATGGCCAAAATATCCCATATACTTAATAAAGTGAATGATACTTGGGCCACCAGATCCAATAGCAGAAACAAAAGCTCTGACAAAAACTAAAATTCCAATGAGACAAAAATAAACATAAACACAATATATAAGTTTTTCAAAATTAAAAATAAATATATATTTGATATACTTTATATAATTACAACTGTGAATATCTTATGTTTTATTAGGAAATTAACAAAAATTAAGATAATTCATTCACTTTCAACTATAACTATTTATTTTAACTTACCATATATACATAAAAAATTCATTAATATCTAATTAAATTAAAAAATAGAAAAATTAAAACTAAAAACCAAATGATCAAAACTAAAAAGTTAAAAGTAAAAATCATATAAGCAAGCAAGCAAGTTTACTCCTCCTTCTTTTTGCCCTTCTTCAATTTGGCCCCTTCCAATAGGGCAGTTGCAATGAGCTCAAGCTGCTGCTTGATCTCCAAAGCCTTGTATTTATGCTTGGCCACATTCTGGATGGCCTTGGTGAAGAAGGTCAACTTGGTGGTGGGCTTGGTGGTGGTGACGCAGTTGACAAAGTCACACAGCTTGGAGAGTGTTTTCTACTGCTTGTGCTGGAGGAGGGAAAAGAACTTATTGAATTTTGGGTGGGTTCCAAAGTTATCCTTGAGGTGTTTGTGATACGCCACAAGTGCCAAAGTGATCTTCAGCTCACCATTCACTGCAGCCTGGTACACATTCCAACTGGCCTTGACTTGGGCCTTACCTTGCCTCTGAGTGACAACCTTCCCAATCCATTGGGGCTCAAAGTACTCAAGGAAAGGCTTGAGCTCCATAAGCTTTGCTATTTAGGGATCCTTTGAGAGAACCTCAAACCCCTTCACAGTGTGCTCTGGCTTTAAAAAAGCCAAGGCACTAAATTGTTCCAGCAGAATTTTTAGGTGTCCAAGGTATCCCTCCAGCTCAACCTACTAAGCTCAGCATGGGCCTGCACATTGTGAGCAACTGCTTTAAAGAAGTGGAAGTGGCACCCCTGCACCTCCCTGCTAAACAGCTGCTCAAATGCATTGAACTGAGCAGTCTCAAAGTCCATAATGCACATGTGAGGCCCTAGAGCTCTGAGCCTTACCTTTTCCTCCAAGTCCAGGGTGGCCTGGTCCTTGTCAGCGGCAGAAGGGTTGGTGCAGGTGTGGGGGGTCTTTTTGGGGTCATTGTTTGGGGAAACAGGGAAAGCTTGTGGAAGAGGATGACAAAAGCCTAGGTGTAAATGGCCTCAGTGGCCCCGGGAAGAAGGGATAAAGCAAGTGGAATCACCCATATTTCTATCTGGGCATGTACCATTAAGAGCTGGTAGAACATCTGGGGGAAGGTGACAAAGGTACTGTCAACTAGTCAGGTTGATGCTCTTTTCAACTCCATCAGGTTCTGTTGATTTGAGTAGCAGGTTATGTGATCCTTGAACCCTGGGCCGTCATTGTGAATCAGGAAGCACTCCCCACCTAGGAGCTGCTTAAGCTCATGGGTGAGCATAAGCTCCAAGAGGATGTCTGAGGCCTTGGGGGGAGAGGGATAGGCAGAAATTCTTATTTTGCTGATAAAATTAACCAGCTTTTCCTGCATGGGCACCAACTTGAAGTTTTTGGGCTTCAAGTGCTGGAGGGCCTTAATAGCCAGATCAGAAATGTGGATGTTGGCAGAGGTGAGCATGACCTGAACAAGGTACCATTTAAGCATCTTTGTGATTAAGTGATTATGGGGCTCACAGGTGTACTCCCCCTTCTCAGCTATGACATGTTCCCAGCTTTTGGTGTTCAGGCAGGCCCCGTAAGTCTTATCCTCACAAACAAAGTGCTTGCTCTTGGTTGCGCGTGTTTGGTTTTTACAATTAAAGATGTAATATCTGCAACGTAGCCAGGGACGCCCTTCACAGAGATGATTGGGAAGTAGCAGGGAAAGTGCTTGGGAACTTTGAACTCACCATCCAAATTACATGTGTTGTGGATGGCCAGTGGATCCCAAGCCACTTGTCCAGCAGCTTTAAACTTCTTGGAGTATTCCTTGGCTAATCCTGGGGTTTAGAGGAAAGAAGGAGAGAAGAGCCATCAGGGGTGAGGGGAAGGGTTCTTTGATGCCTTCTTTGAGGCCTCTTTCTTTCAAGAAGAAGAGATAGGCTCCTTGGCAGTCTTTCCTTTCTTGGAGAAGCACACCTTGGTGGGCTCAGAGTTAGCCTCTGACTCATAAAAAAGTAATCAGTGAGATTGTCAACACTTTTATTTGGCAAGATCTTGTAGTGGGGAGATGAAGGGGAAGCTGAGGGTGAAGGGGTGGGAGGAAACATAGTTGGGGGAGAGGGGGGTGGGGGAGAGGGAGTTGGAGACTTTGAAGGCTTCTAGGTGCGCTTGGCAGTAGTAGCAGGTTCTTTGGAGCCCTTGTAGGCTTGATGATTGGGTTGCTTAGTGGGCTTGTTGGATCTTTGCTAAAAAAAGTTTAGTATTGTAAATAAAATAATTGAAAACATATTCTAAGCACAAAGAGGTAAAGCAAAGCAAAATATAAGTAAAAAGTATCAAAGAAAGTCTTATTTATCAAGAAAAAGGTATAACAAAGTGAATAAAAGCAAAATAGAAACTCAAAGTATTGATATAAAGTGTTAAAACATGGAAAATAAGTAACATTTGATGAAGCATCAAATATGTAAGGTTCAGCATAACATCTTAGGGCTAAATCAATGAAAAAGTATATTTAAAAATAAAATAAAAAATAGATAAAAATTATATGGAGAGTAGCAGGAAAAGTAGTAGATTATAATTGCAAAAAAAATAAAAATAAAATTATGTGGAATTTTTTTATTGGGAGTTGAAAATTCAAAACATAGTAAAGTGTTTTGTTTGGCGCTGTTGATCAGCTGGGAAAAGCTGAATTCTCACTGTCAAGTATGCCAGAGTTGAGCAGAAAAATCAAATTTACTATGTTTTTTACATATAAAACTTGCTTAAATTTTAAACAAGCTTGAAAGTTAACCCAAAAGCAAGGCAGTTTCATATGCTCAAAAATAAAAAATACAACATAAGTTAAAAAAAGTAAATGAGTAGGAAGGTGTTTATTAGTGTTTAATTTATGCTTTGAGGAGCTGGGAGTGACTTATTTACCATAGTGTTTGTCATGAATGACATTTCAATACTTGTATTGAAAACCCAAGATTGGAACCCCAGTTCCCTTAAGGCGGATCAAACCCTCCAGGACAGTCCAGGACCCGCCAATCTGTTAAGTCACAGGCTCAAATTGTTAAATTACTCTGCAACCCGCCGGCCTACTACAGAGGATTCCCTGAATAATTGCCAGTCTGCCGCCAAACTGGTGTCAATGAAGACCCATACCTACAAAGGAAATTTAACATGGCTAACAAAGGATGGGGAAGGACCTACTACCAACCTGCCAAGAGCCAATACTGGAGCTTCACAATCAACATTGGAAACCCTGGAATCAAATCCTGACCCTCCAAAGACTACTCAAGTCATAAAAAGTGGATGGGAACCCGCCCACTTGCTAAATTGCAAACCCGAGTTGACAAGTTACTCCAAGACCCGCCAGTCTCCCAAGGACAATTCCCCAAATAGTCGCCAGATTGATGCCAACCTTGAGCCACCAAAGATCTGAACCTATGCAGAAGTTTGAAGCTTGCCTTAAGGAGGTTAAAACAAAACCTATTTTTAACTCTGCCAATGACCACCAGCAACTGCCAGCCTTCTGTCCAGAAGGGGTAGTACAATTGAACTACTTAGGTGACATAGTGAACAGTGGCGGCAGAACAAAGCATTGCCACTTCTATTTGCCAGAGCAGGCACAACCTGGATCTGCCGCCCTCAAGAATCTAAGCCAAGATCCATGCCCTGCCAGTGCCTTGTCTGCAAACCTTAACCCTGCAAAAATCAAAGAAGCAAAGTCCCATGGTATAAAAACCCTGGTGGTATGGTGATGTCCACATTGTCATTTTTGATAATAAAGTTTATGAACCTTTGGTTTGAGCAAATTCTACCCTACCTAGTATTAGTGATCTTCCATCTTAATTCCAGCCAAGTAGACAACCAGGTTGCCGCCCCCTCTAGAGATCAACCTGCTGAACTGCCCCAGGCATTATACTGTCCCCCGGGAGCCCCCTTTAGACCTGTGAACTTTACTGAATACCTGCCCAACCTGGCCTACTCAGAGTACTACTTGGAAACTATCCTCATTGCTGACCCATTGGCAAGGACTAGAAGTACCAAATACATAGGATGTAAAGGAAAGAGGATCGAGATACCGCCCTTATTTTTCAAGGACAAGTACAACTACCTACCAGTGTACTTTGTTCCCATGACTCCACAAAAGACCCCAAGACCAGACTGCCCACTGGAATCTACCGCCACAGCCAAGACCACCTCTACCCAACTGTTTGGAGTACTCTACATTACTTTGACAAGATTAGTGGATTCCATGGTCCCCAACTCCAGACCCTGGTCCTTACTTGGGCAATCTGTATCTTACATTATCAAGTTAGCACCCATTCTATGGTGGGCATTACCCGCTGGCTTGGCCGCACCTCACCCTGAGCCGCCCAATGCCTCTACTTATGACTGGCTTCCTGACAGTGTTGGTTAAAACGTTAAGAAGCTCTCTGTACTAATCCCCAAGTTAAAGTGACAAGTGAACAAGTGTTGAGTGGCGCTCATAGTACGTCACATATTAATTTAGCCTTAATTCTGAGCATTTGATTAGTTAAATCTAAAACCAATCAGGTGGCAAGTGGGTAGAGTCAAACAAAGAAGAAGTTGAGTTTCTGTTTTTTACAAATTACATATGAAATCTCTTAATAAATCAGACTTAATTTATGTGGCACCACTTGATCCAAAACCCAGAATAGACATAATGTAAAAAAGTGGGGTAGTTGATTAATATGTAGACCACTAAATCCAGTATAGTGGTGCTTGGGAGCTTAATCAACAACTATGGAAACTAATAATAAAAATATAATAGTAAATAATAAAATTTATATAAGCGCCTATGTGTTTTATTAAAAAAATTAGGATTTGGCTTAAAAAGTGTCAATCTGGCCACTTTTTCTTTTAGAGTGTCAAACACAAGTGATTTTATTTTTTATTAGTAAATTTACTTATAAATTACCCCTGAAATTGGTCTTTTAACTAACAGATTTATTAAATGGAGCATAATTTCAGTGTTTTTAATCTAGGACTTTGGTTTCAAGCCCTAAATTACTAGTTTAAATTAGCTTAAAATCATTTAAACTGAAAATACTATTAGAATCACATATTTTAGTTTTCAAACCTGATGAGATAAATGTATATTATTCAGTTTAGAATACATGAACTCATTCACAAAATTTATTTCAACTGGAACCAGTTGAAGGTTGATTTACTCAATAAAGCTTCCATTTAGCTAGGCCAGAAAACAAAAATTAGTCAATCACAAAACAAAAATAAAGCTAAATACTGAATTTCAAAAATGAGATAGCAAACACCTGGAACTCAAATTCCTAACGCATGCAATACAGTCACTTGCTGAAGCATTCCACATCAAATTTGATTATGAGTGTGTGGCAAATATGATACAAACAGAGAGTGTATAAGGTTCAGTCATAAAAGTGATGAACTCGAACAAAAACTGACTCATTTTTTGAAAAATTGATTATTTTTGGGACTCAAATTGGAAATAGTGGATTTGAGGAGTGAATCCACCAAAATTTATTCAGGGAACTAAAGCATTATTTTCAATGCACATGCTTCTAAATTTGAACATTTATGTCTGAGATACTGTAACAAATCCAACTGACAAATTTGGATTCTGAAGCACCTCTATATATTAACAGATTTTCCCTTTTCTGTTATTTATCCAATCATCTCCCTCATTCCATATTCATTATGGACTTTTTAAAAAATTTCCTAAATACCCTCCATGATAGCTCCCTGAGAGTTATCTTGGTTTCCTAAAAAACTGTAATAAAATAGTAAAAAACGACAAAAACCCCCAGTTTGGCATAAAAATCAACATTTTAAAATTTGATTTTAAATTTCAAAAAAATTATCCAGAATCATTTTCTCTTTTTGTTTGAGAAAATGCTTCAGCTAAGCTTTTCCCATATTATCTTACTCACCATTGCAATCCTTCTGACTTTATTTAATAGTTACCAGTGTCTGTGGTTGTCTCCCACCCAAAACTGGTTCCTGTTGGCAATGGTCTCTGTGGCTTGGGGCCTGTCCTGGTCCACCTTGCCAAATGCCTTTGTGGCAAGGTGGAGCACAGGCCTCATTTGTAACAGAGACTGGGTCAAAAAGGAGCACACACTTAAATAAAATATATTTTCTAGAAATACTTTTTTTCTTTTCTGTTATAATAAAATTTTTATTTCTTTTTATTAGTATGAGTTTTTCAAGTGAAAGTAACACTTAATGAAATAAGCCTGTTGAAAATACTGTAAATTCAGAACCTAAAGGTAAAAATGTGGGATTGTCAAATTCTTTTGCATGAACTCACCAACTTAATGGAGTAATTTATAATTCAGAACAACTTAATTTCTTATATAAAAGGATGAAAAATATTCTAGTAAGTTGGTGAGTTTATGCAAAAGAATTTGACAATCCCACATTTCCACCTTTAGGTTCTGAATTTACAGTAGGAGATATCTTTGTTTGCAAATTGGCACGCCAACTTGTGGTCAATCTAGCACCAGACCACTGGGTTCTCCAGTACCAGATTGACCACAAGTTGGTGTGCCAATTTGCAAACAAAGACATGTACTATTTCCAACAGGCTTATTTCATTAAGTTAAACTGGGTGCAATAACTGAGGTGTGTCTGGTCTATGCCAAGCACAAAGACACCACATGTACACCCATTCTGATTGGCTCTGTTGTTGGGATGTGTTTATTTTGGTATAAAAATAAAATAAAATTAAAAAAGTGTATTTCTATAACTTATTTATTATAATTTTTATAACTCCATATATAGTAGCATGAAAGCTAGTAGTCATTACTGTTTATTTTGAATTAGATTTTTAAATTTATATATTAATTATTTTTGGCCGTAAATGTACACTGTTAATCATTAGTTTGGATAAATTTGATTTTTTATTGATTCTAATCCCAAAACAGACACTCAGAATATTTATTTCCTTTTTTATTCTAGATTACATTCTTAATTAGGACAAGTTGGTAAATGTATTATAGATTCATTCATGTGTTTTGATATTTGATATTTACGTTGTCTGTTTCAGTTGATATTGAGGCTTGTTATTGAATCAAGTTTGTAACTTTTGTGACTGAGTTTCATGTGTTCACCAAAAACATAGTAAATATAGTGGATGTGTTCTGTGACTGAAACTCATGTGTTCTAGTGTTTGGTACACTTGTTGTTGAATTGTTAAGCATCTGTCCTCAGTTTGAATAGGTTGTTGTATGACTGGACGTTTTTGCCAAATAGTGTTCATTTTCTGTGAAATTATCTTCTATTTAGATCTATCAAGTTGTAATAAGTTTTATGACTGAGTTCATGCGCTCTAAACTGAATAATATATGTTTATCTCAACAGGTTTGAAAACTACTGTATGCAGCAGTTGACTCCCTGGTACTCAACAAATTGTCAAGTACCAGGGAGTCAATTTCACCACAGTTGCTACTATAAGTGTCTTGGATTAATACTTTAGGACACCTTCTGACACTATACAACAGGCTTTGATTTAGTGCAGGCATAGGCTTATTTTAGTACATGATAAATGGCGTAAATCAAGATGACGTAAAATTGAGATGACGTAAACACTCCCCACACTAAGTGATTTCATATGTAAATAAAGTTAGCAAAATAATATTTAATTAATTTGACTCAAAATGAAAAAATTGAGATGGCATACTTTTGAGATGCGCATTATAATCTTATAAGTGAATTTTAACTATTTTATATTCAAAATCACTAATGCAAAAAACACCATCTCAAATTAAGTTCAAGTTGGAGTATATTGAGATGCTGTTTTTGAGATGGTCTAGCCTACCCAGTAGGCTATACAAGAATAAACTTAATCTAGATATTTCTAATGTGTTGACCTGGATATAAAATTAATTTTGAAAGTCAACATGTGGACATACAGACAGTTTAAATGCTAACAGTTGCCAATTTAAATTATACATATAAATATCAATTTTAGTAAGATATGGTTGCTTTTGCATTTTAAAGTTTTTATCTTCAAGTAAAATAATAGAATATTCCACTTAGATGCATCACCTAATCTAAGTGGCTACTGATTATTTGATAGTAAACCTTGCTTATCATTCATCATAATAATGATGATGTTAGTGAAGTAAACTGGAAATAATAATATTAAGACTCATTAAAATATTTTTTTTAAAATTTACTATAAATTAAGAACCTAAAGGTAAAAATGTGGTATTGAAAATCCTTGGTCCAAATTTCAACTCAAATTTGAGGACAACTCAGCTTAATAAAAAATAAAATATTTAATAAAATCAACCATTTAATTTTACTTTTTTATCAGGGCCCGTAATAACCCTGACAAAAAACTAAACAACATCAAAACTAAGGGATACAAATTTGCAAATTTGCAATTGCACAAATGTCCAATTGAGCCTGAGAATAAGGTCTCAGTAATTCATGACACTATTCCCCAAATGCTAAATTTGATACCCTGGGGAGGCCTGCACCTGGATGCACCCTCAGGAGCGGCCTTTACCTCTGGAAATGCTTCCTATTGGCCAAAACCCTCAGAAAGTGGGGATTTTGGCCCCCAAGAAATCCCTGAAAGACCACAAGGTTTGGATCATGCACCAGGACCTGGAATTAGTCAATTGCCACCCCTGAATAGCCAATCATAAGATGTCATTCCAGAAAAACAATGGCATGTGACCAGCTGACCAATCAAAATGCCCTTCCAAGCCTAGAGCCAACTTCTCAGCATTATATAGCTGGGGAAGATGGAAATTCCTTCCCTATTGTCATCACTAAATAAAGATTTTGTTGGTTAATACACTCTGAGCATTTTTACTTTACAGGAGTTTACTATATTATAGCAAATTTAATACTGTTGGTGCTATCAAATAGAGGGTACCTTAGTACCAACACCAGTGCTAAGAAACAGAGCATCTTCTTGCTTTCTCTGACACACCAATGTTATCCCTTGTTCCTTCTCCCAGGATGCTGGATCAGGAAATAGCTCCTGATCCTGAACCCCTTCTCTCTTTTTGTGGTGTCTCTCTACTCTGCCAACTTGCCCTGTTAAGTCATCCATGAGCACCACTACTGGAGAGATCCCTCTTGCTCCTTCCATCTCTTCATATGACTACAGCAAGTTGGATTTGCTTACCTGAGCATGCTGGGGCTCACTGAGCAAGTGATCCCCCACATGAGATTGTGGCGTCTCTGGGCCACCAGTGCCAATTATGTGATGAGGATGGCTCCTGTCATCTACTGGGCCTTCCAGGATTGACCCTTCCCCTTGACTGAAGGTTCTCCTGTGAGCAACCCAGGTCATGATATTTTTAATTTATTTAAATTTGCAAATTTTGAATCCCTTGTGCAGATAACTCAACTAACTAAAGACAAAACACATCAAAAAAATGCAGGATACATGAATCATAAATTCAGGATTCTGATGTACAATTTGAGATTTCCTGTATTTCAAACAAATCATAGACATCATGTAAAACTTAGCAAATCTGAAATTGTGGTATTTTCAAATCCAAGAACCAGACTTCAAATCAAAAATGAGGTGAATTCAAAATAAATATAATTTGTGTGTGCTTTAAAAAGGATGCTAAAGGATCTAGAGTGGATTTGTGAATAATTCTTTTAGGAATTATAGGCATTCAAAAAAATCACCCACTTCCATTTTAGGATGGCTAAAATTTTGATTCTTGATTACAGTAGATTTTAGAAAATGCTAATAATAAAATAGAATTATATATTACAATCTAATTTTATCAAGCTGTCTTTTCCTTGGTGTGTTGATAGTTCATTTGCTGTTGATAATGTGCTTTCATTTAATTGGATAGTTTCACCTCCAGTTGCCTTGACACTAGGAAATTAAGTTGCCTCCACAAGGTCAGCTGTGGTCACAGAGGCAACTTAATTTCCTATTGCCAAGGCAACTGGAGGTGAAACTATCCAATTAAATGCAAGAAAATCATCAACAACAAATTAACAATCATCACAACAAGGAAAAGGGAATCTAGTAAAAATAGAATTTAATACATAATTCTATTTTATTATTAGCGTTTTTAAAAATCTACTGTAACCAAGTATCCTTAATAGCAATACATGAATATATAGTGTAGTAAACTGATGGTTTATCTTTCCAACTTCTCTTTCTTCATTAAAAAGAAGTTTTTTTGGCCCCTGGCTATGCCAGGCCAAAAAAAAATTAAAAAAATTCTGCAACATCAGGAGGGTAGCTCATATATTGTTGCAACATCTTCAATTACTCCCTCTCAAGGAATTAACACCCCAAGTAGATCACCAAATGAATCACCAAATGATTCACCAACCAGCCATCCAGTAAACTGGTGACACAATTATCAGTCAACTATCTATGACAGGGATCACCCAATCCAGATCCTATATGGAACACAACTTGAATAAGCCTCATGACCCAAGAGGAACATTACTTAGATAAGCCCCATGACCCCCATGACATACATGGACGATATGTGGCTTGTCATGATACTATATATTATTCCATAACATATCCAATAAATTATTGTTCTCTTCTTAAATCTTCCTGTTAACTTGTTTATTATACTTCCCAGAAGTATAAACTTGACAATGGTAGCACAGTTAGGTTATCCATACCTACCCAATTCTAAGGAATATTCCTCCTAAGAAAAAGACCCAAGCAATGGTACTCCCCAACAGCTGGAGAGACTACAAAGAAGGACAAGATGTTCCTTCAGGTTTTGTTATCTATAACGTCCTTGTATCTATTGAACAATACAATACTCTCAAAGCCCAAAGACTGTTACCCACAACCCCAGTCACAACAGCACCACAGCAGCCTGAAATACCTAATATTGTATTCCAACACCTGTGCAAAGCTGAAATTAGCACCTTTGCGGGATTACGCCAAGAAAACACCTCTCTTTGGATTAACAGTACACAAATCAAATTTGAGCAAGTGGAATACCCCCCAAAGACTCTGGGTCAGCAAAATTGCCCTCCACATTACAGGAACTGCATCACATTTTGTAAGTGGAATGATAGCCCAACACCCCAACCAAAGGGAGACTGGGAGCTGTTCAAGAGCGCATTCCTCAAAAAGTTCTACATTAAGGATTCTGACATAGTAATCATGACAGAACTTTGAACCTTCAAGATGACAGTAACAATCAAGGAGTACATTGCTGCATATAAAGACCTACATGACCGTGCACCCAACACCATCAACTTTAATGAACCTGGGCCATGCTTGAACTTCTACAATGGCCTTCCCACATACATTAGATGTCAGTTTGATATGACCTGCTGCAAGAACCTTGAAGAAGTATTCTTGGAAGGCAAACATGCAGCCCAAAAATATGACAATCTACACACAACCAACAAGCACAAGGAGAGCCCTACAGCCAAGAAGGATTCTTGACCAAACAAGCAAAGTAATTGGTCTAACAACACCCATCCTTGAGTCAGAAATTGTACAGTGCAGGCTAACCAAGCAAGTACTAAAGATACATATAAGGAAGGAAAAGCTCAGGGGAGTGCTTAGGCGAGCCACCCTCCCCCAACCTACAAGACTCATACAGGGACCAGGACTTGGATTCAATTACCATGATCCAAGTACCCTCCAGCAACTCTATACTGTTTGCCACCCAAACTGGAAATAAACTCCTCATGTATCCTTTCTGTTTTTGCAGATATCAGGGCACCGCACTATTTGATACTGGAGCAGACCAATCCTTAGTCAACAAGAAATTTGCTGACCTTATGAAACTATCAACAGTCTAAAGCAACATCAAGAGAGTTATCATGGCAGACAACAGTAGTACACCAGTCAACAAAGAAGCAAAACCTTTCTGCGCCCAAATTGGAGATGTGCAAACCATGCTCAGTGGCCCAATCATACCAATTCCCAAGTCTGATGTTATACTTGGCCTGGACTGGATGAGAAATACCAAACCTCACATTGACTGGGATAGTGCTACCCTCACCATACAGCAAGGAGAAGTACATCACTATGTGTACCCAACTCATCTTGACACGTTTATGAGGGACCATGTATTTGTGAAAATAATGGAAACAGAAAAGGAAGTCAACCCTAGCAAAATTGATTAGAGTACCTGTACATACAAGGTCATACAATTTAAGAATACAGAGACTTTATATGAAAAGAACCCCATCCAAGATCAATAGTTAACAAATTCTCCACTTTTTTTCAAGAAACACTGCCAGGACTACCTCCTGACCACGGCATACAATACAAAAATTGACCTCAAAGGGAGTGTACCTAAAGCACAACCTATCTACTGCCTCACACCACAAGAAGACAACACCCTAAAAGCTTACCTTGACAAAGCCCTTGAAAAAGGACTCATATAACCATCAAAGTCACCTTTTGGCGCTGCTGTCTTCTTTGTGACAAAGAAAGATTGAGGACTCTGCCTTGTCACCAACTACAAAGTGCTCAACAAGGTCACAATTAAGAACAGATATCCCCTGCCCCTAATTGACAGCCTTTTTGACGCCCTGGGGGTCCCAAATATTCACAAAGATTGATTTGACAGCAGGTTACCACCAAATTTGTGTGAAACCTGAAGACATTCCAAAGACCGCATTTAGAACTAAATATGGATCCTTTGAATGTGTTGTTCTCAACTTTGGCATGACAAACGCTCTCAGTACCTTTGTGACCTTCATGAATAAAATTTTCAAGGAACACATTAGAAAACAAGCAATCATCTACCTGGAAGACATCATCATTTACAGCCCCAAGCTGGAGCAACACTGGGAAGATGTGTGCCTGGTCCTCTGCACCCTTGAAGAAAACCAACTGGTTGCAAAACCATCAAAGTTGAATTCTTCTCAACAGAACTTCCATTCCTTGGCCACATTATCAGCAAGGACAGAATCAAACCAGATCCAGCCACAATACATGCCATAACTGAGATGCCAGCTCTAAGAAATAAAAGTGAACACCATACCTTCCTAGGCATGTTAGCCTATGTAAAAAGGTTTATCCCCAACTGGGGTGCCCTAATAGCTCCCTATCTGCTATCTTAGGCAAAACAACTAAGTTTGTCTGGACACCACTATGTGATCAACACTTCCGCCAACTGAAGGAACGCATGATCACCGCCCTATCCTTCAATATCTAAATTGTGAGGAAACCTATGAACTAGAAACCAATGTTTCTGACTATGCCATAGGAGGGGCACTCTGTATCCAAGCTGCAGAAAGTGACTTCTTCCCTGTAGCATACAAGTCAAGAAATCTATCTGACAGCAAACAAAGATACCCCATACACAACAAGGAGTTGTTAACCATAATACACTGCCTCATGAAGTGGTGATGCTATCTGGAAGGAGCCCAAACGTTCAAGGTACTCACCAACCACAAGTAGCTGATATTCTTCAAAACACAACAACACTTGTCAAGGAGAAAAGCCAAGTGGATGAGTCTCACACAGAGATACCCCATGCAAATCAAATATAAGCCAGGCAAGGAAATGCTTACTGCAGATGCCCTTTCAAGGCTATACAGTAGTTTTAAAAGCTATGGCAATAACCAAAAATACCTCAGATTTAAATAAAATGGTTTCTTTCAGTGAACCAACCCTGATTGACTGGCTTGCTAGGTCTGGGAACTGGAAGGTCGCAGACTGGGTGGGCAGGGCCTACCAAAGGATTGGAGCTAACTTAATGAGGTAGGACATTGACTTGCCCAGCCACAACCACAGACCAGCAGTGGGAACAATAGTATCTATTACTCCCGTGAGAGTTATATATACAATTCCAAAAAGCTTGTTGGTATGGTCCAGTGGGAGCTTGGCCGCGGAGGCAGGTATTGGTTTGAGGGTGAAAGGTGGCTCCATGTTTATTTGGTAGGCAGGAAGGTTGATGTATTTACCTCTGAACAGGCGGGGCTTGGTAATGTACCAAGGGCCCTCTTGGTTGTATCTGGCTCTCTCAGTAGTTCTGGCCAAGGGATCCCAGGCTAGTATGTTGTTGGTGGTGTAGTCCTTATACTTGGGCTTTAAGGGGTACTCTGTGAAGTGGACAGGACCAAAGGGAGCACCTGGTGGGCAGTACGTAGCTGGCAGGTTGGCAGGGGGGTCAGATAATCTTTGAGTTAACTGGCAGATGACATGAATAAAATACAGCAATAATTGGGGAAACCAATATCTCATAACCTTTATTTAAAAATGACAATGGGGGTTGGTCTTGGCCTGGCAGGTATTTATCCCACACTGCCAGGCTTCACTTCCTGGTTAGGTTTTCTGGGCTTGGGCAGTTTGGCATTGGGTGTCTCAGATGGCAATATGGTGCTCAGTACTGGCAGTTTGCCACTGGCCACTTTGGGGTGAGAAGACGTCAAATCCTTCTGTTTATCAATTCAGGTATTGGGTGCTCTTTGGATTCAGTGCCTTCCCTGGGACTTTGGGGGAGTTCAGAATAACTCTCAGGGAGAAATTTGTCTATTTCACCGGGCAAACTGCCAGTGTCAGGTGTTGGCACCTCAGGGAAATTCCTGGCATCTTGCACTGGTGGTTTGCTTGCAGAATCCTGCAGGATGGCTAAGGGTTTGGGTCCTGGCGGGCTGGCAGAAACTTTGTCAATTATTAGTGGGTTATTGTGTTCCCAGCCAATGAGTCTGGCGGTCCACAAAGGGTTTTGTCCAGGGTTTGATTCTGATTCCGTATTTTGAGATTTAGGAGCATCCAAATTGTCATTCCTGACAATTTCAGATTTGAACAAAATCCAAGTTACACAAGATTCTGGATTCAATTAATTTATAAAATTTCAGTTAATAAATTAACTGTCAAACAAAAAACAAAATTTCACTAGCCCATCATACAAAATTATATCAAACATCAATCAGTGTAGTTGAAACCACAAATGAAATGAACTGACACAACAAGTGAAATGGATGGATGCTTTTCTGAAGTATATTATAATCTAATCAGGATTCATACAAGGCACCAACAGAAGGATTAAAATGAAAAAAATTAGAACAATCTAGAAGCAAGATTCCACAAGCACAAAACAAAATGAACTCACACAAGATGTGTAGTGTGAGCAGCCTAAAATAGAAAAATAGCAGTTTAACAGCCAATCAACAGCTATCCAATTTAGGAACAGAGGCATTTTATCCATTTTCATGGCTCCAGATTTGTATGAAAAGGTTTTGAGAACCTTCCAAATATGGACTCAAGATTATAATAAAAATAAAGCATTAAATTTTAAAATTTCTACTTTTAGTGATTTTATCCTAGGTTTTTTACAATGGTTTTTACAAGCAATATCTTTGACAGCGCCAGCAGCCAAGCCAGCAGCAGCCAGACCAGCTTCAATGGAGGCAAGGCTCAGAACGTGGAGGCACCTGTTTACACCCAAGCCTTTGAGGCGGGTAATGAGGAAGCTGATCTGTTACTGACCACCAACCCCTATGGCTTTGACTTGTTCAGTAGTCACGCAGTGTCTAGCTCTTCCTCTGCTCCCATACCCACCCCTGCACAAGCTGCCTGCCAACCAATCAATCAGGATGATAACCTTGATTTGGAACAACTTTCCGCCACCACTCAACCTGCCCCCTACAGCCAATCAGGCTTCAGCTCTCCCAGCCCAGCGCCCCAAGCAACAAATCATCACCACCCAAATTCTCCAGGAAATTGTGGCACTAAACCTGCAGGGTCTGTCTTGGGAAAAGATTGCCGCCCAGTTGCAATTTACCCAAGCTACTGTCATGCAGGAATTCAACAACCTGATGAACAGGTGGAATCTGATTGGGATAGCCAAGAAGCCCAAGAAGGCCCTCAAGTCTCAAATATTTGAGGCATACCCAATCATGCTTGACCTCCTCCAGCGGGATCCCAAGCTTTTATTGACCCAGGTCTGGAAGCAACTTGCGCACCATGGTATTTGGGTGTCAGAGCGCATGGTGCAGCTCTGGATGTATGGGAAGGTGGCTTCAATACGGGTTATTACAAATTTTGCCAGCAACCAATGGGATGGCGCCAAGGATTCCCTGTATGATCTAGACATTGAATCAACCCTGGTCTGATGCCTGACTAGTCTAACAGATGACATCATGCTTGTCTTATACTACAAGTTATCAATTGTGTTTGACAATTTTGGTAAGCAAGGAAAAGCTGCTGCCAAGAATGGAAGGAAGAAGGTCAAGAAGGGGACATTCATTGGTGCATTTCTGGCTGTTTCAGCTAAGGGTTTTGTCTAGTATTAGACAAACCCAGATTTCATCAATGGCTACTCATACAGCAACATCCTCAGTGGATTACTTTACTCCTGGGATGGGTTGAATTCCAAATACCAGGTTTTCTTGAGTCACTAGATGGAGGGTAGCTCCACTGCCCTCAAGGCCATCCAGGGATGCAGACACCAGGCCTCAGTCTACCCTGCCAGCCATGCAGACATTCATCTGGCTGATGTTGTCTTCTTTAACATTGGAGATAAACTACAGGATTGCCACCCTCAGGCTTTCAAAACTTCTATCTTGGGGTCCTTGACCACAATTTTCTCTTTGGCCAAAAATGGTGACTGACTTGTTTACCCAAATTGTCTTCCATGTGAACATGGGCAACCAATCACGTAAGGATAAGCGCCTTCCACCTTGGGCCACTGCCATCTACCAGCTCATCCAGCCAATGATCAATGAGGAATACAATGAGTTTTATATGGCAGCCATCACGCAAAATCCTCCTGCCTCCACCCCTGCCACCAACACCCCTAACCCGCAAGCCCAACCCCCTCAATCCCAGACCCCCAGGCCAGCACCGCCTCTATGTATTCCTTCCTGCACTATTCTGCCTCCTAGGCATCACTCTTCCCCTCCCCAATAAATCCCTTGTTGCCAAACATTTTCTATTTATATTATCTTTAATTTGAATTTCAATTGTTCATGTTCTCTTTGTTTATAGTTGGTTTTATTATTTATGTTCAGCTTATTTCTATGAAATCATATATTTACTATGCTATGTATCTAGATCCATAACACAGTTATTTTTAGTACCCAAACACAGCCTCTTGTGAAAATATTAACAACAATTTGGTGATCAGCTAAATTTAAATTAAAAAAAATAGGTTTACTGTTTTTAGATAAAGTTGTTACTGATCCAAATTCAAACCCTTAATGATAAACTTTAAGCCAATCATGAGCTGTGTGATAAAGTGATTGTTGTGACATAAAGGGTCATTCAATAATTCTTTGATGCATGTGCACTAATTAATATGATTGGCTGGATTGTTTGCTATTGTACGTCATTGCTGCTATGGCAAGTTGTTGGTGGACTAGTGCTAACCCAGCAGCTGTTTGGGCACTAGTCCACCAACAACTTGCCACAGCGGCAATGGCGCACAATAGCAAACAATCCAGCCAATCATATTAATTAGTGCACATGCATCAAAGAATTATTGAATGACCCTTTATGTCACAACAATCACTTTATCACTTGGCTCATGATTTGCTTAAATTTTATCATTAAGGGTTTGAATTTGGATCAGTAACAGCTTTATCTAAAAACAGTTAACCTATTTTTTCTAATTCAAATTTAGCTGATCATCAAATTTTTGTTAATATTTTCACAAGGGGCTGTGCAAAGCGCCAAAAATAATATGGCAATTAAGGAAATAATGCCAACACAAAGCAAACAACACATATTGAGTTGTGCGTAAAACATATACACAATGGGTAATTAGCCAGGATAATGTAGTAAATTTGAAAACAAAAAGAAATAAACAAAGAAGCAACAGTATCAAAAAAATACAGAATTTATTGGGATGAAAGCTATAACAACATATGGAAAGGTTAGTAAAAAATCAATGAGAGAATTAGAGAAGCTTTTGAAGGATGTCAACTCAGCAATTGCTGAAATTAAATAGATTGACTGCAAGGTCAAAGCAAGAGTTAAGTCTGCCGTCCTTGAAGGGGACAGAATTGAAAAGGTGTCCGCCAAGGCACTCATGGCCAAGATTCCAGACACTCCCAAAACAACAATTGAACGGCTTTTAAATGTCCAAAACACATTGTGGAAGGCCTTCAATTTAAGTCCTTTGCCCTCTCTGTGCCGTCCATCTGGGTTGACAACCCTGAGATATATGAACAACTCAAACCTGCAAAGCGCATACAAACTGTGGACACTGAATTGCCAGCACAATTACTTGCGCCAAGAACGGCAAAGCCTGCTGAAGCTGCTGGCAAGGAGGAAACCTGCAAAGGTAATCTAAAAAAATAAAATTAATAACAACTTCAAAATACTCACCTTTTTAGAGAACATTGATGATGAACTCCGCTGGGACCTGGTTCCTTTTGTCCTGCCCATGTTATATTCAAATTTTGCCACTCACGTGGCAAAACAACTCTATCTGTCCCCCCTGTCTTGCAGGAGCTCAAAGACAGGGTCCACTGTCCTTTCTGATGCTACAGGAGGTGTTGGCTGAACTTACGCATGCCAAGGGGGCATCTGAGTGGGCAGTTACTGCCTACAAGGATGCCCAATTGGTCCACATTGACCTGGTATCCCTCAGTGGAGTTTACTGTGTAAACTCTGTTGAGCTTGTTTGGGACGTCCTGGCGACGCTCCCATTCAATAATGTACCAGAGATGGGCTGGGCCTATACGGCTGCTTGCTTCTGCTACCCCTTGGAGCATACAATTTCTTACCTGCTGAACAACTTTGGGCGTGCGGTGTCAAAATTGGCTGTTGCAGATGCAACAGCCGTAAAGAAGACCATGATCCTCCTGGCAGACTTTGGGTTGGCCTGGAGTGCCAACGAGACAGGGCTCCCTGCAGCCATGGAGCTGACTTTTGCAAAGACCAGGCACAACAAGAAGATCAGCACAGCCTATAATAAACTGTGTGAGTTCACAGAAGCCTTTGCAGGGCAAAGGCTCTATCTGGTTGTTTACCTGGGCTTCCTATTCTTCTTTGGGATAGGCACATTTGTAGAGGACCTGGATGGGGTCCTTCTGGGTATCAACGAGGCCCAGCTCACACTAAACGGGAAGAAGGTCCCCCCTGGATACAACTTGGTTGATCATATGATCCAGGACGCTCTGGTCCTGGCTGGGATATACAGGTTTGTAGCCCCACCTGAAAAGCTGCTGCTTCACTCTCACCTGACCCTACTGCCTTTCATCAGCAGGAGGGAGTATTTCAATAAGGGTGTATCCACTGTTCACGGTGTGGTGGTGGAGGTTATGTGCCACCTCCATTGCGGGGTGGGTACATACTAAAGAACCCACTACAGGCGCACACAATAAAAATATGATTCCAGTAAATTTTATTACAATTTATAGTATTCTAATTATAATAAAAAAATTATTTTTATTTCAGCAAACCAGTTTTGCAAAATATATTTCAGAAACAGTTTTCATAAAAGCATAAAATTATATGTTAATAAAATAAATTCTAACTTGTACATTTTACATTTAATTTTTTTAAAACTATTTTTATATTTATTTGACCAAAGTAATTTAAATATTTTTGCATAATCCAGTATTGAGTGTTTGGGATTACCTCAGATGGCATAATAAAATAATATATAACAAAATAAATAAATTACTTACATCTATTGATGAATCTTCTGAATGTGATTGCAGGCGTGGAAACATCTAAATAAAAAATGACAATTAATGAATCTTGATTGGTAAATTAGAGAATATAAAAAAATTGGACACACTAAGCCTTTAATTGATTGGCTGTTTGGCTAGGCATGTGGGGATGAACAAATCAGTGTGGTCATAGAATTAGGCCACAGTCTCAGCTGAGAGGGTATGGATCCCAGCCTGCAGCAAATAAAACAGGTCCTCGGTCCCTGTTGGGGTTCCTTGCTTGACAACTTGCTTGAGCCACCCAAAGACTTCCTCAATGGGATTTAGGAAGGGTGAATAGGTGGGGAGGAAGAGAAGGTGCAAACTTGCTATGGCCAATTGCTGGGGGCCCACTGCAATGCTGATGTCAATTGATGGAAATTCAGCAAGAATATCTGTCACCTTGTGGAGACCAACATTGTCCAGTACTATTACATTGGTGAAGCCCAGGCTCATGCACTTCATGTGCTCCTGGACCAATTGGAGGAATGACAAGAAGGTACAGCTGTTGTGAGAACCCAATATCATGAGATAAAGCTCAACCCCCTTTGGACCAAGGAGAGCCACCATTAAGTATGCTGTGGCGCAGACTGCAGCACGCCAAGCCATCCTGTCATTGGAGCCTTTGGGGACATACCCATTGTGCATCAATGAGGCAAATTGCTGATTTGTTGATAAAATAGAATTTCACTGTCTCCTTGGCTTTGAGGGCAGTGTACGCCACAGCGGAATTTTTCTGGGTCTTGATATTGGCTGGGCTGTTTCTGTTGTAGGGATATACCCCAAGTTTTTTCCAGGAAAAGCACATTCCCTTGACCAAATGATAATAGAAGGAAATTGAGGCCTTAACCCCAAAAGCGGACTTGATCATGGCCTGTATATTTGCCAGTTCAAGATGGCAGTCCCAGGTGATCCATTGGCAGATTGCCCATTTGTGCTCCTTGGTGAGCATGGTGGAAACATGCAAGAATTTCTCCACCGCAAGGACTTGGCCAGTATCAATTAACTTGTTGAAGATCTTTGAGGTGTACTTGGGATCCACCCCAACAAGAGCCGCAGCAGCCTTGTAATCCCCAGATTTCTGCATGAGCTGGAGAAGGATGATGCGCTTAATGTCAGGAATGTGCTTGTGATTGGGCTTTTTAGCAGTGGGGATTGGCTAGTTGGCGTTGGGATCAACACAGGGCATGGGCACCTTGATGTAAAATGCAGCAACTTTCTTTAGCACTAACTGTCCCTCATTGGTTTGGTAGAACTCGGGCTCCTCATCCTCCTCCTGATTGCCATCACTGACGTAGGGCTCATAGCTAGTATCAAGCACAGGCTTCACCTTCTCCAGCATGGCTGACGGGACCAACTCTTGCTGGTACACAACGTCGAACACATATGAAGTAAGTTCTACCTCCTTGTCTCTAACTGTTTTGGTAGTGGTAACCTTAGTGGGCTTCCAGGTCAGCTTTGGGACCCAAGGGTTTATGCTCTGCACCCTAGCAGCTTGTGATCCTTAAACTGGCTGTGTCAGTGCAGCGTCACTATGGAACTCTCCTCTCCTGCCTCCCTCCTGAGTAGGCACTTGTGTTGCACTAAGTCTATTCTTTGACCCGCGGGGCAACCACAACCGCAGTGCACAACGGGTGCAATAGTAGTCTGTTGCTGTGTTCCTTTCATTTTGAGAATTTAATAAAATATTAAATAAAACTTAATTAAGTTACTCCCTATTTTTAATTTTTGCTTTTATCTGTTTATGGATATTCAATTAATATTTTTTCCCACCCAATATCCCAATTATAGATTTTTTATTTCTTAATTAGTTGTTTTTGGTTTTACCACACCCATTTTAGAATACCCAAAATAATTTCCACCCATTTTCCCATATTTTACGCCAAATTAAGCACCCAACACAATATTTTTAAAATTTTTGTTTCAGATCTTGTGTCTTATTTTAGATACCTTGGTATCACTCTTGATTACGACCCATTGCATAAAATGATTGAGTGATTTCGTTTATCTAGTGAGTTGCTATTGTGTTTTGTTTTTAGATTGAGTTTTGATACACCATGCTTGAGTGTATTTTGTCACTGATTCACATAGTAAACATATGTACACCAAAAATCAACTCACACCATTTAGTTTGTGATTCAATGTATTTCGGATTGTATTTTGAATGGTTTTGCTTTGCATGTGAGCCCTTTGTTGCTGTGTTGACCTATTTCGCCCATTAACGCCAATAAACCCTGTTAACAGAGTGTATATTTTAACCTGAAAGTTGGATTTTGTTTAAATCTGAAGTATTTTTGCTTGTTGCCATAGCTTTTAAAACTACTGTACAATTTTACATAAGTAAATAAGAGTTGAATTAATTTAAAAGAAAGCCTTTTTAAATAAGAATTTTAATTCAACAGATGATAAGTATCCCAGCCTAAAAGTATAATGAAATACATTTACTTGATTTATTATATTCAACTTTATATCTGCCCTTGGACGGGACAACCACCTAGTGATTTATATTATTGTCTGGTACTCAGACCCTGGAGTCCAAACCACAAATAGGATTGGGGTGCTGGCACGCTCCTATTGGTGAAACACTTTATTTAAATTAAATTCAAATTTGGTGATGCAAATGGAGGACTAAATGAAATGAATTAGCGCCACTTCAAGCAATCAAAATTGTGTGTTATATTTTAAAATGTGTAGCTTCACAGAGTGAACACTTGCCTACTATTTTTTAATGTGTATAATAGCTTTTAAGAATTAAAAAATGTGTAATGATTTTTGTTTCAAGTTTGCCTTAGCCTTTTAGATTCCTTTTTAAAATGCTCATCATATATTTGATTTAGACAAACAAAATTCTAGCTCTCTGGCATCCAATTCTTCACTTACAGGATATTATGAGTTTTTTCTAAAAGCTCTTGGAAAAAGCTCAGCTCTTGTTGTAATTTCTTTCGGAATCTTTGGAGCCCTAAGAAATTCGTCGATCTGCTACTATGTATGCTCTGGTTCTTTTACAACTCAAATAACAACCATGTTTTTAAAATTTTATTTCAAAGCGCCACGTCCTAAAGGTAAAAGAAGATTTATGTTTTTTTAAAAGAATTTGATTCCTCTATTAATATGTCGGACTGATTCTGATTCGCCTTCAATTTACTCATTTCAGTTTACTTATCTAACCCTGGTGCTCTCATGTCACTACTTTTTACTTTATTGGTAATGTTGCTCTGCTTTTCACCATTTCAAAACACAAAGTAGGTTCCGACTCAGCAAATGTTGAGTTGAAAGAAAATCGGAGCTTTAATAGGCAATCTTTATTTAGAAAAAGACTATTTTTTCCTGAAAGACTTTAAAGTTAACCTTGGTTGCTGGCTAATTTTATAGCTATTATGGAAATTTCAAAGCTGGCCTATATAATTTTCCCAGTAGCATTTTTTGTAGAGCTTACCAGTTTTTCTAAGCATCTTTGCATTTTTGAAAGCTACAGCTAGCCTATCCAATTTTCAGACGACTTCATCAAAAAACGTCTTCAGACCGTGGCTTAACTCAAAAGGACTAGGCAAACCGCCACAATTTATGACATCTGGCTTGTTTAATTTCCAGTTTTTTGAGACATCCTTTAAGCTGAAATTTTACAATAGATTTCCTTAAAACAACTTTTAGATTCAATCAAAACTGGCTTTGGACTCCCTTCAAGCCATTCCGCACACGCTGCCTTCATGTGCGTCTTTTTAGCCCCTTTATTACTTGCGGAAGGAATTTACAGGTTTGTATTGATACTTTTGATTAACTACCCATTGATTTATCGGCCGTATTATTGTATCATTCCTAATTTCATTTGAACTATATTTAACTTTACTTTTAAAGAAACTACTTCCCTCTCATATTGCTATTTGGTTGGAGCTTTGGTGTCTCTTATTCTAGGTATACTTTCCTCATGTCTTTAAAGTGACTTTGCTAGATATTATTTTAAGGCGCACTCTTTTTACCAGATATTCATTGGGATAGCAGTAGGATTTATTTTTGGGATCGTGTACAACTTATTGTATTTGATTGATAAGGCAACTACCTCATCAATTCTCATAGAATAAACAATTAGCCTCAGGTTTCCTCTTTGTTTGAAAAAACCTTGTAGCTGAACTTAAATAATGCTAAAAAATATTTTTATGCTATCTTTGGCCTGCTAAAGGTAAGCAATTGATGAAATTTAGCCTTTAATTGGGAACTAAAAATGTACATCAAAAATTAGTCTATAACAATATCTTATCTCTGTTTACCTCTTTGCATTTAATCTAATAATTTACAGAAACTCTTCTACGCCAGAATAGTGTTGGAATATAATTTAGAGACAAAGTAAGCTATCCAGTTTTTTATATTCCAGCTAGTTGTGTCGTAACTGCTACAAGCTGCAGTTACCCAAAAGAAAAAGAGAGAGAAACTGGATTAAGATGATATTTATTGAGATAGAAGAAATTATTTTCATACCCTGTGGCAGGCCACCACGGGGTGGCTTGTGTAAAGAGTTTCTCAAAGTTGATTTCTAGTAACATGTGACTGATCCTATTTAGGTAGTATAGGTGGAATGCCAGTTGTGGTAATTGACGAGGTTACGGCTAGGTGGCATAAATAAGTGGTTGCCTAAATTAGGCAACATATTGAAAAGAGTCAGAAGTTGGGCAACTATCCAACCCATTAGGAATTTGGCTCATTGTGACAGTTGTATCTAAACTCATTTGTTAAACTACTGCTACAATATAGATGAACCAAATGGCATACTATGCTCTACACAGGTACTTTTGATTTCATTTTTAACCTTTTGTTTTTGATCCATAAAGCTTCACTAGATTCATCTTCAATAGGTAACTACTAAAACTCATATTGCAAGTCAAGTATGGCATGTTTTCTTATCACAGTCTATTCTATGTGTATTCTATATGATTAGTTTACTACATATTCCATTATTATAACAGGGTCTTGATATAATGGCAAATCCAAGTTGATTAGTAACAACATTTTTATAGTCAGATCTTATAAATCTCTGTAATGGTGTAGTCTCTGCAAAATTCAGCAGTGTTGAAAAAGTGTGGTTTTGCAACTGAACCAATAATAGTTCAGTATTTGATTGGGGAAGACAAGGTGCTGAGTGGTTTGGTGCATTGGTAATTTGACTCATAACGAGTCAAATTACCAAACACCAATCAGCTTACACCTGTTCACCCACCCAATTTGGGTGGTTGACAGGGGTCCTAAAAAGCATTTTTTAGTAGAATATCATCTTTAACAAAACTGCATTTAAATTAACACTTTTGTCAAAGCTTGGGTTTATATTCAAGCCTTTTTTAATCATTTTTTTAAAAATTTGTTAATTAAAACCCTTCTTAAAAGGTACATCATATATGTAATTTTAAATTTCAAATTCAATGAAGGTAATTTCAGAGTTACATTTACTAATTAAATTTTTAGATAATAAGATATATAACTCTAACAGTTTCAATAAAAATTATTTTTGATACAATTTTAATAAATTTATACTATAAAATACCATAAATAATGTCATTTTCTTGTTTTTAGCTATTTTTTGCCAGAATTCAAGTGGGTACCCTTTTAACTGTAATAAAGATTTCTTTTTATTTTAATAAAGATATAAATTTTCATCTTATCTTGGCTTATGTGATTTACTAAAGATTGTACAAAATACCAGTTTGAGATAAATTTTATTTAAATTAAATAGTGATTCAATAGAAAAATAGAATCATTATAATATAAAGTTAATATCAAAATTATGTAGATATAAAATATAGTCACCAGGTAATAGGAAAGCTATATTTATTTAAACAGGTGCTACCTATATTTATTTGAGAATCAGAAAATAATAACTTGTTAAATATTACATTTACAAGTATGTCATTACCTTGATTTTGCTCTATAGTAAAAGGCTACTAACTGTTAAATATAATTTATATAAGAATCTTGAATCTTATTTTAAAGTCTTCAGGTATATTTTTCACTGTCATTTATAGCTTCTTACAAAAAACATTATAATGTTATGTGATTATAATATTTATAATTTTATACTATATGCCATGGCCTGGGTGGCTCCCAGGGGAACCTTAGTCAAGGGGAAGGGTCAAGCCTGGAAGGCCCAGTAGATGGCGGGGCCATCCATATCACATAATTGGCAGCTGTGGCCCAAGGACGCCACACTCCCATGTGGGGAATCACTTGCTCAGCAAGCCCCAGCATGGTCAAGTAGGTGAACCCAAGCTTGCTGTAATCATATGATGAAGAGGAAGGAACAAGAGGAAGTTATCCTGTGACAGCGCTCATGGTCAGGCTTGGCTGGGCAAGTTGGCGGAGCAGAGGGACACCAGGAAAGGAGAGGTGTGGCGCAGGAGCAGGAATTATTTCTTGGTCCAGCACCCTAGGAGATGGGGTGAAGACTGGCAGAGGTTGGTTGGAGGCAGCAAGAAGTTGCTCCGTTTCCCAGCGCTGGCGTTGGTGCTGAAGGTACTCTCTGTTTGAAAACACCAGCAGTATAAAATTTGTGATAATGTAATAAGCCCCTGCAAAGTATAAATGCTCAGTGTGCATTAACCAACAAAAGTTTATTAAGTGAATATGTCAACAAGGGAAGAGTTGTCAGTGTTCCCAGCTATATCCTGCTAGGAAACTGAAATTAGACTTACTGGCAACTCCTTATTGGCTGTCAATGAGTAATTCCTGAGTTGGGTTCCATTGGTGGCTCCTGATTTGTCAGTTAGATGGATCATTTCACTATTTTTGCCCTGGGGGAGCTGGCAGGGGATTTTTGGGCCATTTGGAAACTCAAGTCCCCATTCCTTGGTTTCAGAGGGTGTGGGCCAATTAATTTTTTTTTCACTTGGCTTTGGAACAATTTCCAATTGCCCCCAGGTTTGGCCTTGACCAGGATTCAATTCCCCACTTGGCATTAAAGTTTTCTTTTGGTCAATCAGTGTGTTTGAAAACACAATTGTTTGGTTGCGCAATTGCTCAATTGCAGTCATTAAACCTACGCAACATAGGGGTTTTCTGGCCCATTCTGGGCCCTGACACTATAACTATATAAGATTAACACTTAAAGTATACTAAACGTCAGTAATACACTTAGTATATAATACTAGTCTTGTGAATATTTATTTAAATAAAACAATTTCTTATATTTATTAAATAAGTAGTGAGTATCTTTATCAACTATTTAGCTAAAACTGCAAGCTAAGTTATAAAGGATTCAAAAATAATTTTATTAAAACTGTTAGAGTTATATATCTTTTTATCTAAAAATTTAATTAGTAAATATATCTCTGAGATTACCTTCATTGAATTTGAAATTTAAAATTACATATATGATGTACCTTTTAAGAAGGGTTTTAATTAACAAATTTTAAAAAAAATGATTAAAAAAAGGCTTGGATATAAACCCAAGCTTTGACAAAAGTGTTAATTTAAATGCAGTTTTGTTAAAGATGATATTCTACTAAAGTTGCTTTTTAGGACTCCTGTCAACCACCCAAATTGGGTGGGTGAACAGGTGTAAGCTGATTGGTGTTTGGTAATTTGATTTGTTATGAGTCAAATTACCAATGCACCAAACCACTCAGCGCAAAGACAACAGTCCAATAGAAAGGACAATAATAGGAATAAAATGTAGTTTACTGAGGAATATTGTAATTAATATAGCATATCAATAAGACACAAGTCCACAGGGGATGACACTGTGGTGGGTTTGATATAAGGTTTGGGTTGTGGAATAACTTGTGCAGGGATCAGTGCATCAAATTGGCAGCACTCCTAATTAGGAGATAGTCCTTGCAATTTGACATTGTCATCAGATTGATCCATGCTGTTAGACATGTCATGGAGTAGCTCTTTGAGTGCCCCCTATGTATTTTAAGGTATGTTGGTGGGCAAGGATGGAACCTTGGTTACAACAGTGGGATAAAAAGCTTAATGCTAAAACATTGGCAGCCAACAAAAATTGGAGAGTTGAAATTCTCAGTCAGAAAGCTCAAAACAAGAAAACTAAAAATAGGCATCCAAAGAAAAAGGTGCTGGTTGGTTTGGTGCATTGGTAAATTGATTCATAAAAAATTGAATCACTGAATGCTAAACCAGCCAATCAGATTGCACCCAGTCATCTCCCCATTTTTGGGGTGGGTGACAGGGGCCCTAAAATCAATTTTGAATGAAAAATTAGTTTTTAAAAGATTGTTTTAAAAACTCAGGATTAAACCTGAGCCTTCAATTTTGCCATTTTTTAATTTATTAATAAAAACCTTTAAAATGATACATTTTATGTGGAAATTGGGGAGCAGATTAGGAAGAAACAAATCATTGCTCTCAACCATTAATAAAAGCATGAATTCAGTGACAACTAAAATGGTATCACCAACAATTCCAAGGAGACCAATGGGGGGAAGGAATCTACTGAACTCCAAAAGCCACAAGTGTCAGGGATCCAGCCTGTGGGGAGTTCTTGGGAACTTGCAGGTGGACGGCCCGCGGGCCCTGCAGGAAGGGCCCACCACAAGATTGGTGCTAACTTTATAATATAAGATAACAATTTTCCCAGGAGGGCCCAAGGTCCGCTTGCGGGTACCATTGAATCAATTAAGCCAGTGAGGGTGATATAAATCACTCCAAATATTTGAGTAGAAGTGGATTCATTGGCCGCAACAAATTCTTGTGGGTGATTGGGCTGCGGGATGAGAGGTGGTGTCTTTGGAACCAAATATGCAGGCAGGTAGTTGTACTTGTTGCAGAATAACAGAGAAGGTCTAGTGATCATGGTGCTTTCTCTGTAAATGGTCTCTGTCTCTCTAGTTTTAGCCTCTGGGTTGTAGATTAGGATTTCCTCTAGGGTAAACTCCAAATATGCTGGGTTGGGTGGGTATTCAGTGAAATGTACCAGGTCAAAGGGAGCTCCTGGTAGACAGTAGAGTTTGGACAACTGGTTCACAGTTTCTTGGGTTGGGTAAACAGGAGGTACAGAACCACAGGAGTTGGACTGCAAATGAAATAGAACTAAAATAAAGTATGGAATAAACTGGTGCAACCAAAGGTTCATGTCATTTTATTGCAAGAATGGCAATGGGCAACAACCTGGCGGTCCAGGGTATAAGTATGCCCATCTGCCATGGGTAAACTTTTAAAAATTCCTTTGGGCCTGGTGCTATAGTCTACCAGGTTTTTCCAGTCCTTGGTGGCATCTGTTGTGGGAGTTAATTCATTGGCTGGTTTGGACTGAGAATACTTGAATTTCCTTGTCAGGTTGTGAGGTTGGTCATCTCTGGGTGGCCCGCGTTTTACGGGAAGTTTCTTTGTTTCCCCTTCCGTGTTGACCTGGGTTATTATGGGATCTTTGGCTTGGCCCGCCCTCTTATTGGCAGGGTTAACAGGAACCTTTGGAGTGGGGAATCTTGATGCAGGTAATTTTAGTTCATCAAGCCTTAGAAGATTTACTGAAGTCAAATCCTGCTCTGGTTTGAGTCTGGAAATCTGCGGGCAGCCAGGCGGCTGGTCCTGCAGGCTGGCAGCCCACAGGATATTGGGGTTCAATCCCTGTAGTTGAGGTTTTCATATGCACATAGTCAACAGGAGTTTGTCACTTGTGACAACAAGTAAAACTAAATGGCCAAAGTTACTAACAGCTTTCAAACTTTATTAGATTAGAGAATAATATAGCAAAGTCTTTTACAACTCTTTGATCCATTTAAGGGAGGGGAAAGGGATTAGGTTGGGTGATTAAATGTCCCAAAACTAATCAATCAATGGTATGAGGGGATATGGGTTCATTTCTTGAGGCAGGAAAGAATGGAAAATTTTCTAATGAAAAAAATCAAAGTGAAAACCAACTCAACTAAAATTGGGAAACCTGACTTGGATGCACATAACACTGTTTCTGTCACGGTAAGTTCCATAATGCAGGGAATTATTTGGCTGAGTAGGAAAGCTCAAATAGCCAGGAAGCCTTTAACAAAATTGACTGATTTAACGGGCTTGGATCAAACAGTTGATTGAAAATGGGTTATGGTTACTCCAGTCCGCTGGTCAAATCCAATCCCCCCCGTAAGTTACTGTTGATAAATTGACGTAATTTAAGGGTCACCCAATATGAACTTATTTATCAGAATAGTCATCAGAAGTTGGTCACCAAAGGGTTCTTTGCAACCTGGACCAGATACTCACTTGACAATGTGAAAGGAATAGGAGCCCAAGATCCAGGTGGTATTGCTTAGTCAATTTTTGATATATATTGAATAATTTTCACTGTTTCAACTCTTAAGAGTTGAGTCCTCCCAAAAATTTTACAATAAAATTCACATATCCCTTGGTCTAACTTTAATTTTAAAAATACATCCTGTAGTTGGGTTGTTATACTACATCCCCTACAATCTGATTCTCAGCAGAATCATTACTGGAAGATGGGACCCTGCCGTAGGCACTTTGTTGTTGACACCGCCCAATGTTAATTCCATGCCTGCCAATCTTGGAGTTGTTCCACCTGTCTTTGAAGCTGAAAATCAGATTGTATCTCAATGTTGCTAATTTTATTCTGAAGACACTCTGATGCTTTCCCAGGCTATTTATCTTAGGTTATTCTGGTTGGGATTAATTATTTTACTTAATCCTAGTATCTCACTTGGAAAATTTACAAAACAGTATCTTAAGCTGCTTGGTGGTTAATCATTAACTCCATTTGGATTTGGGTGGTGATTTCCCACCACTTGGAGACAGCTTCTTACTATCCCACAATTTCTTTCACAGTTTCCAGCCTCTCTTGCACATGATATTTAACCAGGGGTATCATTTGTGTGGGTTAGGTGGGGGCATCTTCAGACTAACTTCACGAGTAATAATGTGAAGACTTTTCTTGGGCTTTTTCAGTAGATCTTTGGGTAAATATCCAAGCACAATTTGGTAGAGAATCTAAGCATTTGGTGAGGATTGAAGTGGAGGCTCAAGGGAGGGGCAAGTGCCTAAAGTTGAAGTACAGAGATTGAAATCTCCAAATTGATGGATTTTTTTATCTCTGTACTTTTTTTCAATAAAATTTTCCCAAAAAATTAAATATTTTTCTTAAATTTGACTTTTTTAAATGTTTTTACTAGTGGCTAAAATAAAAACCATGTTCAAAGTGCCCAAATTGATGCAATTTAAAACACACTTTAACTTAATTTGGCTTTTAAAATAGAATTTATTTACCCCTTTGAATATAGGAAAGAAATCAAAAGGGCAAAAATTGAAATGCAAAAATCTTCAAAAATTTTTGACACATCAAAATTAAAAAAATTAAAATTTAAAAGAAAATTCTATATATAAAATAGAAATCAAGAGCTAAAAAAGCTTTTTTAACTTTAGGAAATTTTTTTAATTAGTTTTATTTAAATCTTAATATAAATTATAACTATAAGCCCTTTATTTTAAAAAAACAAAATTTTATCTCATAAGAATTTTTATAAAAATTTACATATATTTTCTTAATAGGTGCAGAAATCAAAAAGTAGTCAAATCAAAATCCAAAAAGGTACCAAAAAACTAGGTCTGCTTAATATTAAATTTTTGCAAAAAATTAATATTTTATTCATTATGTTTTATTAAGTTCTTCAAATCAAAAATGAGGAAATCAAAAATTGACTTTTTAAATTAAGTCACACTTTTTATAAGCTTATAAAAATTTAAATAATAAATAAAAACTTTTGAAATTCCTCATGTAGATTCTTTGAGACTTGATATTCAAATATATAAAATAAAAATGAAAATTTCTTGGTAGGTCTATATTTTATTGCAAATATTTGAAAATTAGTGCATTTTGGAGGTGATTTCAAAAATATATTATTAATATAATATTGTACTATGTTTACCTATGTTTTTTCAGGTGACAAAATTGAAGTGCCCAAATCAAAGTGCACAAAACAAAGTGCAGAAATTGAAGTGCCTAAATCAAAGTGTAGTAAACTCCTGGTTTTTTCTTTAATGTTTTTCCTTTCCACCTCTCCTTTCCCACCTCTCATTCCTCCTCAAAAAGAAGTTTTGTTGGCCCCCGGCACAGCCAGGGGCCAAAAAACTTTTAAAAAAATTCTGTGTTGTCAGGAGGGTGAATCATATAAAATCTGATACCAAGTAGAAAAAACTTTTTTTTCTTCTCTCCTCTTCTCTTCTCCTCTTCTCTCTCCTTTCTTATCCTCAATTATCCTCTATTATATCTTTTTACTGCACAGTAGTTTTCAAACCTGTTGAGATAAACATATATAATTCAGTTTAGAACGCATAAACTCAGTATAAAATCAAAATCAAAAATCAAGGAATTTATATTAAATTACAATAGATTTGGATCTACTTTGATTTTGTTTTTAGACTGAGTTCATGAGTTCTAAACTAAATAATATACATTTATCTCAACAGGTTTGAAAACTACTGTATGTATTAGAGCAGAATAAGATATGTAAAATTTATCTCTTTGATTTACAACTTTTAAATATCTATATCATCTTTTGGTGAAAGTACAGTGTTTTTAACATAAAATTATCCAAGTCCTCATTTTATGGGATATAAGTGGCAGGTTCTTAGTATCTTTGAATATTGTGACTTATTACTGTAAATTCAGAACCTAAACGTAAAAATATGGATTTTAAAATCCTTGGTCCAAATTTTGAATCACATTTGCAAGATGGCCTTTTTTAATCAAATTGAATTCTTTTTATTTTTATGTTAATATTTAAAAATGCGGGAACTAATAGACACTTTGCCAATTTCAAGTCAAACTGCATATTTCAAATGGAAGAAATGAATTAACTGAATTCAGGATTGAAGTGTTCCTATTCATCAACCATTTTTATTATGTTTACTATGATTTTTTTTGGAATTGTAGGATTGTTAAATCCAAGAACCAAATTTCAAATCATAAATGAATGCCACTAGTAAACTCATATAATAATTGCAGGATTTGGAATCCAAATTGAATGTACAGTAAGAAACTAGGATAAATTGATCCAAATCAAGAAGCTCCACTCTGGATAAAATCAAATTCAAAGTTTAATTTTGATAGCCATGTTTAGACATGAAATTAAGTAAGATGTAAAATTGTCTAAACTGGAAATGATGTAATATTCTGCACTCCAAATCACTAATATAGCAACCACAAATTTATATAATGCAATATGAGCCACCCTCCTGATGATGCAGAATTTTTTTAAAGTTTTTTCTCCAGTGTAGCCAGGGGCCAAACAAACTTCTTTTCATGGAACCAAGGAGAGGTGGGAAAAGAAACCCATCAGTTTACTACAAAATGTTTTAATGTATTGCTATAAGAATGCTTAATTACAGTAGATTTTAGAAAACACTAATAATAAATAGGATAATATATTACAATCTATTTTTATCAAGTTTTCTTTTCCCTGACGTGTTAGTTCATTTACTGTTGATAATGTGCTTTCATTTAATTGGATAGTTTCACCTCCAGTTGCCTTGGTGATAGGAAATAAAGTTGCCTCCCCAAGACCAGCTGTGGTTGCAGAGGCAACTTGATTTCCTATTACCAAGGCAACTGGAGGTAAAACTATCCAATTAAAGGAAAGCAAATTATCAACAGCAAATGAACTATCAGCACACCAAGGAAAAGACAGCTTGATAAAATTAGATTGTAATATATAATTCTATTTTATTATTAGCATTTTCTAAAATCTACTGTAATCAAGAATCAAAATTTTAGCCGTCCTAAAATGAAATAGGGTGATTTTTGAGAATGTCTATAATTCCTAAAAGAATTATTCATAAATCCACTCTAGATCCTGAATTCCTGTTTGAGACACCAATAAATTATATTTATTTCAAATTCACCTCAATTATGATTTGAAATTTGGTTCTTGGATTTGACAATCCCACAATTTCAGATTTTATACTAATTTCATGTTGTCTGATTTGTTAGACATACAGGAAATACCAAATTGTACATTATAATCCCAGATTTCCAATTTATGTATCTCACATTTGTTTGATGTATTTTGTCTTTAGTTAAGTGAGTTATCTGCTCAAAGGAAATTAGAATTGCCAATTTAAATAAATCAAAAAAATTCAAATTAAATAGTTGATTTTATTAAATATTTTATTTTTTACTCAGCTGAGTTGCCCGCAAATGTGATTTGAAATTTAGGCCAAGGATTTGAAAATCCATGTTTTTACATTTAGGTTCTGAATTTACAGTATAAATAAGACCTAGGCATATATATTTTATTGATTATAACATTTTCATGTACTTTATATTATTTTAATGATAAGCTCCTATAATTTTTATAATTAAAATAAGATCACTGATAAACTAAGACACCTAAAATCATATTATTATATCTTGTAGGAAAAATCCTTTATTTTGCTTAAACCAAAAGATCAATATAGCTTTACATAAGCTAAAAATGATAGTAAACTTTTTTATTAAAACAACTGTAAATTCAGAACCTAAGCGTAAAAATGCAGGATTGTCAAATCCTTGGTCCAAATTTTGAATTGCTTTTGCAGGATGGCCTTTTTTAATTAAATTGTCTTTTTTTGAGTATTTATTTGAATATTTGAAAATGCAGGAACCCATAGACACTTTGCAAAGTTCAATTTGAACTGCATATTTCCAATGGACAAAATGAATTAACTGGAATCAGATTTGAAGCGTTCAAATCCATCAGCCATTTTCATTAAGTTTACTATGTTTTTTGAAATTGCGGGATTGTCAAATCCAAGAACCAAATTTCAAATCACTTTTGAATGCCACTAGTAAACTCAAATATTAATTGCAGGGACTGGAATCCAAATTAAATGTACAGTAAGCACACTAGGAAACACCAACCCAAATCAAGAAGCTCCACCATGACTAAAATCAAACTAAAAATTCAACCTCAATAACCATGTTTAGACATAAAAAGTTATTAACCTTTAAAATTATCCAAAACTGGAAAGTATACAATATTATACACTTCAAATTACGGATATAGAAATTCTGTTTCTATTCAAGGCTAAATCAAGAGGAAAACCTACCCACAACTAAACCAATAAATCCAAATAAGTTCATATTTAATCTAAAATATATTTTTTATTTTATTTTTATGGACTGTTAATCACATTCTAAACCAGCTCCAGCATCAGCCCACAGGGCAGCCTGTCCATAAGGGCGCCCCAGAGGGTCCAAGAGCAGACCCAGAACCCACCTCAAGGGGAGTCATGCCAATACACAGGCCTCCCAAGTTGCCAGCACCAGTCAACCACCTTCTGCATCCCAAGCCAGAGCACAAAGCCTCAATCTAAGATAGAAGCCGCTCTCAAGGCCTGCAATCAAAGTCTCATACACAAAGATCATTGGGAATAATGAGGTTACATACACCTCCACTGTGTACCCAGTTGTCACCTGGCCCCGCACTCTTGATATAAGAGTTACTACTTCCTGCCCCCGCGTCTTTGACACCTCCTATGAGCCATTGGCCACCGCCAAAGAGCCATCTGCGCCTATATTGTATGCCACTTTTGACAGTGCCAGCGCAACCAAGTATGATCCCACCTTCTATACAAAGGTTGTCATCCCCTGTGTTGAGCCTGCTAACCAGGATGCTGTGGTACCTGCCAAGGGCCATCTTCAGTTGATGGATAGTGAGTGTGAAGCTCTCCTCAACTGCTTGAACGGGGGATTTGCGGTTCAGGATATTACGTACTGATTTGGTGTCACGGCCAGATACATTGCTGACATCAACACCAAGTATGGCAAAACTGGGAAAATTGAAAAATCTGTCAAGGCTAAGCGGCAGCCCAGCCTACTTAAGCCCACTCATCTCAAGGCAATCAAGAAGTGGGTTAACAAGGATTGCCACCTGGATTCACTTGCTGTCCAATCAATGCTTGCCACAGAGTTTGGGCTTTCCGTTTCTAAAACCCTTGTTTATAAAGCAATGGTCAAATTAGGCTTCTTGTGAAAGGTGCTCAGAGTTTCTCTGTACAACAGAAACAATGAGAAGATCATCAAGGATCAACACATTTATGCCAAGACATATCTGGCCTTAAAGGAGACTGGGAATGACCAGTTCTTCTACATCAACAAATTGTTGTATTCCTCCTCACTCAGGTCTAGACATGGGTGGGTCAAGAAGGGGTCCAAGGACAGTGTAGCTCATTGTGCAGCTGTCTCTTCCCAGAAATATTTGATGGTTGCTCTTCTGGGTCCTTGCAGTTTAGATCAATACCAGATGATTAAAGGCTCCCATAACAGCGGGACATTTCTTGATTTTCTCTGAACTGTCAAGGAGTATATCCAGATCAATTATCATAGTACAACCAACATTGTTGTGTTGGATAATGTTGGGCTCCACAAAGTGGATCTGGTTGTGTCTGAGTTCCCCCCATCAACAAAAACAGCCACACCTCCAGCCACCAGCTTATTGATTGTCCAATGAGACTTCTCTTCCTTCTGCCATATTCCCTATTCCTGAATCCAATTGAGGAAGTATTTGGGTGGATAAAAAATAAGGTGAAGAAAGGCCTCCCTCAGGACACCAAGGATCTCTTCAACATCCTTGAGGTCAGTCAATTTGAGATACCACCTGATGTGGTGGGTTTTTTTACAAGCACTCAGAATCCTTCCTCCCCAAAGCCCTGGCCTCCAAGCCAATCAGATAAATGGGCACTCCGGGTTTTATTTGTTTTTTATTTACTTTGTTTTTATTAGGACTCAAAAACTATTATTTATATATAATGATGTGACATTTGATTGCATTAAAGACATATAAGAATACATAGAAAAGGTAAGCAAAATTAATTATACTAGATATAGAGACACAAATTTTTATTATAATGCACTAAATGTTGTATTGACTGTTGCACTAACAAATAAACTGATTTAAAAGATAGAAATAGATTAATTTTATTTATTCAATTGTGAATCCTTGTTGGTACTTTGGCTTTTTTAAGCCACAAATTAGACCTTGAAAGTCATCATCTGATCCTTATTTTTTTAGTGCCACTATAGCCACACAAGACAAAAACAAATGATTTTCATGTATCTCTTACTAATTAGTACTTATGACTAGGGTCAAGCATATCAAATATATTTATCAAATCATATTACAAGGGAAAGGTAATTTGAGTTCTAAACAATCATTTGTTTAGAACAATAGTGAAGCAGGCCGCATGATGCAGATAAATTCAACTCTTGTTGTTTGTCAATGTAATAAATGAACCTTTACTCATCAAGCTAGTAAATAAAAACATTTTTAAGTTAGTTTTTATTATTTGACGTGGTCACAACTATAACTAATGTCTTGTAATATATTTAGATATATTACTATTATAATTTACCTAATAAAATTTAAAACAATCTTAAAATATTAAAAGTAAAATTATAATTATAAATATTAAAATTTATCTATTAAAGTTTAAATATTTTTATTTAATTGTGAATTATTTAATATTGAAATATTTAATATTAAAATTTAGATATTAAAATATTTAATATTAAAATTTTACTATTAAAATTATAATATTACATATTTCAATATTAAAATTTTAATAATTAAAATAAAAAAATTAAAAAAATAAAATTTAAGTTGCAAGGGAAGATGATTTATTAGGGGGATGCAAATTGCTAAGGGGGATGCAATTATTCTGGGGTATTATTCCCCAAAATTATATTTTCTGCTATTGTGTCCAATTGGGACCACATACTCTTCTGTACGTGGTGGACAACTCTGGCTCCAATTGCTAGAGGGATGGCGCTCAACACCCCGCTGGTGGCTGAGCGTCTTATAAAAGACAATATCAAAAGCAATTTAACAAGGAGTTGGTTCTCTGGAGGTATTGTGTACCTGTACAATAAAGCTAGTGTAAAACAGCTGTATAGGACATGCTCTACGGTTTGGTAGCCCTGCAGTGTCTTCATTTATCCAGTGCCAGCCAGCAGACATCTATTTGAAGGGGGATGTCCTCCAGCTTCTTCATGTTGGCCCTCATAATGCAGTGTTGTACTACCACAAGGTAAACAGCAATATGCAGTTGCTGTGAGGTATAGATTTCCGCAAATCAGCAGAATTTCTTGTAGATTATAACTAATTGATTTGTATAGGCCGTGTTTGAAAAATTGAGTAAAGGAGAGTCAGGAATTTTGGAGGCATCTGCAACCCACGCCTCTGCAAGAAATATGAATAAAGGATTTATCTTATTGACTAAAAATGTATTGCTTGTTTGATTTGATATTGATTTTATTAAATTATTGAATATTGTGGCTTTGATGCTTTCTTGTGGAACATGAAATTGAATTTTTTTCAGGTTTATTTCATGTGTTCATAGTTTAAAATGGAAAACGTTCAAGGCATTCAAATATATATTTATCAAAATTCATGTTGACATTTATTTGGATATCCATTATTCCTTTGAAATTGATACTTGTGCCTACTTCATAGGCTTCTTTGACCCAGGTTAAGCTTCCTTCTGGCGCTTTGAATTCCCTATTCATTGCATCTTTTGTTGCATATTGATTGATGTTATCTTGTATTATTTTATTTGATTTTTATTTATTTATTTTACAGGGGCTACCAGTGATTGGTAACCCCCGTAGAACCAACTTGGCATAAAAGCCACCACTTCCGCAACCTTGTCCCCATCCCTAGCTATAACCAAAGTAAATACAGTAGTTTTAAAAGCTATGGCAACAACCAAAAATACATCAGATTTAAACAAAATGATTTCAGATTTAAACAAAATTCATCTCTCAGGTTAAAATATACACTCTGTTAACAAGGTTTATTGGCATTAATGGGCAAAATGAGTCAACACAGCAACAAAGGGCTCACACACAAAGCAAAACCATTCAAAATACAATCCAAAATACATTGATTAACAAATAAAATGGTGTGAGTTGACTTTTGGTGTACATATGTTTACTATTTGAATTGGTGACAAAATACACCCAAGCAAGGTGTGTCAAAATGCAAACCAAAAACGAAACACAATAGCAACTCACTATGTAAACAAAATCACTCACGCAATGTGTGCAATGGATTGTAATCATGAATGATACCAAGGTATCTAAAATAAGACACAAGATCTGAAACATAAATTTTAAAAAATTGTGTTAGGTGCTTAATTTGGCGTAAGATCTGGGAAAACGGGTGGATTTTTTTGAGTATTCTAAAATGGGTGTTGTAAAACCAAAAACAACTAATTAAGAAATAAAAAATCTATAATTGGGATATTGGGTCGGAAAAACTTTAATTAAATATCCATATTCAGATAAAAGCAAAAATTAAAATTAGGGAGTAACTTATTTGAAATTTATTTAATATTTCATTAAATTTTAAAATGGAAGGGACACAATACCAGAGTACCAACACACCTGTTGTGCACTGTGGTTGCAGTTGCCCATGCGGGTCAAAGAATAGAGTTAGTGCAACCCAAGTGCCTACTCAAGGAGACAGGAGAGGAGAGTTCCATAGTGACGCTGCCCTGACACAGCCGGTTCAAGGAGCATAAGCTGCTAGGGTGCAGAGCATAAACCCTCAGGTCCCAAAGCTGACCTGGAGCCAACCAAGGTCACCACTACAAAGAAAGTTAGAAACAAGGAGGTAGAACTTACTTTATATGTGTTTGACATTGTGTACCGGCAAGAGTTGGTCCTGTCAGCCATGCTGGAGAAGGTGAAGCCTGTACTTGAAACTAGCTACAAGCCCTACGTCAGTGATGGCAATCAGGAGGATGACAAGGAGCCCCAGTTCTATCAAACCAATGAGGGACAGCTGGTGTTAAAAAAGGTTGCTGCGTTTTACACCAAGGTGCACATGCCCTGTGTTATTCCCAATGCCAATAAGTCAATCCCCACCGCTAAAAAGCCCGCCCAGAAGCGCATCCCTGACATCAAATGCATCATCCTGCTTAAGCTAATGCAGGAATTGGGTGATTACAAGGCGGCCGCAGCCCTTGTTGGAGTGGATCTCAAGTATGCCAGCAAGACCTTCAAAAAATTTATCAATACTGGTTGTGTCCTTGCTGCGGAGAAATCCTTGCGTGTTTCTACCATACTCACCAAGGAGCACAAATGGGCAATCTGCCAGTGGATCACCCAGAACTGCCATCTTGAACTGGAAAATATACAGGCCATGATTAAATCTACTTTTGGGATTGAGGCCTCAATTTCCTTCTTATATCATTTGGTCAAGGGAATGCGCTTTTCCTGGAAAAAGCTTGGGGTATCCATCTACAAGAGAAACAGCCCAGCCAATATTGACGTCCAGAAAAACTACACAGAGGCGTACACTGCCCTCAAAGCCAAGGGGACGGTCAAATTTTATTATATTGACAAATTGGCATTTGCCTTGTCAATGCACAATGGATATGGCTATGTCCCCAAAGGCTCCAATGACAGGATGGCTTGGCGTGCTGAAATCTGCGCCACAGCCTACTCAATGGTGGCTCTCCTTGGTCCAAAGGGGGTTGAGCTTTATCAAATGATATTGGGTTCTCACAACAGCTGTATCTTCTTGTTGTTCCTCCAATTGGTCCAGGAGCACCTGAGGTGCACAAGCCTGGGCTTCACCAATGTGATTGTGTTAGACAATGTTGGTCTCCACAAGGTGGCTGACATTCTTGAGAAATTCCCAATGATTGACACAAGCATTGCTTGGGCCCCCAGTAATTGGCCACAGCAAATTTACGCCTTCTCTTCCTCCCAGCATATTTTCCCTTACTAAATCCCATCAAGGAAGTCTTTGGGTGGCTCAAGCAAGTTGTCAAGCGAGGAACCCCAACTGGGACCAAGCACCTCTTTAATTTGCTGCAGGCCGGGATCCACACTCTCCCAGCTGAGACTGTGGCCAAATTCTATGGTCACGCTGATTCATTCACCCTGCGTGCCTAGCCAAACAGCCAATCAATTAATGGCTTAGTGTGTCCAATTTTTTATATTCTCTTATTTACTATCTAACATTTATCAATTATCATTTTATATTTAGATGTTTTCACGCCCGCAATCACATTCAGAAGATCCATCAATAGATGTAAGTAATTTATTTATTTTATTATATATTATTTTATTATGCCATCTGAGGTAATCCCAAACACTCAATACTGGATCACACAAAAATATTTAAATCACTTTGGTCAAATAAATATAAAAATAGTTTTAAAAAAGTTAAACGTAAAATGTACAAGTTAGAATTTATTTTATTAACACTTAATTTTATGCTTTTATGATAACTGTTTCTGCAATATATTTTGCAAAACTGGTTTGCTTGAATAAAAATTAAAAAAATTTATTATAATTAGAATACTATAAATTGTAATAAAATTTACTGGAATCATATTTTTATTATGTGCACCTGTAGTGGGTTCTTTGGTATGTACCTACCCTGCAATGGAGGTGGCACACAACCTCCACTGCCACACTGTGAAAAGTGGATACACCCTTATTAAAATACTCCCTCCTGCTGGTGAAAGGCAGCAGGGTCAGGTGAGAGTGAAGCAGCAGCTTTTCAGGTGGGGCTACAAAGCTGTATATACCAGCCAGGACCAGGGCATCCTGGATCACATGATCAACCAAGTTGTATCCAGGGGGGACCTTCTTCCCGTTGAGTACAACCCAGGCCTTGTCAATACCCAGAAGGACCCTGTCCAGGTCCTCTACAAATGCGCCTATCCTGAAGAAGAATAGGAACCCCAGGTAAACAACCATATGAAGACTTTGCCCTGCAAAGGCTTCTGTGAACTCACACAGTTTATTATAGACCGTGCTGATCTTCTTGTTGTGCCTGGTCTTTGCAAAAGTCAGCTCCATGGCTGCAGGGAGCCCCGTCTTGTTGGCACTCCAGGCCAACCCAAAGTCTGACAGGAGGATCTTGTTCTTCTTTACGGCTGTTGCGTCTGCAACAGCCAATTTACCCACTACACGCCCAAAGTTCTCCAACAGATAAGATATGGTGTGCTCCACTGGGAAGCAGAAGCAAGCAGCCACATGAACCCGGCATATCTCTGGTACATTCTTTAATGAGAGCGTTGCCAGGACGTCCCAAACAAGCTCAATGGAGTTTACACAGTTAACTCCACTGAGGGATACTGGGTCCAGGCAGACCAGTTGGGCATCCTTGTAGGCAGTAACTGCCCACTCAGATGCCTCCTTGGCATGCGTAAGTTCTTCCAACGCCTCCTGCGACATCAGAAAGGACCTGTGGATACGGTCCTCCTGCTCTCACATGACAGGGGGGGACAGATACAATTGCTTTGCCACACGAGTGACATAATTTGCATAAAAGGTGGCCAGGACAAAGGGGACCAGGACTTGGCGGAGTTCACCATCTATATTTTCTAAGAAAAAAGGTAAGTTTTTTGAAAATTTATTAATTTTGTTTTTTAGGCTACCTTCTTGTGTTTTTTCCTTGCCTGCAGCCTTGGCCAGCTTGGCCATTCTTGGTGCAATCAATTGCGCAGGAAATTCAGTATCCTCTGCCCTGGCACGCTTGGCAGGTTTGAGGTGTGCATACATCTCCAGGTCATCAACCCAGACAGATGGCGCAGAAAGATTGTATGCCTTAAATTGCAGGCCTTTGACCACAGTTTTTTGAATATTTAGTAAGCGCTCAATTATCTTCTCTGGGGCGTCTGGCATTTTTGACATTAGTGCCTTTGCGGACGCCTTGACAATTTTGTCCCCAGTGAGGACAGCAGACTTCACTTTGGCTTTGACCTTGCAGTCAATGTCCTTTATTTTGGCAATTTCCAAGTCAAAATCCTTCAGAAGCTTCTCTGATTCTTTCATTGATTTTTTACTAACCTTTCCATATGTTTTTATAGCTTTTGCCCCAATAAATTCTGTATTATTTTGATACTGTTGTCTCTTTGTTTATTCCTTTTTGTTTTTTCATCCACTACATTATCCTATCTTTTTACCCATTTTGTATATGTTTTACGCCCATCTCAATATGTGTTGTTTGCTTTATGTTGGCGTTGTTCCTTGATTACCATATTTTTTTGGCACTGGACATAGCCCCTTGTGAAAATATTAACAACAATTTAGCTGATCACCAAAGTGTTGTTAATATTTTCACAAGGGGCTATGTTTAAGTGCTAAAAATAACTGTGTTCAGGATCTAGATACACAACATAGTAAATATATGATTTTATAGAAATAAGCTAAACATAAAGAATAAAACCAACTATAAACAAAGAAAACATGAACAATTGAAATTCAAAAAAAGATAATATAAATAGAAAATGTTTGGTGACAGGGGTTTATTGGGGAGGGGGGAGAGTGATGCCTAGGAGGCAGAATAACGCAGAAAGGAAGACTTAGAGGCAGTGCTGGCCTGGGGGGTCTGGGATTGAGGGGGGTTGGGCTTGCGGGTTAGGGGTGTTGGTGGCGGGGGTGGAGGCAGGAGGATTTCACGTGATGGCTGCCATATAATACTTTTTGTATTCCTCATTGGTCATTGGCTGAATGGGCTGGTAAGTGGCAGTGGCCCAAGGTGGAAGGCGCTTATCCTTACGTGATTGGTTGCCCATGTTCACATGGAAAACCATTTGCGCAAACAAGTCAGCCACCATCTGGCGGCCAAAGAGAAAATTATGGTCAAGGACCCCAATATAAAGGTTGTTGAAAGCCTGAGGGCAGCACTCCTGTAATGTGGATCTCATGTTGAAGAAGACAACATTGGCCAGATGGACGTCTGCATGGCCAGTGGGGTAGACTGAGGCCTGGTGCCCGCGTCCCTGGATGGCCTCAAGGGCAGTGGAGATACCCTCCATCTGGTGGCTCAAGAAAACCTGGTACTTGGAATTTGAGCCATCCCAGGAGTTGATTAATCCACCAAGGATGTGGCTGTATGAGTAGCCACCAATGAAATCTGGGTTTTTCTGATAGTAGACAAAACCCTTGGCTGAAACAGCCAGAAATGCACCAATGAACGTCCCTTTCTTGACCTTCTTCCTTCTATCCTTGGCAGCAGCTTTTCCTTTCTTGCCAAAATCATCAAAAGCTATTGATAGCTTGTAATAAGAGATGAACATGACATCATCAGTTAGACTAGTCAGGCATTAGACCAGGGTTGATTTGATGGCAGTGTCATACAGGGAATCTTCAGCGTTATCCCATTGGTCAATGGCAAAATTGGTAAGAACCTGTATGAAAGCCACCTTCCCATACATCCAGAGCTGCACCATGCGCTCAGACACCCATATGTTATAGTGTGAAAGTTGCTTCCAGACCTGGGTAAATGAAAGCTTGGGATCCCGCTGGAGGAGGTCAAGCATGATTGGGTATGCCTCAGATATTGTGACTTGGGGGCCTTCTTGGGCTTCTTGGCCATCCTGATCAGATTCCTCCTGTTCATCAGGTTGTTGAATTCCCGCATGACAGTAGCTTGGGTAAATTGCAACTGGGTAGCAATCTTTTCCCAGGACAGACCCTGTAGATTCAGTGCCACAATTTCCTGAAGAATTTGGGCGGTGATGATTTGTTGCTTGGGGCACTGGGCCGGGGGAGCTGAAGCCTGATTGGTTGTAGGGAGAAGGTTGGCTGGTGGCAGGAAGCTGTTCCAAATCAAGGTTGCCATCCTGATTGGTTGGTTGGTGGGCAGCTTGTGTGGGGGTGGGTACAGGAGCAGGGGCAGAGCTAGACACTATGTGACTACTGAACAAGTCAAAGTCATAGGGGTCAGTGGTCAGGTACAGGTCAGCTTCCTTGTTACCTGCCTCAGAGGCTTGGGTGTAAACAGGTGCCTCCACGTTCTGAGCCTTGCCTCCATTGAAGCTGGTCTGGCTGCTGCTGGCTTGGCTGCTGGCACTGTCAAAGATATTGCTTGTAAAAACCATTGTAAAAAACCTAGGATAAAATAACTAAAAGTAGAAATTTTAAAATTTAATGATTTATTTTTATTATAATCTTGAGTCCATATTTGGAAGTTTCTCAAAACCTTTTCATACAAATCTGGAGCCATGAAAATAGATAAAATGCCTCTGTTCCTAAATTGGATAGCTGTTGATTGGCTGTTAAACTGTTATTTTTCTATTTTAGGCTGCTCATAATACATATCTTGTGTGAGTTCATTTTGTTTTGTGCTTGTGTAATCTTGCTTCTAGATTGCTCAAGTTTTTTTTACTTTAGTTCTTCTGTTGGTGCCTCATATGAATCCTGATTGGATTATAATATACTCTGGAACAGCATCCATCCATTCCACTTGTTTTGTCAGTTTATTTTGTTTGTGGTTATAACTACACCGCTTGATGTTTGGTATAATTTTGTATAATGGGCTAGTGAAATTTTTCTTTTTGTCTGACAGTCCATTTATTAACTGAAATTTTATAAATTTATTGAATCCTGAATCTTGCGCAACTTGGATTTTGTTTAAATCTGAAATCATTTTGTTTAAATCTGAGGTATTTTTGGTTGTTGCCATAGCTTTTAAAACTACTGTACAAATAAAACATAAAAAGTCTTACTGATTGTTTCCCCTGTGGCCCCCTCAGCCACAGGCACCCCTTCAGCAAACTTCATGAGTGTTGGCTGCTCTTCATTTGTTTTTCTGGGTTTGATTTTCCCTATTTTTTATGTTACTTGTGTTTCCTCTTGATTTTTATTGGTTGAATTTTCTTTGTTTTTGAGGCGCTCCTGCTTCTTGACTGTGTTTTGTTTTCATCTGTTTCCATTTGATTATTTCCCTCTTTGTTGGTGTTTATTTGCTGTGGGATTTCAGTTCCTTCTGTCACAAGTGACAAACTCCTATTAACCATGCTTACTGGGAAACCTCAACTATGAGATTTGAACCCTGACACCCCGCAGGCTGCCAGCCCGCAGGACCAGCCGCCTGCAGATTTTTGGGAAGGAACCAGAACAGGATTTAACTTTGGAAAATCTTTTAAAGCTCGACAAGTCAAAATCACCTACATCAACACTCCCACATTAAAGATTTCTGTTAATTAAACCAATCAGCGGGCAGGTCTAGCCATAGAACCTGAAATAACCCAGGCCAACACGGAAGGGGAAACAAAGAAACTTCCTGTATAACGCAGGCCGCCCAGAGATAACCAACCCCACAACCCAATAAGGGAATTTGAGTATTCTCAGTTCAAACCAGCCAATGAATTAACCCCACAACAGATGCCGCCAAGGACTGAAAAACCCAAGTAGACAGTAACACCTGGGCCAAAAGTTTTTGTAAAAGTTTACCCATGACAGATGGGCATACTTATACCCTGGATTGCCAGGAAGTTGCCTATTGCCATTCTTGCAATAAAGTGACATGAACCTTTGGTTCAACCAGGTATTTCATATTTGATATTAGTTCTATTTCATTTACAGTCTACTTCCTGCGGTTCCGCACCTCACACCCATCAATCCCAAGAAACTGCAGATCAACTACCCAACCTTCATTGTCCACCAGGAGCTCCCTACGGCCCAGTACATTTAACTGAGTACCCCCAACCCTGCGTACTCAGAGTTCACCATAGAGGAAATCCTAATATACAACCCTGAGGCAAGAACTAGAGAGACTGAGACTGTTTACAGGGAAGGCCATAAAATCACTATACCTCCCCTGCTATTCTGCAACAAGTACAACCACCTGCCCCTGTATTTGGTCCCAATGACTCCTCCTCTCACCCCGCAGCCTGACTGCCTGAAAGAGTCTGTTACTGCCAATGAATCCACTTCCACTCAGATATTTGGAGTGATTTACATCACTCTTAAAAGCTTGATAGATTCTATGGTACCTGATAGCGGACCTTGGGCTCTCCTGGGCAAATTGTTATCTTATATTGTAAAGTTGGCCCCAATCTTGTGGTGGGCCCTCCCTGCTGGGCCCGCGGGCCGTCCACCTGCAAGTTCCCAGGAACCTCCCACAGGCTGGATCCCTGACACCTTCAATCAGTTTGATCTTCTTATTGTTATCTTTGGCCCCCTGCCAGAACTCCCACAAATTGTAGGCCGCGTCATTGAACTTCAGACTTGATAGGATTGTTCCCTGTAGATTAATCAACGCTTCTTTGTTCTTTTTGTCTATAACATTTCCTAGTTTATTAAGAGCATCTTCTTTTGACTGGATTAGTGGCTGGCCCTTGTTACCCAGCTTTCCTGTTACTATTTCCCTGATTTTTTTTCTATTTCAACAACCTTTTTCAGGTGTGCTTTTAATCTGTTTATCAAGTTATAGATATTTGATATTTTGTTTGAATTACATCAAAAAACTGGTTTTTATAGTACTACCTTTAACACATGAATATTTTTCATCATAATTAATAAATTAAAGACCATAAATGTAAATATTGCATTGGAATATTGCAATTAGATGTCACTTCTTGATATTATATATATAATATCATAATATCAAGAGGTGACGTCTAATTGTTATATTCTAATGCAATATTTATATTTATGGTCTTTAATTTATTAATAATGATGAAAATATGTATGCTAATAATTTTAAGTTATTTGTAAAATGTAAAACATTGTATTAATTATGGGAAATGTTGATAATGTAAAAAGAAAATATTATTAATTATGAATTGAAAGAGAGTATTGATTTTAATAAGTTGTCACAAAGAATAGATTCATTTACTAATCAAAGGACAGGAAGGGGGAGGGAATGGGCAGAATGAACATTGCCTTCATCTGCGCCTGTGAAAGGGACGGCATCAGAGATAGATGGGGGATTGGTAGTGGCTTGGGACTCAGGGTTGGAACATGGGTGGCTTGATGGGGGGTTGGGGAGGCAGGGTTTGCTGACTGAGAAGGGGCGGCAAGAGCAGTTTGCTTCAATTGCTTGAATTCTTCTTTGGTCACATATACAGGCTTGACAAAACAGATGGACTGGCGTGAGGGAGACAGGGGTTCTTTCTTGACTTATCACTATCACTTGCATAGAAGATGATGAGATCAAATAAATCCTGGACAAACACAGAAGGGAAAAGCTCATAATCCTTATCAATTTTGGTGCAGTTTGTTGTAGGTGGCAGGCTTTAAGCACCTGAGGGCAGAACTGAAATTGTAGAGACATACATCTGCAAGATGCATGTTGGCGTGGTTGATGGGGTAGGATCAACAGGTATGCCCTGCAGCCCTGATTTCTTGGGTTGCCCATTCCCGCTGTTCCATCTCTGCACTCAGTACAACTGTGTGCATGGCGTTTTGTGTGGCCTACTCCTCCAGCATGGCCTTGAGCTCCATCTGGTAGGCATACCCATCTGAGGTGTTTTATATTGCAGAGTAGTGATTGACGCCCAATGGGGAAACTGCCAATAAAACCCCAACAAAACAATACAGGATTGGCCGCGCTTGTACACATCAGACTGGATACGCTTCTCTCCAAAGTCTTGGATACTGGCCAAGATCTTAGTGTATGGTAGGAAGATGATGTCATTATGGGCCCTCATTACCCTTCCTTTGATGAAATTGACGGTGGTAAAATCATAGGGGTCAGTGTCCAACAAAATGGGGCCATCAAGAACCTGATTGAATAAGATTTGGGCCGCAACCACTACTCTGTGCATCCACAAATTCACTGTTCTTTTGTTGGTGAAGATGCTGTTGGGTCCTAGCTGGAGACAGACCTGGACCAGGGGCATCTGCGGGTCACACTCCATGATGGCCATCATGAGGGAATGGGCTTTTTCACCTTCAGTTGAATAACAGGCACCAGTTGGGGTCTTCTTGGTAGGGGGCCACAGTTGGCACAGGCTTTCAGGGTTGCAGCCACAGTAGACTTTGCAAAACCCATTGCGGCTGCAATTTCCCCAAGGGACATAAGCATCCCTTGTTTTTTGACCATTTTGAGAACAATCTCCTGGGTGATCAATTTTCTTCTGCACCTTGCAGGCTGATTGGCTGGGGGTGGGATATGTCCATCTTGGGAATCAGATGGTGCCATCTGATTGGCTATTTCAGGATTTGGGGCTCTCTGGGTGACCCCATGGCTTGAATGGCTGGCTCAGGATGCCATTGTTTCTGTATGATTTTGGTTAGTGGCTGCCTGTGCATGATGAGCAAACAGGGCCATGCTCAAGGACACAGGAGAAAGAACACAATCCTGGGTGGTTCTTGCAGGGGGGCTGCGGGTTGGGAGTGGCCATAGACAGAGGCTTCACCGTTTAGAGACCCAGCGTAGCCATGCATGATTTTGTCAAGGCCAGGGAACAGCTTGTTTATTTGGTTGGTGTTGGAAGAAGACATAATAAAAATTTTATTATAATTTTAAACTCAAGAAGAGGAATGTATATTTTAGTCACTCTTATTGTTATATATGGTAAGTTGGTGATCATTACGGTCTAAAATTTTAGCTGCCCTAAAATGGAATAGGGTGATTTTTGAGAATGTCTATTATTCCTAAAAGAACCATCACAAATCCACTCTAGATCCTTTAACATCCTTTTTGAGACAACCATAAATTGTATTTATTTAAAATTCCTTGCAATTATGATTTGAAACTTAGTTCTTGGATTTGACAATCCCGCAATTTCAGATTTGTTAATTTTTACATGATGCTTATGAATCATTTGACATACAGGAAATATTAAATTGTACATTGGAATCCTGCATTTCTGATTCATGTATCCTGCATTTGTTTGCTGAGTTTTGTCTTTTGTTAGTTGAGTTATCTGCTTGAGAGATTTGAAATTTACCAATTTAAATAAACCAAAAAAGCCAAATTAAATTGTTAATTTTATTTAATATTTTAATTTTCACTTAGCTGAGTTGCCCGCAAAAGTGATTCAAAATTTGGACCAAGGATTGACAATCCCGCATTTTTACGTTCAGGTTCTGAATTTACAGTATAGTTTATAAAGCAGTTTTTTGTGTAGGTTCATATTTTGTATTTAATTGAATACAGCTCATATAAATTCTAGTCTATTTTTTTGAAACTAAAATAAACTTTCTTTAAAAAACAGCAAATTTAAGCATATTTTTTATTATCTAGTATATAGGTTTTAATGCAAAAATGAACTCCTTGGGCTATTGATATTCTTTAAAAGCTTTAGAATATATATTTTTTGTATTAAGAACTGTATGTTTTTTGGCTTCAAAGTTAACTTCTGGAAACCCAATTTTTGAACTTTAATCTTTGATATTTTCAATTTTTGCACTTTTGACCTTAGGAACTTTGACCTAAGGAACTTGCCCCAACAGAGAGGCGTAACTTTACACTATATGTAATTTGTTTTCAAATCCAATGAAGATAATTTCAAAGAACTATTTACTAATGAATTTTTTGAGATTAAAAGATATATAGAACTAAAAAAACACAATTTATTTTTTGGACTTTTTCAAATAAACTCAAGCTTTACTTATAATTTGAAAAGCAATCTAATATTTATTAAATATAACAAGAAATTTTTTGACTAAAATAAACAATAAAATGCTAGTATGGTATATTAAGTTCATTGTAGACATTTTTATCATTCTTAAGTGTTAAACTTTTATATTTAGCGTATAATATCATAAAGATTATAATAACTTAATGTTACTATATTTTTTCTATGAAGTTTCAAATCACAGTGACAAATATAACCAAAGACTTTAAGAGGATTTTCAAAACTGTGGGGTCAATCCCCCAGCAAAGCTTCACACAAAAAACTCCTTACCCTTGAATCAACTATTCTGGAACATGTAGCTAAAAGCAGAATTCAACTCAAATAAAAAATGATTCAAATCCCAGGGGGCAAACTTGATTTAGTGCTTAAATCATTAGTAGGATCAAATCATCTCCTATTTATCCCAATTATTGATCATTGGGTATCTTGTTCCTCCTAAAGGATTCACCCAAACTATATAATCCCCCATAACCTAATTAAGACATTATATAGTTTCTAAATATTTTTCCCTTGTAAATCTGCTAATACAGCACAGTTACAACAAGATTTAATTTTTTTATATGTTATTCAAGATGAAAGTAGCCTTTTAAGTTAAAGCAAAAAAGGACAATGTTATACTTGTATATGTATTATTATTGACCTTTACTTTTTCTGAAAGAAAAATAAATATTGTTTGTCACAGTTTTAAAACCTATATTTTCATAAAAATTGACCTAGATTCTATAATTCAATCATTTTTGATATGATCAAGTATATGCTTCTGGGAAGTATTTATAACAATATAAAGTAGAAAATCAAGAGCATATTAATACTTTATTTGATATATCAATAAATTATTATATAGTATCATGAGAAGCCATGTGTTTTACATGCACATCATTTTAGCCATAGATCTTGTCCATGTAATTTTACTTATTGGATTTGAAAATGTTTGATCCGTGTACAACATGAGAGGTAGCAGTAGTGCTATCAGATATTTGGTAGCCAATTGATTTCTTGGTATTGATAAGGAGCACTGTGGTACTCTTACTACAATAATTAGGAAAAGTCTGTCAGTTGGTTGACAGTCTAGGCTTTTGATAGTGAGATTGCAGGACAATCTAGGTGCCAGTTGGTAAACTTGGTATTGAACTAGTTGTATACCAGACAAGTGGAGATAATACAAAGTGGTTGGCCTGAAGAACAACAAAGGGTTTAGAGTAGTAGCAACAGCAACTACTCAAAAGCAAATCCTCAATGAGTGACTTCTAGTCAAACTTAATTGGCAGTTTAGTTGATGGGAGGAGACTAGCCTTTGTAGTCCTTAGATTATACACTCAACAAAGTAATCAGTGGTGTAGCTTAATATAAGGGGGGTATAACATATATCTTTATTGAGAAGAAGAGAAGGGGTTTAAATACTACAGCTTACTTGATGACTCAAGGTAAGTTGGTCATTGCTTGGGGATTGAGGGAGGGGGAAATGAATGTGAACATGGAAGATCAGCCCAACAATCAGGAGAAGATGGAACAGCCCCAGCAGCACAAGGGGGTTAATGAGGCTGAAGGTCGAGGTAGTCAATCTTCAACAACAGTTGGTGAAAAGTTTGGTAAAGTAATTTAACTGAGAATTGGTGCACTTTTGATCTGGAATCAAGTTGTTGGGGTTAAACAATCCGGAAGCTAGTAATTTATTATACATATCCGGAATGATGACCCTATTGAGAAGATAATCTGGATCCTATTCAGTCAGGAAGCACTCAACAACAATCAGGATTCCAGCAACCAACTGGTGATGAGTTTCACCACACATCCCCCCACATGAATAGACTATAAATGCAGAATCTCATAGAGCTAATCAGCAAGAAAATGGAGGATATCAAAAAACTTGTTGCAGAACTGGTTGCCAAACAATCAACCATAATTGAGGAGAACAAAACAATCACAAAAGGTTTGATTGAGGTATCTAGTATGCTGGACAACTATGCCAAAGAAATGGAAGAGTTAGAGCATTTTGACAACAGATCACATCCATTGCCAGTAGCAGCCAACAGACACGCTCAATGAGTACTTTTAGTAACTACCAGAAGGCAATTGACGTCAATGAGCAACAGAAAACCTTGGAACATACCAGAAAGAAACCTTGGATTGTGTCACGTAAACCAGTTGCGTCTACCACTATAAAGGAAAAGCCTACCAATTGACAGAATCCTACCAAATAGATGAGCAGGGACATCCAGAAGGAAGTGTTGGCTTTTAAAAAGCTGGTCAATGCAAGAAAGTCCAATAATGTACTGAAGCATTGCATCTGAGTACTATGAAGCCAATACCTGAGGTAACAACAAGAACTAATACATTATTAACCATGCTTAGGACACCAACATGGGGTATGCAGTGCCCATATTTTGATAGCAAAGTCCTTTGGCCAGGATTCTCTTGGAGAGAACTTCAAAAGGCATTTAAGATGGAATTTCCAGATGGCAAGACGCCAATTCCTCTTCTTTGTTGTATGGAGAACACATCTTTGTTGGCTGAGCAACAATTGTATGAGGTAGAATTAGACCAATTTCTTTGAGAGGCAATCAATTCAGAGCTTAGCCAGGAGAAACAAGAGAAAATCTTAGCAATCTGTTGTCCTGTGGCTCTTAGTTGGGTCATGCCTGGGGAGTATCATATGGCACCACAAGCAATATCTCTTCAAAATAGAGTAGGAAAGTGTTGTCCTGCAGAGTACCGGGAGTTAGTCTTCATTATCTTGTCCCAGGAGGATAACTTTACTTACAGCCAATTGATGGGTTTTTTGTATCTTATCACCTTAGAGATTCTTTTTGAAGTAACCCATGAGAAGGACATGTTGGCCAAAGAGATTCCAGATATAACTAAGGAACAACTTACTGAGTTCTTGAATAGATGGTTAGCTAATGGATCTCAGTTGGAATTTCTGGCTAGCCTTGGTCTTCTGGTGTTTGGACTTTTTGGCTCCAATTTTGGCGTGGCACAATTGGACCAAGTCAAATTCCCTGATTTCATGAACTTCCACAAAGTTGGCTCCAGTAAACCTTTGGAGACCAATATTTTTTGGTAAGGCGGTGTCAATTATGCATCATCTTTGTGAGGTGCTCTATACACTTGCGTTTGTTGTTTCCCTCAAATAAGCAAGGTAGCAAATAAAAATCCTTTTCTTCTTTCATGTTTTCTTCTTATATTTTTCTTTGGGCCTCCTTGTAATAGAGTTAAGGGTATGGTATAAAGTATAAAAATAGAGGTAATAAAAAATAGGTAAGGGAAGGGGTAACCCTAAACCTTAGCAAGAGGTCCAGTCAGTCTCAAAGAGTCAGCTGGACATTCTTTCAGGAATTTAGCATGGACACAATTAATGAGTTGTCCATAATTTAAATCCTTAATATTGTAGACATTATAGCCTACTTTGACAATAACTTCACAGGGGTTGGTCCATAAGCTGTCTAGCTTATTCCGTGGCTTGTGAAGTTTTTGTTGGTACAAAAGAACTCAATCACTAACTTGAAACTTGGGGAGAGCTGGTAGATTCACTTGGTCTTGCAAGTAGCTTTTAACTCAATATTTCTTTAGACTGTTGAACACTTGAGACTGGGTCTTCATTATTTGTTTGGTCAAGAGGTTCAGTTGTTGAGAATTTGTAGATTCACTACAATTGGCGTTCAATGGTACCAAGTGCATAGGAAGTCCAGGTTGTCAGCCATATAGCATTTTAAATGGGCTTACACCAGTTCTAGAGTTTACAGTGGATTGGTATGCCATGACGGCTGCACCTAGATGTATATCCCATGAAGAAGGCCAATCATGTGCTAGTTTCTTCAGTATCCTAACTAGAGTTCCATTAGCTCTCTTAACAGCTCCATTTGTCTTGGGTTGGTAGGGCGCTGAAGTGGTACTCTGTATTCCCATTAGATCATGTAACCAAGGTAATATAGCCTTGAAAAAGTTGATTCAATTGTCAGTTAAGATTGTAGCAGGACAACCATGGCATGCAATGATATCTTGAAGTACAAACTTAGCAGTCTGTAGAGAGTTGGCAGAGGCAACAGGCTGTACCTCAATCCACTTGGTTAAGTGATCCATGGCAACTATGATGTACTTCAGTTTTCCTGGACCAGCACTTGGGAGTGGTCCAACAACGTCAATTGGCACAGTCTGGAAAGAGTATCCAGGCAGGACAAATTGGTAAGAGTGTTGGCTAGGTTTCTCTCTAAACCTGGCGCACTGAAGGTATGTGTCAACGTATTCAGCAATGTTGGTTGTCATATTTTCCCAATAAATGTATTCTGACATTGTTTTCATCATCTGTTGTATTCCTGCATGACCTAATTGTTGGTGAAACTCATCAAGGCAGGAAAGTTGGTTGGAGGGACAAATATAGGGGAAATGGTACCCTTATAATTCTTAAAGAGTTTACCATCCTTTATGAATGCATTTTGACTCAGTTGTTGGAGCATCCTTTTAACTTGGCCGTCTAAAGAACTCTATTGCTTGGGTTGACTGATCAATTCATATAAACTATTGAGGTACTCTCCTAATGCAGCAATAATTGGTAGTCTAGATAGGGCGTTGGCATTTCCATGTTTGGTTCCTGGTTGGTGGATGATGTTGAAGTAAAAGTTTTGCAACTTGGCGGCCCATCTTGCTAGTCTACCTTCTGGATCCTTCATTTTTGTAGCCATACTAGGCTTGAATGATCAGTGACTACTGTAAAGTGTATTCCATTAACATATGGTTGACACTCTTTGATAGCATAAAGAACTGTGAGGCATTCACGTTCAGTAGTGCTGTAGTTTTGCTCATGCTTGTTGAGAGTTCTTGAGAAATAAGCAACTGTATGTTCCTTTCCTTTGTTGTTAGTTTGTGATAGTACTGCACCAATAGCAACATTCAAAGTGTTGGTGTGTAGGGCAAAAGTCTTGGAATAATTGGGGTACACTAGTAGAGGATTAGTTGTTAGAACGTCTTTCAAGGATTGGAATGCTTATTCACACTCTTTAGTCCAGTTGAAGTCAGTGGAGCTCTTTAACAAGTGAAAGAGTGGTTGGGCTATTTTGGCAAAGTTGGGTATTAATTGGCAATAGTACCCTGCCATGCCTAGGATTACTTGTACTCCTTTCATCTCAGTGGGGGAAAGCATCAGAGCTATGGCTAAGGTCTTAGCTGGGATAGGTCTGATTCATTTGCTGGAGATGACATGACCCAAAAATTCCAAATGTTTCTTAAAGAAAGAGCACTTGGGAGGTTTGAGTTTCAACCCTTTTCTTCTGAAGCTTTATGAAGACTTCCTTCAAGTGGCTAAGATGTTCATTAAATGTCTTAGAGAAAACGTTTATGTTGTCCAAGTATATGAGAACACAACTTAGTTTAAGGTCAGCAAATGTACTATCCATGAGTTGTTGGAAGGTAGCTGGTGTGTTTGCTAATCCTTGGGGCATTCTGGTTGGTTGGTACAATCCCGCTGCTGTGATTAGGGCACATTTCTCTTGATCCTCTTTGGCCATCAGTACTTGCCAGTAACCAGAGACCAAGTCCATTGCTAAAAAGTAACGTGCACCACCTAGTTGGTCTAGTGTTTTGTCAATACGTGGCAATGGATACTTGTCTTTCTTGGTGATCTGATTTGACTGTTGGTAATCAATGACGTCTCAGTTTGTGCCATCTTTCTTCTTAACTAGCAGGAGAGGGGAAGCCAAGGGACTACTTGATGGTTTCAAAAGACCAACGCTTAGTAGCCATTGAACTTCTTCACCAATCATTGCATTGTCTTTGGGTGATTGACAATATGACCTTTGGTAGATAGGGGCTGAGTCACTGACATTGATTTTGTGTTTGACTCCTTCTTGTACAGCCTAAGTCAAAATTGGATGTTGCAAAGATGTCTTTGAACTCATTTAAAAGTTTTTCAAACTTGGACATCTCCCCCCTCAGAAAGACCAGACATCTCTTCACGTGGAATGACGGCTAGTACTGAGTGAGAATGAGTCAGAGGTGTCTTCAAAATCCCTAATTCCAATAGGTTTCCAACGTAGTAGACAGAATCAATGTCTGTTGTTGGCTTGATCCTAACGTATGCAATTGGTTGGTGTCTCTGGACAACAATCTTCTTTGGTGACAGGTTTGTCAATAACACCTTAAGTTCAGAATGGTCAGCTTTATCACAAAATCCTGGGACTGCAATTGGTTTGACCAGCAAAGGATGGGGAAGGCTAAACACATTGAGGGATATTCCAGGAGGGATGTCAAACAGAATAACAGTGCTAACAACTACTTGCATGAAAGGCTCTATTACCATTGAATGATTTGCCTTTAGTTTAATTCCTGTAGAAGAGTTAGCATAAGACTGAAGGGTCTTGGTATGTGGATTAGCAAGACAATAGGGAATACCCATAACACCATGGGGATACTTAATTAAAATATGATGTTGGTCAGCTTTTCCTTGAGAAACCATGTATGATGTTTGATTGTCGTTAAACAATAGAGGAATGGAATATCCCATAAGGGTTATTGTTCCAGCGCCAATGGCTATTATGGGGTTGTATTTTTGTAGCAGTTTGGTACCTATTAGCATATCATAGCTGGTAGATTGTAGCACAACAGCACTTGTTGTTAGGACTAACTTGCCAAATATCAATGGAATACTACTATAGGCACCAGCTGCAATGGTTTGTTGGCCTCCTATGGTGGAGAAGCTTTTGTCATAAGCCAAGTCTGGTTTAAAGCAAAGATTGGATACCAGTCAAGATGAGACTATTGCTGTTGGTGCTCCTGTGTCAACAACAGCGCAGATTGGAGTGTTAAAGACTTTAAGTTGAACCCATGTGCATGTTTTGGAAGGATTGATGGTATTATTAGTGATATTACATATAGGGTTGTTTTTTAGATGCTCTTGTAAGGCATCCAAGCAATTCTTGAACATAGGTAGAGCTTTCAGGAAGGTCTTCATTGGGATAGGAAGGGACACATTGACAAGAGAATTGTCGGGATATAGTAAAACATCTTTGGATTCACTATCAGAGTTGGTCAAGGGCAGGTCAGGTACAGGCTGGGGCAGGTAGGGACAAAAAGTTGGGTTGGTAATACTAGAGTTAAGAGATTCCATTAAGGCATGTCTTTTCTCTAGTTGTTGAGCCTGTGCTGATTTCTTACTGGTTGGATTTGATAACACAGCAAGGATACCAGCTAGGTTATTGGGGGGAGGTTTAGGCAGAAGTGATGGGGACTCCCTGAGTCCATCACCTATTTGTTTTTTGACTCCTTGTTGGAAGAGAAGTAGTCTTCTATGTGGACAATGTCCTCAATAGAAACTACATGAACTCCAGGTTGGCCCTGATTTCTGTTTCTAAACATCTCCTGGACCTTTTTGTATACAGCAAAGTTGGGGCAATCATTCTGCATATGCGTCTTTTCCTTACAAATTCTGCAGCCTGTGTAGTCAGGTCGTGTATGGTATGGATTTAACTGGGCATTAGAGTTGCTCTGATAAGAAGACAAAGATTGATAGACATAAATTGGGGGTGGTTATGAGGTGTCATAAACCCGTCAGTTGGTATGCTTTAGACAATCTAACTGAGTTTTGAGCTGCCCTAAGGTAAAGATTTGCTCTACAATTGAAGTGATGTTGTGAAGGCCATTAATCTGACCAGAAAATTCAAGCCAGAGATCCTTGCATGGTAACAAGGCATGTCAAAGGGCACAGCAACAGTTGTTGGGGCTGATGAGGTTTTTCACCTGCAACCAGCTTACCATAGATTGGAATTCACGGGGGAAATTGTCAAAGTCCTTAATTTTTAGAACCAGGAAGTTATCCCTGTCAATTTTGTCCCTTGCTTCTGAATCAAAGACTTTAAGAAGAGCTTTTTTCATATCCTTGTATTTGTAGTTTCTGGGAAGGTGCTGAGAGATGTCAGCCAATACTGCTTCATCTAGCATGCAGATACAGGCTAGACCCATTTCTCTTGACCCTAGTCCTTCATTAGCCTTCTCAAAGGTGTCCAGCCACATGTAGATATTGATGTGACTGTTCATGGAGAATTTGGTCTTGAAGAGACTATTTGGTTTAGTTCTGCCTGAACTAGAATCATGATGCACTCCTTGCTGGTATGTAGAAGACAAGATGGTTAACTCATCCTCAGAACCAGTATTGGCACTAGAACTACTACTATTGGAGTATTTGGGTTGGTGGTGTTGGCGGCGGGACTGGCGTTGGTGGCTCTCAGGGATTCTCTGGCGGTGGTGGCTTCTTAAAACTGCACTTCCAATCAGCATAGCATTTGCTCCAGCTGCTATGTTGGGAGGAGTATATTGGGGAGGTCAAGCAGGGTTGGCTCAACCATGATTGAGTATGTTATCAATGATGGTGGGATTGTGAGTAGTTGGATCCCCAATGGCCAATTGGTCAAAGCGTTCTTATAGAGTAGTTGTGGCTACTCTTAGCTCTTTGACTACTTGTCCTTGATTGTTCAGTAGAGTGGTGGTGTAAGCCAATTGAGCTGTAAACCCACCCACTTGCTCTGTTAGGTCTTGATTGGCAGTGTGTGCCTGTTGTACTCTTTGATTGCAGTTGGTAAGCTGTTCCACTACTGCAGCAGTAGTGGTAGCTAAATCTTTGGTACATTGGTGTTGTACCTCTTCAATCTGTGTACAATTTTCATTAAAACGCCTGGTAACCTCAGTGTCCACATGAGTGATTGCAGTGTTCTGTTATTGTTTAACAGCACTTTGCGCGGAGGTTGCTCAAGACAGTCAGCTCATCTGTTCCATTAATTATTGTATGTGACAATGGTGATTGGTGAGGGTCATTCCTTGAGCCTCAAGATGCACCGCAGATGACTCCAAGTTGGAAGCCAAGGCAACAGTTAAGTTGCAGAGAGGAGTAAACTGAGTATCCACAAAGGTGTTTGACTCTTGAGTTATCCCTTCTAAATGGACAGCAGTTGCTCTGGCACGGGCGTTGGACTCTTCCAGCTGCTGGTTGGTGATATTATTCCATTCACCTTGGCGCTCAAAACTTATAGCCGCCAACTGTTGTAAGTCTTTATGTCAATTATTGAGCTCTTGGAGGCTGGCATTGACCTGATTAAGTCTATTTACAGCATCCATAAGTTTGGGATGGCCAACCCTTGTGGTATACATGGTCAATCTGTCCAAACTGTCAACAGTTGATTGAGGAAGAGCTCTATTATTGTGCTCAATCATCTGTTTAATCTCCTGCAGGTCTCACTCCATGTTGGTGGTCTCCGCTGAAGTATCCAGAGGGAGATATGGGTCAGTGTTGGCTGGTCCAATAGAAGGAGCAATTGGGAACGGCTGCAGACTGGGATTGTTGGAAACAGGGTAAATGGGCACCAAGGGCCAATAATCAAGGGTTTGACCAACTCCAGAAGCAGAGAATTTAAAGGCCTCAAAGGTTGGGACCAACTGTTGTACTGGTCAGCTAGAAGGTTCCCAGGGTCCCAAAGGAGGGATCAGGGTTGGTTTAATTGTGGGAATTTCCAAAGAGCAAAGTTGCTCTACTGGACTCAGACAATTGTTAGGGTTGTTCAGCACCCTGCTTGGAGTGCTGGCCTGTCGGTTTGCTCAATTGGCCATGGTGCAACTCCCAAGGGGGAACTGGTTTGGTCTTGTGGAATTGTTGGCATCAATAGTTGAGGGTCTGGAAGTATTTCTTCCATTCAACAACTGGCTTACCCTTTGGGGGTGAATACTACCGGCTGAGCCCACATTAGTGGTGCTTGCTTGAGATGGTGCTGATTGAGTAGTGGCTGGAGAGCCAGATCTATTGGAACAACTAACTCATTGGATGTCGTTGTTCAAGGGCAGGAGAGGCTCTTCAGAGGATCTTGTATTAACTATATTAAATAGGTTTTTCCCTTGTCAGAAGATTTATAGGCGTTGATAAGAGGTTGGTAAAGGAATTGGCTAAAAGCCCCTGTAGTGAGCACCAAGATGTGGTACTATTACTACAATAATTAGGGAAAGTCTGTCGGTTGGTTGACAGTCTAGGCTTTTGATAGTGAGATTTCAGGACAATCTAGATGTTGGTTGATACACTTGGTATTGGACTAGTTGGATACCAGACAAGTGGAGATAATACAAAGTGGTTGGCCTGAAGAACAACAAAGGGTTTAGAGTAGTAGCAACAGCAACTACTCAAAAGCAAATCCCCAATGAGTGACTTCTAGTCAAACTTAATTGGCAGTTTAGTTGATGGGAGGAGACTAGCCTTTGTAGTCCTTAGATTATACACTCAACAAAGTAATCAGTGGTGTAGCTTAATATAAGGGGGGGTATAACATATATCTTTATTGAGAAGAAGAGAAGGGGTTTAAATACTACAGCTTACTTGATGACTCAAGGTAAGTTGGTCATTGCTTGGGGATTGAGGGAGGGGGAAATGAATGTGAACATGGAAGATCAGCCCAACAATCAGGAGAAGGTGGAACAGCCCCAGCAGCACAATGGGGTTAATGAGGCTGAAGGTTGAGGTAGTCAATCTTCAACAACAGTTGGTGAAAAGTTTGGTAAAGTAATTTAACTGAGAATTGGTGTACTTTCAATCCGGAATCAAGTTGTTGGGGTTAAACAATCCAGAAGCTAGTTGTTTATCATACACACCCGGAATGATGGCCCTATTGAGAAGACAATCTGGATCCTATTCAGTCAGGAAGCACTCAATAACAATCAGGATTCCAGCAACCAACTGGTGATGAGTTTCACCACAAGCGCCTTTTGGGGAAGCTTCAGATATGAAATTAAGAAGGAAAGAAGTATATTTCATTAGATAATACTTTAGACTTATATAGATTTACTGTGGCAAAGATTTTAGTTAGATTGAACCTAGGGGTTGGTCATGTGCAGGATGGCTTTGAGTTGCTGGATACTTGGACAGTCATGTGATATTGGTTTGTTGCCATTTATGGCATGTCAAACTGTATATTGGAAAGGCACCAAATCAGGCAATGACTGGATGTTAAGTGGGCTAGCAGTAGCCAGAATACTTGTACATACAGACCCTCACCACACCCCTCCCTTAAGGGGTTACTCTGGTACATCAGGAGGGGGCTTTGTCTTGACAGCTGCCGCCTGATATTCCTGGAGTTGTTTGCTTTTTGGTACCAACTGGGTTGAGTGTTCTCTTTTGCTAAGGCGGAGGCAGGATCTGTGATACTTCTTGGTGATGGGCTCTTAAGCCCTGGAACTTAACCAGGTAGGTGTTCCTTTCTGGCCGGTATTTGATGATTCTTCCTGGTCCCCTGTGTACTGAGTCTAGCTTCTTTCTGTTCCCAGCCAGGACCCAGACAGGGGAGCTGATGGGGAGTGGCTCCTCTGTAGAAGTTACCTTTTGTGTTTTGAGCCTTTTTTCTTCTATTTTAGCTTTGAGGCGTATATGTTGTAGCACTGGTGCTTGTTCCACTGTGGGAGGTTTTCCCAGGGGGATATTTAAGTATGGTTGGTTGTTGTGGGTAACTATCTCTGGTTTGTACATATATATTAGTTCAAACAGTGAGTAGCCTGTCACTTGATTGGTACGGAACCATGATATTAATAATTTAAGTTTCACATATAATGGCCATGTGTCTTTGGCTATGCCATCCATTATTTTCTCAAGGGTTCTGATAAGGCTACTGTTTAGGTGTTCTTTTCTGCTGTTGGCTTGTGGCCTGTAGAGCAAGGTTGTGGAATGTTTGATTTTCTTTGCTTTTAGGTTGTTGTTTACTACGTGACAAGATAACTCTGTTGCTCCATCAGTTATGATGTAGTCTGGAGTACCATAGTCATCTATGATTTCTTTGCTAATGAATTGGGTTATTGTTTCTGCTTTTGATACTTTGCTGCCCAGCAAATAGGCCAGTGTGTGGCAAAGTTGATGGCTAGAATCAGTAAATGTTGCTTTTTTTAGTTTCTGAGAAGGGTGCCACTACTTCCAGTCCCCAGACCTTGAATAGTTTGGGGTCAGGTACTGGGTTAACTGTTGGCTGAGGAGCTTTGGTGCTGGCATATTTTTAACACACTGTGCACTTTCTCAGAACATCAATTATGTCTTGTTTCAGATTGGGCCAACAACTATTGCTTTTAATGTGAGGTATAGATTGTTAGCCTTTGTGTGTCCTAGTAGATGGTGATGTCTTAGGATGGTTTCAAATCTTTGTGCAAGTGGGATGTAGGGAACATGTTTGTCTTTAATGATTTGGTATACAGTGCAATTTGATACATGGAAATATTTTTCATTCCTTACTAGTGTATTGTGGGTTAGTTGGTGTGTGGAGGGACATTTTCCCTTTTTTGTACTCAGTGCTGTATAGGTTGGGCCAGTCAGGGTCCAGGTGGTCAGGGTGATCCTCTCTTGGCTGACATAGCCTAGAGAGAGCATCAGCCGTGACCAGCTCTACCCCCTTTTTGTACTGGATGTCCAGGTTAAGCTGCTCAAGCAAGGACATCCATTTGGCTTGTTGCCGTGCAAGTGTGTTCTGAGTTTTGAAATAGGTTAAGGATTTATGGTCAGTTAGTACTTGGACGTTTAAGTGTCCTTATATAACATCTCCATTTCTTGCATGTGTGATATATTGCTAGCAATTCCTTGTTGTGTATTGCGTACCTCTTCTCAGTGTTGATTAATTTTCTGCTTTTGTAATATACTGGCAGGTAATTATGCTGCCCTGGCTGGCAGATGCGTAGGGCTGTGCTAATGGTGTGTCACTGGTATCCAACTCAAGCTCATAGTATCCATTGTTATAAGGGTATTGCAAGATTGGTGCTTCAATCAAAGCTTGTTTCAATAGTTGAAAATCCTTATTGCATTCTGGTGTCCAGATGAATTTCATTTTGGCATTACCCTTGGTTAGGTCATTGATTGGTGCAATTATTTTTCTGCAGTCTTTGATATATTTCCTTAGGTAAGCTACCATTCCAATTAAGCATCTTACTTGTTTAACAGAGGTGGGGCGTTGCATGTCATTTAAGGCTTTTATTTTATCTGGGTCTGCTTTGATGCCACCATCAGAGACAATGTGGCCAAAGAACAAAAGTTCATTTTCCATAAACTGGCACTTACTAGGCTTGGCGTAAAGTTTGTGCTTTGCAAGTCTATTGAGTGTCCCGCAGACATGCATGAGGTGTACTTTTTTGTTTTTGAGAATATAATGATTTCATTAAGGTAGCATAATGTATTTGAGAGGCCATTTAACGCTTGGTTCATCATGGTGATGAATGTTGCAGGAGCATTGGTCATCCCAAAGTTCATTTATTCAAGTTGCCCAGACATCTCTGACCGGTACAACAAGCCCATAGGACCATAAAGGAATGATTAAGCAAAGAAAAAAGGGACAGTCTAAGGGGGGAGGGATCAAGGAAACCAGAGGGCTTGGGGTAAAACCTTGAGGGGGAAGGAGGAGGAGTGAGGGGCATCTGGACCACTTCTGGGAGGACAATGGCTGCCTGTTTCTGCTCTGGAAAGAGGATCAGGCCAGGGATTGACAACCATTCTTCTGCTAGCTCCCAGCACAATGCACTGGATGGGTTGTCAAAGAAGACCTGGCTTATAACCCACCCAAGTTTGTGTTCTATGAGAGAGTTTGGAGCTTGTGCTAGATGGGGAGTGGAGACAAAGGATTTAATCACAGCAGAGTGGATTACCCATAGTGCAGTGTGGAATACTGCCACCTAGAAGGACTCAGGAATTTAGAAGGGGGCGTCAATGAAGAACCAGTCTACTTTCATCCCCTCCATGGGTATGGAGTACAGACGCACCAGCCAAAGAATTGTACAGGCAGTTTGCCATACTCTTATGCTCTGGGGGCACTCAAAGAACTGGTGTTTTACTGTGTTGTTTACCCCGCATTTGTTGCAGATGGGATTTGGGCAATTCCTGCAATCAGCTGTATGGTATACCCTGCAGAGAACCTTCCATGTGTTGGTCTGCATCTTGAGATTAATCATGTTCTTGTGGCAGTATTGCCATAACAGGTTTGACTTGAGGCTGGTGTTGTTGTGTGGGAGTACCTCTATTATTTCTGGCACTGCCACTGGCCTTGGGGGTTCCGGGATGGGTGCCCAGGGTGAGCAGGGAGGCCCATGAACATTGGGTGCCACACCAGTCCTGCCCTGCCTCTATGGGCAGCTGAAGGTCTAAACAAGCTGAGACTCCAATATTCTTTGTAAGCTGAGAGCATTGCTTTCCAGAAAAAATCCATCCCTTGGGGGCCTCTCTCAGCTGTTACCCTTGACAGCCAGTTATTAAGGGTATATTTCTTGTGAACTGGGTTCAGGCCTAGAGCCCTGGCCCATTGTGTCCTAAAGGCATTGGTCCAGTGGGGTTCTGTCACATGGGTGGAGAGTACCATGGACATTGTGCGTCCAAAGATCTTGGCTGAGGCCCTGCACACATTGCATAAGCCCAGCCCACCCCTGAGCTTGTTGCCAATCAATTTTGTGGTGGCAATTAGCTGATAACCTGGTCTCCACAGTGTGTGTTGAACAATCTTATTGAGACTCTGGAAGAATTGTTGGGATAGAGGGAAGAACTGTGCAGTGTACCAGACTTTTGAGTACCCAAGTATATTTACTAATTGGACCCTGCTGATCTGGGTCACCAGGTTGCACTGCCAAGAATAAATGGATTGGGAGACTGCACTAAGGATGCCCAATTCCATTACCTGTGTGTCAAAACCTCCCGCCTTGACCCATGTACCCAGATGGCACACCAGGTCCCTGGTTGGCTTTATGATAAGAGGAGGTCTAAAGCCTGGGCTCCCTAAATGATGGCCTGGGATTTATTGGTGTTCAATATGGCCTGTGAGAGTTCATAGTAGTCCTTGAGAGCCTTTGTGAAGATGAACACATCACTTTTTGGTCATCCCAAAGTTCATGACTTTAAATTCAAAGGATCTAAATTGTGTACAGAATGCAGTCTTTGGTATGCCTTTCTCTTTTACTTTGACTTGATTATAACCAGATGTGAGGTCAATTTTTGGAGAAAAATTTGGCTCCAGAGAGTCTTGCAAACAGGTCCTCTGTGAGTGGGAGGGGATATTTATTTTTTACTGTGCTTGCATTGAGAGCTCTGTAGTCTGTTACTAGACAGAGTGAGCCTTATTTCTTCTTCATGAAAAACACTGCTGCCCCCCACAGGGATTCAGTCGGGCAAATGAATCCTTTGGCTAGGTTGTCCTCAATATAGGGCTTGAGTGTTTGGGTCTCCATGGGGGAGAGTCTGTAGAGGGATGCAGGTTTAGGCATGGCTTTGCATAGGTCAACGCTTTGTTTGACCTCCTTCTCAGGGGGTAACTCTATGAGCTCTTCCTTAAATACATGAGTGTATTTGTTTAGGAGTGCCACAAGTTCTGGGCATTGGATTTTTTGTGTTTTTATGTTATTGAATTTGGTGTACCTCATTATGCAGAGGGTGCTGTCTTTAGTTAGAAGTTCTGAGTTGTCTTGGTTTATGACTTGGAAAAATACTGTGTCTCTTAGGATGAGATCATTAGGTTCTTTGAGGATATTAAAATTGACTCTGTTGAGTTTGATGGTCATGGTTTTTGTTTTCCAACATACACTGGGGTTCACTCAGGTGAACTAGTCCATGCCTGCTACAATGTCATAGCTTATGCTGTTCATGAAAAGTCCTTTGATAGACACTTGGATGCCTTGGGGGTCAATTCTGAAGGGAGTTGTTTTGCCTTCAAGTAGAACCTTTGATTTGTCTGCCATTCTGGCATATTTGAAGTTAAATTTGACAGCTGGTATTTTGTATTTGGTTACAAATGGTTTTCTAACCATGGTGTGCTGTGCACCAGATTCAAATAAAATTTTATGTGTGTGGGATTTATAAGTGCATGGGTAGAGAAGAAGTTGTGAGCAATCTTTAATTTTTATGTTCATGAAAATGGAGGATTGCGGGACACGTGGGATGCAAGCAGCAAGGTTTGTGCCTTGGTACAATTTCTTGTCAGTTTGGGGGGAGACAGGGGCACTTAAGCCTATCCCCCTCTTCTTTTCCCTTTTCCTCTGTTTTGAGACCTTCAAGATCAGAGAATGTGGGATGAAATTCATAGCAGGTTGCTGTTTCAGCATTGAAATATTCAGCAGTGTCCTCTTTCTTGGGACAGGTGCAATTTCCGGTTTAGCTACAATTGCCATTGTTACAATTGGAGTTGTTGTTGCTATTATTGGTGTTCTGGCATTTGTTACCATTAGAGTTGTCTCTGCCATTGCTGTTTGAAGAGCAGTTGCCGTTGCGTGCAGTATATTCCATGTTTGCGCAGTTTTTTGTGCACTTGGCTTCTGCAATGAGCAAAGACATGGAGGTGTTGGCTTCTGGGCAGATGAGGGCAGCAACAGAGGGTTTCATTCTGTTGATGAATGAGGACCTGGTGTGTACGTTATCAGTTTGTGCTGGGTTTTAGATCTTATGGTGTATCTCTTCAAATTCATTGGCATAAGATGTGATAGTGGTCTTCTGAGGAAGATTGCTGAGCTGTATTGCAATGTCTTGGAGGGATTTGGTGACACAGAAATTGTGGGTGAAGGTGGGAAGGTTATGTTCAGTAATTTTCTTTTTCATTGACGTGGTCAAAAACCGTAGCTGCTACCAGTGATAAGGAGCGCCTTTTGGGGAAGCTTCAGATATTAAATTAAGAAGGAGAGAAGTATATTTTATTGGATAATACTTTAGACTTATATAGCTTTAGCTGTGGCAGAGATTTTAATTAGATCAAACCTAGGGGTTGGTCATGTGCAGGATGGGTTTGAGTTTCTGGATACTTGAACATTCATGTGATATTAGTTTGTTGCTTTTCCAGCATATCAAACTGTATATTGGAAAGGCACCAAATTGGGCAATGACTGGATGTTAAGTGGGCTGGCAGTAGCCAGAATACTTGTACATCCAGATCCTCAACAGTAGTGCTATTTCCTGATAGGGATTAACCAAAGATATTGTAGCATATCCCTTATTTTAATTACATTAAAAACATCTTTACAATATACAGTAGTTTTAACAGCTGTTGAGATGAACAAAATAGGTCAACCAAAAGCAAAACTATCTCAGCTGAGAACAAAATCAAAATGATTTCAAATCTAATGTGGTTTAATATAAGTCTCTTGATTTTTAATTTCATTTTGAGCTGAGTTGATTTTGTGGTGCAATACACCATCTAGAAAGACACCCCCTAGAAAAAATTTCAAATAAGTCAGGATTTACATCAGCAAAATTAAGAAAAGTTAATAAAAACAATTCATTAGTTAATTTTTACATATTGGTTTCTAATACAGCTTCTAGAAAACACTATCACAAATTAAAATAAAAAGAGTGTTATCCAAATAAAATTTTTGAGTATAAAACATTTAATAAATACCCTAAAATACACCATCTATAAATAGGCCATCTAGAAAGATGGCATCTGGAATCAAATGATAATTATACTTTTATGTGATAAATCCAAGCCTTTCCCTTATTAACTGGGAATAAATTATGATATTAATTTATGACTACATATAAAAATCAACTCAAGTTAACACCACTTTGATAGTACTATCCCCCTGTAACATAGCCATCAAAAAACAAATTTTAATATACTGGTTTTATTCCTTATTATATAAGGATCTGTTGTTGCAACCAAGTTTCCAGCCTTGCCTGCTAACATATCTTACAATATACAGGGGGCAATTGATGAGCCACCCCTTGATGTATCTAGCGTTATGGATTAATCTGATGGCAATATCAAATGGTGGGTACTTCATCCTAATTAAGAGCAATACCAATTCAACTTGCTGATCCCTGCACAAGTTATTCCTCAGCTCCAAACCTTACATGGAACTTCCCACTATGTCATCCCCTTGTGGCCTTGTGGCTTCCTGCATATAGTATATTAATCACAATATTCCACAATAAATGATACCTTATTCTTATATTCTGTCCTTTCTATTGGACTGTTGTCTTCCCCAATTCTAAATACTTAATCCTCATTGGTTCAGTTGCAACAGTGATAGCAGTGGTAGGTTTACAACCTACCTAAAACAAAATCCCCCAAGAAAGGACAGAGCACAGGCCATATGGCTACTCCCCAACAAGAGATCTTCCTGCCAATCCCCAAGGGGTACATCCCTGACAAGTACGTATTCTATCAAGACCAGCTAGTTCTACCAGCATGTACAATTGGCTCCGCCTTGGGCAGCGTGACACCAGTGTCACCCTGCCCCAGTCAGATCTGTCCCAGCTCATGCTCAACCTTCAGCTAGAATCCTTTGCTGATGGTGTAGAGGGAGCCAACATTGTCAGTTGGCTCCAATCTACTGAAACCTGTCTTTGCATATGCCAAGTCCCTGAGCCCATGTGGATTGCCACTGTGTCTGGTTGCCTCACGGGGCCTGCTGCTGTGTGGTTCACCAACTGGGCCAGCCAGGAACTTGACGTTACCTGGGGGCATTCTGAGACGCTGCCAAGTCCCGCTATAGCAAAACCTTCTCCCCCATTGTTGTGAGAACTCCTCTTCTAGCAATCAAACAAACTGGTTCTGTTCCTGAGTACCTTGCTGCCTGGCAACAAGCCCTTGATGCCTCCCCCAAAGCTGTAACCAATGGAAATGCAATGCTACTCACTCTCATCATTAATGGGTTAAAACCCCATATCTGTAAGCGGGTCCCTGTAGGTTGCTGCACCTCCATTGACAACTGCTATAAGGCCATTGTGGAGGCTAACAACCAGGCCTCAATGGGCTTCTGCCATACCAGTGACGCTCCATCCCAACCACGTACCACACCTGGCAATATAACCACAATCAAGTAGGCTGCCGCCAGCTCTGTCAGCAGAATAATGGGACTAAATGCCCCCGTGGGGGGGAGCTCCAGCTAGCACAGGTTGAGGATCAGGGAAAAGCCTGGGAGTTGTAGCAACAAGAGGCCTAGCAACCCCACCTGACCCATCCTCTTAATCCCTGCTTGCAAAAAATTCCTGCAATTACAACATTCACAAGGTCAAAACCCTGGACGTCTTTCAAGTTCACAGTGACAACCCTGTATTGCAAGCAAGCCACTCCTCAAATAAAGTAACACACTTGTCTTATCCCTTCTGTTTCCGTGAGAACACCCACAAATTACTGGTAGATACCGGGGCTGATCACACTATGGTGGACCAGGTGTTTGCCAACTCTCAACAATTAGACCAAGTGCCCAACAGGTTCAAAGCAGTACAAGTATCTGACTCCGCAGAGTTGCCATCACCCACGAGACGGTACCCTTCTCTGTGAGAATGGGGAACTTCCAGGTTATACTCTCTGGGCCAATCATGGCAGGGCTCAGCCAAAACATAATTGCTGGTCTTGACTGGCTTTGGCACAACTGTCCCTACATTGATTGGGATACCTCTGTCATCACCCTCAACAGAAATGGGGTGGGGCTCCAGATTTACCCTGTGGAAATGAGCAAGATACTCCATGATACTGTGTTTTTCAGAATAACAAAGACAGGCTTGTACAATTTCAAGGGGGGAAACTAGACTTTAACCAATGCTCAGTCAAAGTTATCTGTGCTGAACCATCTGTGGTCCCTCCCTTGACCTCTTCATACCCACCAGCGCTTGCTGCACTCCTTGAGGAGTACAAGGACGTGTTCAGTGAGACACTTAAACAACTACCTCCTCCCCGGGAAATCCAGCACGCTGTACAACTTCAAGGGTTGTTACCTAAAGCACAACCATTATACTGTCTCACACCAAAGGAAGATGAAACCCTCTGCCAGCACCTTGTGGACGCGCTTGATAAGGGCTTTATTTGCCCCTTGCTCTCTCCATACAGGGCTGCTGTCTTCTTTGTAGCTAAGAAGGACGGGTCCCTTTGCCTGGTCACAGACTACTGCTCCCTAAATGAAGTGATATTTAAGAACAAGTACCCCCTGCCGCTGATTGACAACCTGTTTGATACACTTGCAGGTGCAAAGGTCTTTAGCAAGATTGATCTCACCATGGGGTACAACCAGGTCTTCATTGAACCAGGGGATAAGGCAAAAACTGCCTTCTGCATGCGCTACAAGTTGTTTGAGTGTCGTGTCATGAACTTTGGAATGACCAACACTCCCTCCATCTTTGCTATGTTGATGAACAAAGCATTTGAGGAATTGATTGGAAAATTTGTGGTTGTGTACCTTGACAACATTATTGTCTTCAGTCAAGATCAAACCACACACCTCCAACACCTCTGTGCTGTCCTTGATATCCTTTGGAAAAACCAGCTAAAAGCTAAACCCTCCAAATGCAATTTTCTCAAGTCGGAGCTGTTATTCCTTGGTCACACCATCTCTGCCCAAGGGATAAAGCCCGACCCTGTCAAAATCAAGGCAATCACCAGCATGCCGTCCCCCACTGATGGGGCCAGGTGCAGACATTCTTAGGAATGGTTGCCTACGTGCGCAAGTTCATTCCCAAGTGTGGGGAACTAATTGCACCCCTCACTGAGCTCCTCAATACCAAACAGCGCTTCCATTGGACCCCTGTCAGAGATCAAGCCTTCAAGAAGTTGAAGCAAAGGCTCACAAAAGCACCAGTACTGAAGTTCCCCAATTGAAACTGACAGTACAAACTCGAGATTGATGCCTCCAACAGGGCCATAGGGGGCGTGTTAAGGGTAGAAACTGATGATGGCGTCTTCCTCCCCGTGGCATATGAGTCCAGGAAAATTACTGACTCAGAACAACGCTACCCCATCCATGATAAAGAGTTAGCAGCCATTGTAAACTGCGTTGAGAAGTGGCACTGTTACTTGGAAGGAGCTACCTTCCCACCCCACGTTCTGACAGACCACAAGACGCTCCAGTACTTCAACATGCAGTCCCACTTAACACGCCGCTAAGCAGGATGGGTTGAGTGTCTATCCTCCTACCAGTTGCACATTGAGTACAAGCTTGGAAAGGAACTTGTCACAGCTGACACTCTTTTGCGACTCTACGTAGCGTCCATCACTGGGAACAATGAGTTGGATCCAGATTGGCGCATGATCTACCTCTTCCCTGAGGCAACTTGCTACAAGGGCCTTAACTTGGTCACCATCTCCAAATTGAAGGACAGCAAAAGTCAGTTCACCACTGATGCTGGTAACGTCTGCCGCCAGGAAGAGACAGGTGAGAAGACGTCTTACGTTCCCACCACGTAACAAGGGGACACAATCTTGCACTACCACCAAACCCTGGGTCACATCAGAGGGCGCAACCTCTTTGAGATTATAAAACAGAAGGTTTGGTGGCTATGCATGCGTCAAGACATCTTGGACCTCCATAAAACGTGCATGTTGTGCAAAAAGAACACGTCCAAACCTGCACCCCCCAAGTCTGTCCTGCCCATCAAGGCCATGGAACCCTTTGAGCAGTGGGCCCTCAACATTGTGGGGCCACTCCCCAAAGACATACTGGGCAATAAGTACATTATCACTGCCATCAACTATTTCACTTGCTGGCCAGTGGCCTGGGCAACAACCAACTACACCGCCACCATCATCACCTGCTTTATTGGCAAGGAAATTGTGGCTTGCTTTGGGCAACCCAAACGTCTCATCACAGATGGCGGTCCTGAACTTGTTGGGCATGTCATGAAGGCATACTGTGCTAAGAATGCGCTCCAATGTGTAGTTAGGACCCCCTACTATCCTCAAACCAATAAATGCGTGAAACAGTTCAATGGCTCACTGGTTCAATTGATTGCCAAGCTCTCACAAGAGCACCTTAACACCACATGGACTGAACACCTGCCCACCGCTCTACTGATCCTGTAAGCAAGAATCAACAGGGGCACAGGGTTCAATACCAGTACCAGTACCCTGGCCTTTGGGACACCCAACAGTCTGACAGGGGTTGAACAGGGAAAACTATGGTCCAAGGTTCCTGACAATCCTCCCCTAGTAACAACTCCATCCCTAGACCAATGGTGTGCCAAAGCCCGGGAGATCAAACACAAGCGGATTTCAGGAGGGACAAAGCACCTTGAAACTAGATACGCCGTAGGTGACCCTGTCTACACCCTTAATCCCAATTCTGCCAAGTTTGAGCCCAACCACCTAGGGCCCTTCAAGATAGCCACAGTCTATGACAATCACACTTATCAACTTGAAGATTCCCAAGAAAACACCAAGAAGCTTCACCATGATTGCTTGTGCCCCTGCTGCGCCATCCCCACACAAAAGTTGTTTGTGCAGACCTTCTCAGACCTTCCGCAGACTCCGTTCTTGGTGTCTGACAACAAGCAGGGGGGGTGTTGCAACCAAGTTTCCAGCCTCACCTGCTAACGTATCTTACAATACACAGGGGGCACTTGATGAGCCACCCCTTGATGTATCTAGCGTTATGGATTAATCTGATGGCAATATCAAATGGTGGGTACTTCATCCTAATTAGGAGTGATATCAATTTGACTTGCTGATCCCCGCACAAGTTATTCCTTGACTCCAAACCTTACATGGAACTTCTCACTATGCCACCCCCTTGTGGACTTGTGGCTTTCTGCATATAGTATATTAATCACAATATTCCACAATAAATGATACCTTATTCTTATATTCTGTTCTTTCTATTGGACTGTTGTCTTCCCCAGTTCCAAATACTGAATCCTCATTGGTTCAGTTGCAACACTGTAATATTTGGGTTTCAACTTTAAAATATTTCATTAAAGATTTTATATATGCAAGGGTAGTGACCCCATTAATTGAAAATGCTATAATCAGGTTAAGGACAGCATAACTAAGACCACCTCATCACCTGAAAGTTGGTGCAACCAGTTTCTCCGCCTGGTTAAGGTAAAGAAGCCCATGATTAATGTGATTATCAACAAGCTGAAGATCTGGTATGTCCATGGGAACCAGCTTTACCCTCAGGCCATCAAAAGCAAAGCTGTTGTATCCAAGCATGCAGACCAGCAGGTCAAGTTTGCAAGTGCTACTGTAGATTCAGAACCTAAAGGTAAAAATGCGGGATTGTCAAATTCTTTTGTGTGAACTTGCCAACTTAATGGAGTAATTTTCATCCCAAAACAACTTACTTTTTTTATATAAAAGGATGAAAAGTATTCCAGTAAGTTGGTGAGTTCACGCAAAAGAATTTGACAATCCCGCATTTTTACCTTTAGGTTCTGAATCTACAGCACTAAGGAGGGGTTGACCTATTACACCAGAGAAGGCTCCTCACCCATCTCAAAGACATTCCAAAGGCTCTTGGAGCTGAATCCTGATCAATTTGCTCTTTCATTAAATACTTTACTTCCAAATATTTAATTTTTCCTTTATTTTTAGCATATAGATGCAAACATGGGAACAAATTTCATTATGGAAATATCACAGTTTAGGGGTATGCTGGCTTTGGAGCTTTACATACTATTGTTGATACTAGCTAACCCCACATTTTTCTTGCAGATTTAAAATCCTTAGATGCTTTTAAGTCTAGACACATGCTTTTATTGTTTTTGAAATGATTTTGGGCCTTGATCAATATTTCAAGCTATCCGGCGCGGTTTAGCTGGAAATTCGAGATAGGGTTTCAAGATGGCGTCTTTCTAGAAAGGGTATCCCACCGATTTCGTTTATATCAACTGCTCTTAAAACTACCTTAATATATCTAAAACATTGTAAAGTGATTTAATTTTTTGCTAAAATATGGTTAACTTAAGTTTGCCTGTTAACAGCAATGAATAGATTGATGATTCCAGTGTTGGATAAAAGAAATTATGGGTTTATGAGGATTTAGATCAAATGTAAAATAATGGAATTTTAATATATATAAAGTGAGTCTGCCTGTCTGTCCGAATGTCCCAATGCAATATTGCTTCAAGTGGGTTCAAGCTGCAAGGTATTTAACTGAATTGAGTTCTCCTTAGTACTTGAATTTAAAGCCTCTAGCCAAGCCAAGAGCTTGCTTTGGCTCATCTTTACATCAATACCTTGCATGTATCTTTGAAGGTAAGAAGGGTGAATTCAGTGGAGTGTGGTCTAAACTATGTAAAATGATCATATGAGCCGCTCAGACTTTAATAAATATATTTTATTCTTTATTTTTAAATCATGAAGCTACTATTAAACCCATTTTTGAAGTAGCATATATGCATAGCTTACTTAACCTCAGAATGTGCGGATTAGTTAGAAAGGGAGCATTAGATTAGGTAAAATACTTTTATATAGTTGGGGTTTTGAACTCTTTGCTGAGGATTGAGTTGACCAAAGAGAAGAACTTGGTCAATTTAAAGCGGGTTCTTAATAATATTTGGTCTCAAAAAGTTGGTCAATTTAAAGCAATATGGTTCAAACTACAAAATTAACTTTTAGTTTAGAGTAAGAGATGGTTGGCTTTCACATTCCAAAATTGTCCATCTTTAAGCAACCCGATAAAGTATTCCACTCAGATGCATCACCCAATCCAAGTGGCTACTGAGTGCTTGATGGTTAACTGTGCTTACCATTCTGTTATCCTAATAACAATGATGATGAAGTAAACCGGTAATAATAATATCCTGGCTCATTGAAATGATCTTCATAAAATTTAGAGTGTCTAGATAAGGTTTTTAGACAATTCCAATGCAATTGTACCAAACATGATAGTTCAAGATGCTCTGTGTGCTCAGATATATAGCTAGATGCTGAAATCGGGCTTGCGTCATAACCAAAGCCACTTACAATCCAATTCAAATAAATCCATTCTAAGAGCACATAAAAAACTAAAAACAACATCTCTCTATGAATACTAAGCCAATCTTATCTTTTGATGTTGCAACTGTGCTATATTAGCAGAGCTACAAAGGGGAAAATAATTGTTAACTAGATAATAGCTTTATTTGGGATATTCAATAGTATATAGTATACAAGGATCATTTTAAGAGGAGCAAGATTGAAACAATCAATTGGATTAAGTAGGGGGTGGCTTGATTCTTATAACAAGTCAAGCGCCGAATTGAGCTGTCCACTGAGCAGAGATTGTCACTGGTTCTTATTACCTTGCGTAGAAACTTGAGTTGACTTCTGCATTTGGCTTCAAGTGGTGGGGAAGTCAGTTTGAGTGGTACAGGTCCTCTTGTGTGGAACTTTTCTGGAGGGCCAACCCCGCTGTTTTGACAAAACTATCTTTTAAGTGGACAGTATCCTGATCATCAACCCACATGAACCCTGGATATGGGACCTGGGCGCTGCAAGGTAGAACAAGAGCCATAATCTTCCTCTCAAGCCAATCATTTGTCAATAAAATCAAATATTTTGAGAATTATCATCATATTTAGGTGGACAGAGGCCCTGTAGGATATAAACCTTATTAGTATGTACTATCTTATTAGGGTCTTTGGCTAATGGATTGATGCAGGCTACTGCATTAGAACAAGTCATCACTCCTCAAGTTGTTCCAGGTTTGTTCCTATTCTGCAGCGTCCTCAAGGCTTGCCTTAATTGGATAGGCAACCAGACCCTTATGGTCAATGGGGAATCCAACCCAGCAGCTTTGGATTACAGCCACAAAAAATATAGGCAGCAGGTCCTCGGGGCAGGCAGGCTGTGGGCAGGTTTGACCAGGGGTTGATTCCCATTTAGAGTGTTGATTTTATATAAGGAAATAATTGCCATTTATGACAGTTGGGGGGATTTTCTCTAATCAAAAGGGGCCGGGATGTCTATTTGAGTTTTCTCAGCTATAGCAACATTCTGAAGCTGTCCAGTAAAAATAAAGAGCTTTGTATAATAAATAATATTATAGGGGCAACAAATTAAGATAGATCTTTTGGGCATAGAGAAGGGGTAAGCTTATACTCAATCAGCCTAAACCAAAAGTTGATCGTGGCAGAATGTATTTTTATCATATTTGGGAGGTTGGAGCATTTCAACTAGACACTTGGTGATTAAGATCATGGTATCCTAACTTTAGTCAAGTTTCAAAATCGTATAGAAGTAGTAATAAAAGACTTGTGAGTTTAAAGGTGTGAAGCGGCACCATTTTATTGGCCGGGTATAGCGTTTGATAAGCATGGCTCAATTGCTGGGCTCGGCAATCTCCACGAGGTAGGCATTGGCTAGCTTGGCAAATTCTTTGACATTTTTAAAGTTGACGAAATCAATGGTGTCATTGACCTTGTGTATGTTGGGGTTGATTTTGTCTTCAAACGGGAAGGCAGAGGGGTAGCCATACTCTGTCCAGGCGGCGTGGTCGGAGCACTCGTAGTTGCAGGTGTACTCGGTATGGCTTACGCTGAGGTACTTGTCGACTGCCTTGCGCAGGAAGGCGGTCAGTTCAGGGTTGACGTTATCGTTGACAAAGGCAATCTGGCGCTTGTCGGAGAGGTGGCCCGTCATGTCAAACTGTGCCATTGCAATTACATTCTTCCTGGCTTTGTAGTACGTGTGTGCAATTTCTCGCGCCCCGAGTCGTAAAAGCTCTTCGCAAGCGTACCAGTGAAACTCGATGGTGCGCTTGGGAGAGAATCCGCTTGCAGCCAGGATACGGAATGCTTCCAGCGTGACAGCAGCGCCGCTTGCATTGTCGTCAGCGCCAGGAGATGGGCCGCAGGGGAAATCCTCGATATTTATAGTGTCGATGTGGCTGCCAACGATGACGACTTGGTTGGCCAGGGCAGGGTCAGCGCCAGGGAAGCGTGCAATGATGGATTGCTGTGGGAATGATTCTATTTGGATGCCTTGTGCAGTGGTTGAATTCTGGATCTGTGCTTCAAGCCATTTGGAAGCAGCAGCCCCGTCCTCAGACAAGCACATGCGGTTATAGAAGCTTGAAAACTTTGTCACAAAAGCCTTCATCCGGTCTTTGCTGATCTGCTCCATCAAAGGATTGACCCAGGAAGCATATCGCATCTCGGTGGGAAGCGCGGATCTGTTGCTATACAGCGGGGCCTTGTTGACCTTGAGATCACCGCCAGTCTCGTTTTTAAGGAGGGGGTTGTTCCTGAGCAGACCCAGAATATCCTCGCTGGCCCAGCATTTCCCGGGAGTAATATTAGACGCCTCTATCGGGTTGTTCCCATCTGTCGCAAGGGCTCCAACTATTGTCACTGCAGCACACGAAATGAACTTTATAACCTTGACGATAGAAGCAAGTTCCCTATTTATACAAAAATATAGGCTATTTTTTGTCACAAACCGAATTAAACGTTTAGGATTTCAAAGGCGATTGAATCAGAATCCCTGGATCAAGCGCAACTATGGGTTTAAGCCGCTGTCCAATTATTAACCTAAATTGGAGTCAGTTTAACAATCGAATGGTTATGAAATTTACACTTCACCAGCTCGGATTAGCTCATCTTCATGCAGTGCCTGGCGAGGGTTGCAAGTATGCGAATTAGATGGCTATTCAATCGTCCATAAATTAACATCTAACCAGTTGCTATTTAAAGGATGGTTAAAGCTTGTATCAAGGCAGAGGGTTGTTGTAATAATTGGCTCCAGAATAGGCAATCCAGTTTCTTGAATGTACGATCGAATTTTGATTCTATTTACCAAACTTAATAATAATAGGAGTTGGATTTCTCAATAGGGGCGAGCGAACCAATCGAAATCAATTATAAATCCTAGTTCAAGTTAGTTTCAAAACAGGGGGTCTGCAGCGCAATAATTGGTATTCCAACTGGAAGCACCGCCCAGCTCCAAAAAGATTTGGTGGCGCTGGAGTTGAACTTACATGCTACTCCCCACCCAAATTGCGACGACGGATGGTAAACTAGCAGCGAAATATAAAAATAAAGTAACTCTATGTATATCAAATCATATGGGTAAATTTCCCAGACGGCCCAAACATAATCGTACCAAATTCAATAGCTTTGGCTACTCTATTGCTAAAATACAAGGAGTCCCTATGGCAAATCAACTCAAGTGTTATCTTTAAACTAAGCTAAACGCTAAATATAGAACCCACTCGATGTCTATAAATACCGAATCTATTTTGGTGTATAGCAGCTCGCTTTAAAGCTGCAAAAGCTTTATTCGAATAATTTAAATGCAAATAATATTAATACAGTTATCATCATAATTTTCAATTAACATTAAGCCAATAATATCCATCACTTTTATCATATTTATAAAAATATTAAATTGTACATTTATATATATAATAGTACTAATATTGTAACCAGCATCCCTTGTCATGGTAGTAAAACATTTACCTGGAATTGATCACCCTAAGAAAAGATGTCAAAGAAAACAGAAAGTTACCAAGCCTTTGATGGATGTTGAACATTTAAATTTAGTAATTGACAGAAAATGGGTGGTGGCTGCCCCTGTTGAAACCCATCTTGAACCAGCGGTACTCTGTCTATAAAATTTTTGACTTCAAAATTGAGATACTTTCACCCCTTATATGATTGTGGTTGACCAGTTGGCTGCCTGGAGGGCTCAAATTATGACGTCATAAATGAGCACAATAAAAAAGTGGTGGAATGAGAGAAAATGTCATCTTATAGTCAATCAGAAGTGAGCGCAAATTTAGTTATTCCCTTTAAACTTCCATCTCCCCAAACTGAAAACTTGTTTTCATATATTATTACCTACCTGCAGTAAAGACTATCCCAAATCAAGGAAATTGTTCTAATGATTAAGTACAAAGGGCTCCAAGCCCCTCCAGTTACTTCCTACTCTCATATGTTCCTAGCTTGGCTTCTGAAAGCTTCTGTGAAGAACTGTCAGGTATTTCTTCCCTGAATACTTTATTTATTTAAACACCATTTTTACAAACACCTACACATAGGAAACCAACAACAAGGTTTTAAAGACCAGTTTGAACTCTGGTTTTGAGCCAGATGGGGATCAAACCTGGGACCCTAAAGACAAGCCTAATGTTAGTTTAAACACAACTATCCAGCATATATTACCAATTTATAGGGATTCAATTCATTTGAATTTTGCTCCTGCTTTTGCTTCCAGGTTTGAAAATGTTAGTAGCTGGCCAGGTGTAAAGCCCCAGAAAATGAGGGAGTATTTTAGCAAGGTAGGGTACCAAGTTGGTGACTTGGAACCCTGTGAGCGCTGTCACAATGGGGTAGACCGTCATCATCCATCTAAAGACCTTGGCGTGTATGTTAACTCTTCCAAAATTACTGGCAAAGTATGTAAGCATGTAGAATACAAAGGTGTATATTGCTACGTGCTGGGTGGAGCGGAGCAACACCAGCGTGGGCCAGGGGTACGTCTCAGAGGAGTTTAGCTACGCAGGCCCCTTGTAGAAGTACCCGTTAGGCGGTTTATTGTAGGGCCCATGCTGGTGGGTGTATTGGTGGCCCCCAATCCCAAGGCAAGCTGTGAGTACAGCTGAGAAGATCAAGTGGTTCATCTTCTGGTCCTGGAAAAGGACAGACAAAGCTTAGTGTCTTAACTTTCTGTAGAGTAAAAGTTCTGGTTTTGATTTATGTGATACTATTGAGGGGTAATTTCACTCAATGATAGCACAAACTACCATCTAGTGATTGAGATTTATTATATACTATCATCCTTAGTGAGGCATGAATAGTACAAAGCATTGGATAGAGAGCCCCAAACACTTGGTGTTGTCTGGGATTCCCATTTGGGATTGGGATGAGAGTGGTTTGGCAGGCAATGAATTGTTGTCCTTGGCATTGCATGGAATTGGAGCATCTTCAGGCACATTTATGCATTTCAATTCAACTTTTGCAGTTGATGCATTAATTGTAGTGCTGGGCTGCTTGTCAACCCCCTCCAAATTTGGTAAATTCCAAATTTGGGGAGCAGTTCCCCCTCCATTTGGGTTTGGGGAAATTGCCTTTTGGGGTTTCCCCTTTTGGCGATTTCCCCATTTGGCGGCCTGGGTGGGGGGCTGACTGGTGAGTGGCAGCCACGCCTGGGCTTGAAGGCTGGCTGGCGGCGGGCGCGCGCGGGCAAGCCGCCAGGCTTGGCGTGCGGCCAGCAGGTGCCTGGTGGTTGGGCGTGCGGCCTGCGGACAGGATATAAAACCCGTCTGAATTAAAAATTTTATTTTTAATTTGTGTTTTCCGGCCTTGTCTTCCCGCAGCAGTTTCCCCAATAAGGGGGAACTGCTGCCATTTTTATTTTGTTTTTTACAATTAATTGTACACAAATATTATTCTAAGCCACAGTGTTGTCAGGAATATTCCTGACACCAGGCAACGTCACTTACTGCTTGAATGTTGATTGGCTGCAGATATTACACTTGCTGCTCTTTAAACCACTTTGTCTATATTTGAACAAGGCCCTGTACTTGTTCCACACTGATTTTAAGCATATTAACAGCTTAATTATGTTTTATTTTGTGGCTTGTTTTTTGTACCTCTCTTCATTCTATGTTCTTATACATATTATTAAGCTTCAAGCTTATTCACACATGGTACAGGTATTATTTTCAGCCATAAGTTTAGTGAAACCCCATGGTGAATCCCCTCCTATCCAAGTATCCTTTTAAATGTTACAGCCCTCTACTGGAGTATTTAAGTGAGCATTATCTATTATTTCTACTTGTTCCAACAATAAATATTATCCTACTACTTTAAGCTTGCTTACACTCATCTCTGAACTCCTTTTTTGAAGCCATGAAGGGAAGTTATTTCCTGTTATGGTTTCTAGTTCCTTTCCTACCTGTGGTATTGGCTCTGGAAAATCCAACTCCCACTACAGACTGGCATAACTCCTCACCTGATGACTCCCACCAAAAGGAGTCCTTGGCTAATGAATGGTGCAAATATCTCTCAAGACACTGGGGAAGAAAGTTTCATTATGGCTGCTCCACAACTCCACCTCCACCAGCCAAACCTTCCTTGGTTAGACCCAATGCATATTTCTACCTGTTGACGTACTTGGTAGGATATTAACTACTGAGAAGGTTCAGTTCTATTATGGGAAGGTTTGAATACCTAGGACATTTTGGTCACCTTGCTATAGTTATGGTTCCTATTGGTTCAGTTATTGTAGGGCTTAACTTAGGGGCCTTGACCCACAAAATTGGGGACTTATCCCTTTCAAGTAGGTCCCTGACAAGACCCATATATCTTTATCTCCCTTTTCAAAAAATAATTTCTTTTCTGTTTCTCACTTGCATATTCTATTGACAGTATCTGGGGAAGTTTTGGTTGCCTGTTGTGTTCCACTGTTTCAAAGATGCATTGGCTTGAAGTTTCAGTGCACTTTTCTCTCAGTGGTCTCAAGTTAGTGTGAGGATTATACCTGCATTAATTTCATTTACACCCCAAGATGATTTACACAACTTTAAAATCCCTGACCTCTAACCACATTGGGCCCTAAATGACCCATCATCCAAAATGAGCATCAATCAGCCTTGGCACTTCTCACAATAACACCCAAGATGCTTCTGCCTATTATTCTCAAGTAAGAGCAGCCAAAACCTGATATCCTGCATAACTGACTCTTATCACTAAATTTCACACTATGGCAACTATCTTCTAAATTATAAAGACTAATTTTTTAAAAGATATATATTTTTTATCCTTTATATTCTCTATATCTGCTACCATGATCAAAGTTATAACAGTTTTAGTTCTTTAAGTGTCAGGATTCATGTTTATGCTGCTACTATGAAGAATATTCAAGAAAGCCAACATTTATCTTTCTTATCACACAATTAGGGGTCAGAGAAATATTATAACCTTTCTGATTCCACATCATCATTTTTTTAATCCTCCTCTTCAAATGCCAGCCTTTACAATAAATTTTAAGATTAGTTGTTGTTCTTAAAGCTTACTGTTAAACCACTACAGATTTCAAAATTGGAACCTACACACAAAGTTAGTAATAATTCAAAAAAACTTACTCTTTTTTGCCCCTGCTGCAAATCCTAAAATTGGACTTCAGTCTACTTTTACTGCTTCTTGTGGTTCTTTTGCTCTTACCTGAGCTTGTGGCATCTCCTGTTTTAAATTTATGTTGTCTTCTCTTCACATTTAGCCAACCACTTTAAGTTACTAACCTTTTACTTCTGATATCTACCAGTTGTACATCAAATTTGAGGTTAATCAACTCAGGTTAGTCTTGCATTAATTTTATTTTACCTCATTACTCAATCAGTATAAAATAGCTTTTCACTCTCAACTCTAAGTTGAGGTTGTTTGACTTGCACCTCAAAGAGGTACCTAATAGGCTATGTGGCTTGCATCCTTCTTGTTTCTCCTTCCAAGCTTTATTTTAGTTTAAAAACTTCTTGATATCCAAGTTTTTTGCATCATGATACCATTTGATCTTTTATACCATCAAGTTGGTATTTTTTATGACAGCAATAAGACTTTGATTGTCAATGGTTTCAACCCTACCATCAATATTGACCAAATTTTCTATTTGGAAGTTGATTTTCAAACCAGTCTCCTGTTGTCAAAACAGGTCTTATTTCTTATTTATAGGCTTAATTGATCAGATATGTCATTATTTTACTTTTTACAAATTGATGGATACCTTAAAGCAATTACTTATACAAACTTTACCTACATTTATATTTTACAAACATAAATATTTTGGGATTCAAGGTAATAGTTTAATGTCATCTTATGTAAAGGCTTCCAGCCTTACTTTAAGCCTTCACTACCCTATCACCTAAAAAAATGTCAAAACTGCGGGGGGTGACCCTTAGCAAAGTTCTGCACAGGAGACCTTATACCACTTAGCTCAACTTTCCTGGCACACAAGACAAATTTAGAAGCCGCCTCAAACTACCAATCATGCAACCAACAAGCAATAGCAATCTCAGCACATCAGCAACTCAATTTAGATATTCACTCAGTAGTAGGATCAAACCACTTCCCGTCCAAGTGATCAATCAGCAGATATCTTGTTCCTCCTAAATGATTCACCATAACTATATGATCTTTGATATAATGATAAATATATTTTCTGGGCTTCAAAAGTTTTCCATGTGTAACTTGGCTAATACAGCACAGTTACAACAATATCTTACCTCTAGCACCTGTTCATTCAACTGCTCTTGTATACCTTCTCCTTGCCTTAGGCTAAATCCTCTTTAGACCAGCCCTTTAAAAAGCTTAAAATATCTGCGCTCTCACTTTTCTACAATAAAATAAACTTCCAAACTTACTGTATCCAATATAATTTCATTATCATGCTTTTTCTTAGTAGATTTTTCAATCTTAAGTTAATCTATCAATAAAAATCATCAGCAATATAAGCTCCAAACTCAACCAATCCCATCTAGCCCCTCATCTCCAAGCATCTGGAGTGCTTTACTTCACAGTCTTGCTAAACCTCAAATTGGCAGCAAACATCTTATCATGAAGCTATTATTTTGTGCATTGCACCTCAAGCTTTTCCTGGGTTTTGTCAATTCTTTGCTGTGTTCAAAATTGACGGTTCTTCATAAAAAATTAACTAGTAGACTTGTTTTCTGCACTTTGTTCAATGTTTGCCCTTCAATTTTCCTTGCCACTAAACCTGTAGCCAAAAGAATTCCCAATCTGCTTGTCCTTCCACCCCTACAGGGACTTGTCCTTGGAGAAATTCTTATGTGTCTTCTCCCAACACTCCAGTGTTCTGTTCTAACTTTCCTTCTCTAATTACTAACTTCAGAGAAACATTGAAAGGTTTCGCCAAACCGGTCTAAACTTAACCTAATAGCCTAGCACCTAGCCTAGCTATTAAACATACCATTGTTTTGAAACCAAGTTTCCAGAATTGCCTTCAAATGTATCTCACAATACACAGGGGACACTCAATGAGTTGTCCCTTGACGTATCTAACGACATGAACTAATCTGATATCAATATCAAACTGCAGGCACTTTCTCCTAATTAGGAGTATTATCAATTTGACTTGCTGATCCCGCACAAGTTATTCCTTGGCCCCAATCCTTACATGGAACATGCCACCATGCCACCCCTTGTGGCCCAGTGGCTTTCCCCATATAGTATATTAATTGCAGTATCCTATAATAAACAACATCTTATTCTTATTGTTCCTGTCCTTTCTATTGGACTGTTGTCTTCCCCAATCCAAATACTGAATCCTCATTGCTTCAGTTGCAACAATTGATCCCCAGTCAGTGACCTTTCCCTAGACTAGACCCTCATCAGTGGCCTCAGCCTTGGTCATCAGAAGCAGGCGCACCTCATGTATGAGAATTGGGGATCAGATTATAAAGAACCAAACCTAGCGTGCAAGTGCAACAAAAACTGCAGCTTCAGCAGCAACCAAAAAGGTTGTCCCTAAAATTTCCTGTGAGCTGAAATGGGGAAAGAAATTTAACTGAACACCAAAAGCAACTAACAAACTGAATGGACGGAACTGGTAACAAACTTTGAGGTCCATTAGATTAGAAAATAATGCAGCAGAGTCTTTTGCAACTCTTGCATTCATTTAAGGATGGGGATTGGAGTAGGAGGTTAAATTTCCCACAACTAATCCACCAGTGATATGAGCAATTGCGAGTGCATTCCTCAAGGCAGGAAAATCTTGAGTGATTTCTTATGGACAGAATCAGAAAGGAAGCCTGACTCAACTAAAACATCACAGAACCTTCTTTGGGCGCAGTTACCGCTGCTCCCAGCCGCTCTTGAACGCAATATTTAACCAGGGTGTCTCATGTGTGGGGCATCTTTGAAATAGTTCCACACAAGTTAATTCCATGAATTTTCTTGGGCCTTTTCAGTAACTTTTGGATAATTGTTCAAGCACAAACTGGTGGAGGTGCCCAATCATTTAGCCAGGATTAAAGTGGAGGCCTAAGGCAACCTTTACACCATGCATCACTACTGATTCAATCACCTGTGAGATTAGGCTGATTGACCACAAATGATCAGGCTAATCATCACATGCAGATCTTTATCAGTTACACCCCGTATTATCACTAGGTTATCATTCTACTAAGTGTAATGATTATACACTGTATATTCAACAGTTTATTATAATTGATATGGCAGTTATATGCTATATATTTATTGGTTTATTATAATTGATATGACAATTACACGCTGTATAATTACTTCAGTTTATTATAATTGATATGACAATTATACGCTGTATAATTTTTATTTTATTATAATTGATATACTTTATTATACGCTGTATAATTGTTATTCAATATAGTGATTATCATTGATTACACAGT
>QTSX02007109.1:0-230377 GCA_014839935.2 Entomophthora muscae
TGTGGGCTGCAAGAAGCGCCTGGTTGAACGTCTTGGGATTGCACTCTTGGCTCTTGTCTGCAATGTTGTAGAACAATACATCTCTTAGGTGTACATCAGCATGACTGGCAAGGAATATTGAGATGTTGTGGCCGCCTGCTCAGATCTTCTCTGATTCCTCTTCAGCTCATCCCATTTGATGGCTCAGGAAATGCAGTATTTGAAATTGGCTGAGCTTCAGATATTGAGCAAATTCTAGAGAAATCTTTTGTATGCATACCTATTGGTTTAACTAAACAAAGTTTGATAGAAAAAGTTTTCTTTGGGGAAAGTTTCCAGAAACACACCACTGACAGTGCCCTGCTTCTGCTTCTTTTTACCTTTGGGGGTGTTCTTTCCCCCAATATACTGTAGTACTGGACATAAAATGCCAATTTATAGTAGGATATAGAAATGACATTGTCCAAAAACTGGACATGCTGAGGGTGATTGTGGCGCCAATTGCTGGGCTGTGTGGCAAATCAGAGTCACCATCCCACTCACCACCCGTGTGATTGGTCAGAACCAAGAGACCAACAACAAGCCCATGCATTCAGAGCTGTGCAGTGCAACAGGCAACAAACATGCCGTGGAGCCCCAGTAGACATCAGACCTCAGTAATTCAGAGGTAGGGGTCCCGCTGAAGGAGGTCAAGCATATGAGATAGGCATGTTTGAGCTGGAAATCTGGCTGCTTATTCAGCTTCTTGGCAATCTTGGTGCCATCCCACTTCATGAGAGCCCAGGATTCTTGTTTGGCACAGCCTCAGTGAATTGTAGATGGGGGCAATTTTTGCAAAAGCCATGCCACTCTGGTTGAGGCTTAGTATCTCCTTGATATTTTCATTAGCTGTAAATCATTGCTTGAGAGCCCACTGGGCATAATGGGACCTGGATTAGGCTGGGCTTGGTTTGATTGGCACAAATTTTCAGGCAATGGTTGGATTGGGTTGGAGGGGGCCACAGTTGCCCAGTCTTCCAAGTGTGGCACAGGCTCAGGTCGGGCCTGACCTTGGGGTTCCTCATATTGGATGTCAGGAAAGCCACCCAGCGCTGCTCCTGGTGACACATACAACTTGACCTTTCTGGGACTTAAGTTGAGTTGGGTATAGACAAGGGCCATGACAGTTGTGCTCCCTTGACCAGCATCATGGGCTTGGAGTAGCTCCTGATACTGCTCCTCCACAATACCAAAGCTCTTGCCGCTAGCATAAACTATTTTAAACCAAAGTGTGATAAAGATTCTATTGAAAACAGAAAAGCAAAATACTTTTAGGGCATCAATTTTAAACAAGCGTGTGCCCCTATTTGAGACACTTCCTGGGACCTACATGGCCAAGTTTAGAAGCACAGAAAATGAGGATAATATAGTTCCCTGAATAGATTTTGGTGGATCTGCTCCTGAAATTCACTATTTCTGATTCAAGTCCCAAAAGTAATCAAGATTGCCAAAAAGTGGGTTGTCCTATGTTTGGAAATGCCACTTCAGCAACTGGACCTATTTTGTTCTCTGATTGTATTGTTTTTGTTGCATGTTCATTATCACAGTTGATGCAGGTTGCTTCAGGATGTGACTGGTTTGTGTTTGTTTTGAATATGGGTTCCATTTGTTTGCTAACTCATTTTTGGGATTCAGTATTTGACTTTAATTTCGTTGTGTGCTTGACTATTTCTGTAGTCTGGACCTAGATAAATGGAACTCTTATTGAGTGAATCGACCTTCAAGTGGGACCAGCTGCCTTCTGTCATGTGACCTGGCCAACTTTGTTCTGAACTGACCCATTTCCATCCATCTCGACAGGTTGTAAAGCTGCTGCATCCCAAGGCGTCCTTTGGGTTGTCTGGATTTCTGGATATGGCAAGGATGCAGGTATAAGGTACCTAAGCTCTGTTCCCAGCCTTTATGCCGAGCTGAAACAGTTCTGGAGCAGTAGTCATTGCAATATGTCGCCCTGTATCTTGACTGGCATGTAACTCACATTGCTTTCACAAATAAAAGCAGATCCAGATCAATTATTGGTTTATTGGCTTGGCTTTAGTTGTTACTTTTATTAGAAGTAAAGACTACTAAGCTTTTATCAATCACTATCCAGTTGGAGTTATAGCCTTAGGAGCAAGAAATCGGTGTCATCCTAGGCCAAACTCCGACACTACTACTTTCCAAAGAACAGTTGATTGGGTAGGCAAAATGAAGAGGATCCAATGGATAGATAAAGAGTGGCAAGTTCAGATAATGTAAGATAAATTAAAGGAGTGGGTGTTTAAACCCAACTCAAGCAATCGAGTGCCAAGGTGCAAGTGCTTGGGAAACATCTGTCGAGCGTGCACACCTAATAGCTCTTTTTGGGGGTAAATCACAAACTCAAAGATAAGTTAAAGCATCATGCCCATCTCCTTTTGGAGATTTTAAGCTTTGATAATGGTAAGTTAACTAATAGATAGTTTACCCGTGGTTAAAGGTTGACTCGATAAAAATATATGGTATTGCCATCAGTATGGCCACGGTATATCGAGTTCCACGCATTGCTATTTAGCTTAGAAACTGCAGTTTCGAAACAGTAGTCCTAAGATGAAGCTGGATGGAAGCGTTGGCAGAAACAGATTACCAACCTGTCATTAAAAAGTTCCTGGGAGCAACAGAAAATATTGGATTTGGCGATTGTTACTGAGAATCGGCTTTTATTAGCACAATGCTGAAAGCTATTGGGATTGATGGTCCATAATACAAAGTAAACTGGTTAACGTTAAAAGTAGATTTTTCATAATATTTTGCTAGAAAGACTAATAAGTGAAATATTAACGATGAATGTGTGTCAAAGTTTATCATTTAGCATCCAGGTGATAGTTTATAGGTACTTTTCCACAGCAAAATCATTTCTAGCGTTAAGAAAAGATTTATCACAGGTTTTCGTCATATAGAGAATGTCAAAATATCCTAACCAATTGAATATATATCTGAATCATTGGCCAGTTAGTAACTTTGAAAGATTAAAGTCAGCATGTAATTTGGTTTCAATACATATCTACGTAAAGCTTCATCTACACTGACAAGTTAAGTAATAGGCCTACAACTGAAGGCCCAGGAAGTGATAGGCTGATTAAGTCGCATTTAAACTTCAAGGCCTCAATTATACTGATAATCTTCAAAGAGAGCAAGCTTACGTTGCTTGCAAGGATTGAACTCTGGTAGACCTGTTAATCAAGAAATAATTCCATGAACCACAAAATTAAAGGAATTAGAAGTCATGAATTAATCGAGGGTTAAAGCAAATCGATTTTGCAGTAGAGCATTAAAGGAAATTAGCTACCTAACATATCCTGGGTATTTAAATCTTCAAATTCGAGTAAATCATAGAGGACTAAAAATCTAGTCATCCTGTATTAAAGGCTTGAGGGGTTTAAAGACGGTGCATTTGAGAAAAATCGGTGCTTTTTTAAAGCCAGCTCAATACTTCCCGCGGCTGACCTTGGATAAAACGGATTCATAGTCAACCTCGCTGAAATCGGTCCCTTGGATTTCGACTGCGATCCCGTTCAAGCTCTTTTTCAAAGCGATTTGACTGGAGGCGTAAAGCATTTTGGATTTTATTTTAGCATTGTCGGGTGCCCTAACAGGAGATATAAACAAATTTTTAAAGTAAGTTGCTTACCAGGTAAAGAAGCAGATCTTGTTGCGCTTGCCACCCTCTTCTGTGGTGTATTCAAAATCATAGACTGCGTAGCGGCAGTCAGCTTCAGGAAGAGCAGAAACAAAAGTCTCGTAGTCAGCATCAGTGCTTGAGTTCTCAACCACGATTTCCGTATTATCTGCAGAGATCTTGTAGATTATGTATTTGTAAGAATGCTTAAGCTTAAGATCTTGGAAAAGATCCAGGCACTCTTGGTTGACACCGACACCGCTAGACTATTAAGTAAAGGTGAGGGACTGAACTAACAGCTTTAGTTAATATTACCATTTTTCTTATAAGAGTTTAAAAATGTTGAAATTGAGGGGGAAAGCTTGAATAATGTTACTTTGCTCCTAATCAGCTATGAATAGACCCAAATCCGAGTCGTACATAATGCTAGACCGCTTCACATCAAAGTCACGCCACGTGGCTCTGGAAGCATAAAAAATCAAAGTCATTTCAGGTTATTCGATAGGGCCACAGGGAAGTCGTATTAATTGAGTTACATATCAAGCATGAAAGAATCGTGCCACCCTTTTTAAAAAAGATAATATAAACAAGTCCATTAATCGTGTCTATGTGGACATTATTACGAATCCTTAAATCACTGAGGCACCAACTTTCATACATCAAAGCTCAGCTCTTAGGAATCCATTGCATTTTCAATTCAAAAGAGCGCATTTCAATTAAGATTTATGATATATCGCTGATTTCTCAGGAGCCCTTGGGGTCATTCATCGTCAAGCAGGCTAAAACAAGGTTCCTTAAAAGCATGAAGTAGTTGAAGTGGGGTGATGAAATGCCGATGATCTATTGCGGTTATAGGATTGCTGCTTCATGCTTGGCAACTGAAATCCAAACAAATTCCACTATAAACAGTATCCATTTAAGTTATAATGGCCCAAAGGACCACCCATCCTGGCCAAGGCTACCAGTTAAATTCACCATTTCAACTGCTACTCAACGAAGGCTCTGCTCCAGGCCCCTGGCCAATCCCCATCGAATCAACTTGATCGAATCAACTTGAGGAGTTTGTAAATTGAATCTCAACTCAGCTGTCAGATTCCAGTGGCTGTAGATATTTTCAAGCCCAAATCGGATTTTTGGGAAAATTCTCTCGATTTAAATTTTTTAGCCAGGATTTTATCAACCTCTCAAAGGAATACGCCAAGCCAACCCATTGTAATGAATTTAGTGTGAAGTGTGTTAATCTGATGAATGAGAGGATTATCGTGATAGACAAATCATGTCAATCCTGGAAATGCCAATAGTGTAAGATCAACCCCAATTGTTCATATTTGATGATCTTCATGATTAACAAATTGTATCAATGTTAGGTTATAAATATTGGCAAGCTTCTCCCATATCACTATCATTTTAATAAACAAATTATCTTAAGTGGAACAACACCTTTTGATTGTGTTTAGCTAAAACCAGTTGGTCTTCCCAATTGGTTTTATACCATAAATCTGTAAGGATATAGCTGAACTACAAAATTTTTGAACTCTGCTAACTGAGATCCTGTGAAAGCTTCAGCCAATCAAAAAATAGTCCAGCTTTGAAATCAGATAGCTCCATTTCTCAACAGCCAATCGTCTAGCCAACCGTTTGATCCATTTAAAAAGGCTGCTGCTTGACAAACCTTGTTTGCAACAATCGATGGCTATGGCCAACAGCTTTTGAGCTTTGAAGAGGGGGTATTAAAATAAAAGTATAGATCTCAATGAAAATATATAAAAAAGTTAAAGGATGTCGCAACATCTTTGATTAATCCCTCTTGGGGAATTAATGCCCCAAGTAGATCACCGAATGGCTCACTGAAGGATTCACCGACCAGCCAGCAAACTGATGGCACTATTATCAGTCAACCATCTATTACAGGGATCACCTAATCCAAATCCTAAGCGGAACACAACTTGAATAAGCCTCGTGACCTAAGAGGAACATTATTCAGATAAGCCCCATGACCCCTATGACGTACTTGGACGGTATGTGGCTTGCCATGATACTATATATTATTCTACATTCATATCCAATAAAGTACCATTCTCTTCTTAAATCTTCTCCTTATCTTGTTTATTATACTTCCCAGAAGTATATACTCAACAGTGGTAGCACAGGTAGGTTATTCATACCTACCCAACTCAAAGGAAAAATTCCTCTCAAGAAAAGAACCCAAACAATGTCACTCCCTAACAGCTGGAGAGACTACAAAGAAGGACAAGACGTTCCCGCAGGCCTTGTTAACTACGACAACATCTTTGTACCTATTGAATAGTATAACACTCTCAAAGCCCACAGACTGTTACCCACAGCGCCACCCATGACAGGACCACAGCAGCCTGAAATACCTAACATTGTATTCCAGCGCCTGTGTACAGCCAAAATTGACGCTTTTGCAAGACTATGTCATGAAAACGCCTCTCTCTAGATCAACAGTACAAAGAGCAAGTTCAAGCAGGTGGACTACTGTGACCGTATGACAGTCACTGTTAAGTATTTAGCCAAATAAATACTCCAAGATATAAAGTTGCTCTGTTTTTGCTGTTTGTTTTATGTAGATAGGTTTGGCTGGAATTCTTCAGATAAAGATTCCTGAGAACTTAGTATCTATATTCAATAAAAGAACAGAAGGCAAGATTGGCTGAATCAATCTTGGAGACTAGGCGCCTCAAAAACAATTTAATTAACCAGGAAGATTAATTAATAAATATATGGGAATATAATTAATGAGGATTTAATTATATTGGTTAATTGCCTTGACTGTGTCAAGAAGTTTGTTTAAGGTTAATCAAAAGTAAACCCCCAAATTTTGGGTTAAAAGCGCTGCTTTGGCAAATTCATTAGGTTAGAAGCGCCCCACACTGCCTAATTGATTTGAGAAGCGCCAGGCCTAGTTAATTTTTCAGGCGCTGAGGCACCGCCTGGGAAAATTGCTGGGCGCTGCAGTGGCGCCTGGTTTGAGTTTTGAAGCATTTTAATGGGTTTTAAGGCAAAAAACCATTAAATGTGAAGATAACTAAATAAAGGCAAGGATGCCTAGGGATTCAGGTTTGATCAGCTGGTTCCCAGTTGGAACATTGATAGCTGAGTTTTGGGATGTGTAATTCCACAGGGTTTTGGCGCTGGGAGCTGAGGAAGCTCCATGCTGAATTGGTACATTGGGATGAATGACGTCAGGTGACTTCTTCCCATTGTAGGTTGGTTCTCATAGGCTGAGAAATACAGGTGATCTTTTAGGTAAAGATCTAGGTTTTGATGACTCAAATGTCATAGACCACGTGATATGAATCATAGGTTGATTCAGGAACCGGAGGGGTTTTCAGCCAAATATGCCCCAAATGGTATATAAGCAAAAACAGCTAATTTTAAATAAAGATATATTGTCAATTTTGACGCTTTCCCCTCAACTTCTTTTTAATTATCATGTCTTCTTTATTACTATTTGAAAGAGCAAAATTTGGAGTGCTTTGTGTTGAGGCCGCTGCTGCAAGAAAGGAAGTTCCTACCAGCTTGCTTGAGGAGGCTTGGGCAAGTCTGGAGGTCTCTAAGATTGCACCTGAGGAATCTTTGGTAGAAGTAAAAGCGGCTTTTGAAGAACTATACTCCAACTATTTTTCCAGAGAAGGAACCCTGGCACAAGGAAATTGAGTTTATGCATGGGACTCCTGGAACTTGCTGTTAGGGTTTGATGAAATTTTGCAACAAGTAAAGGACAGAGCCAATTGTGAAGTTGAGGCGTTAAGAAACAGAGAGGAAAAGAGTGTCAAAATTATGGCTTGTTGGAGAGATGACAATAAAGTGTTGTCTCACAAAATTGCCTCCCTGGAGGCAAAGCTCCTCAAAGCTTTGTCACAGGAAGGTACCAGTAACAAGAGTCAAGGGCAAGATAACGGTAAGTTTGACTGGTTAGACCTGGATCCGTCACAGAGCCCAACACGGGGGCCAAAAAAACCCATGGTGAAAGGAGTCCAGTCTATGCTTGCCAAAATGTCACCGTTCTCTGGAAATCCAAAGGAAGGAAACACTTTCCTGGAGGGTTTTCTTATTCAAGCCTCTGGTCTGGAGGATGCAGAGAAACACCATTGGTTGGAAGTCCTTGCAGGTCCTGCCTGCTTTAAGTGGTTCAAAAGACATAAAGGCAACAATTGGACCACGTTGTTGGAGGAATTTTGAGCCAGTTACACGGTAACCCTCAGACCTGGTGATGCTCTGCAGAAAGCCCAAGACGTCACTCAAGCTGGCCATGAAACTGTGTTGATGTATCTTTCAAGAATGGAAGAGTTCCTAGCTTTTGTGGATGTGGAACACAATCAGGATCTGGTGGAGGATGCTTTCTTCACTGGAATGTGGCCTGGGTTGAGAACTCAGGCTTCTATGCTGCGTTGTGAGAAGTTATCATGGTCAAAACTTGTTCAAAAGGTCATTCAAATGGAATGGGATCTTGGTGGTCCTCCACACAGTGCTCTGCGCTCAAGAGTAGGAGCTCATGTGGCTGCAGGGGAAGGGTCTTCTGAGAGAACCAGACGTCCTAGAAGTCCCTCAGATAAGGATTGCATGTCTAGATTTAAACGGGCGTGTAAGTTTCCCATGGCAAAGGGATGCTGGATCTGCAGCAAAGATGGCCATTTTGTCTGGGAAATGTCCTGATTGTGCAGAATTTGACAAGGAACACCCAGACCTGATGTTTAAGGATTTGGGAAAAGGAAGGCAGGCTTAGGTGTCTCCCAACCTGAGCTCGGTAATTCAGAGAATAATAATGGGAGAATGAGACTTCAATCTGGTAAGGCCTTGAAGGAGTACAGGAAAAGCGCCAGTGAACCAGTGGAGCCACCTGTACAGGAAATTGATGTCTCTTGTCCAACTCTGCCTGAGGGAAGTCCAGATGCCTCTCCAGATGAGTGGATATTGGATGTGCACTTGGGTATGAAGGAAGACGGGGAAATTACTTGGCAGCCTGTGCGGGTCCAGTTGAGCGTGGATTGGCTCAAAGAAGTGGAATGGCGTAAGAAGGTGGCCCAGAGCATGCCAGCATTATTGATTGCAAAACCTTTTGTGTGGGCATTGCAAGGGGTTATCCTTCTGGATATTTCTGCTTGATGGTATCCCAGCAAAGGCAGTATACAATCCAGGTTGTGCTGGGGTAGCAGTATCAAAGAACTTTGTCCATAAACACAGGATGGACCCATCAAGATTGGTCACGCTGACTTTATCTTCTGCTGATGGGGTTACCACTATTGAACAAGATGTGTTTGATGAGGTGGTAATAAAATGGAAAAATACCATGGTCAAGACTTCTGCTGTAGTTTTGCTGGGAGCAGGATTTGATGTTCTGCTTGGTATGACTTGGATTATTGAGGCCAAGGTGAGCCTGGATGCTGTCAAGAATGTCTTGGTCCATGATGGAGTTGAGTACGCTTATCAACAGCTGACAATTCTGCCAGCTCCAGAAGATGTTCAGTCAGTGGTCATCTACACCAAGGAACATTGCTCAATTCCACCAAAGGGAATTGCCTGGTTGAAGCCGGTAGTTTTCAATTGTGGAACACAGGGAGGACAAATTATCCCAGAGTTACCTTGTCATATATCTTCAAATGTGGCAATATTTGAGAATGGGTCAAATGGCAAACTTCTCAAATCCTGGAAGTTGTTTAATACTTGTGCAGTTCCTGTGGATATTCAACAAGGTCAGCGTATTGGAGTTTGGATGCCCGTAGTTGGAGAAGTCACAACAAATAAACCTATTTTCTCTTATGTTTGTGTGCCCTTCAACAATTTAACCCGTATACTATGTCCAAGTGAAGCACCAGGTACCCCTGTTGTATACTCTGGTGTGGAAATGGAGTAGTTGTTTCTTGTTGGACAAATATGATGTGGGGAGAACTGGTCCACCCTATGTCATAAAAACGTTGACTGGGAAGCCGTACAAAGGATATGTACCCCGTTGTAGTCCTGCTGCAGTTGCTGCAATTAGAGAAGAGGTGGAGAAAATGCAAAGGGCCGACCTGATTGAGGAAAGTATCAGTCCTTACTCTGCTCCAATGGTTTGTGTCCCAAAGCCAGATGGGAATATACACGTTTGTATTGATTTCTGAATGGTGAATAAGGATATTGTAAATGATGCCTACCCAATGCACAGGATTGAAGACCAGCTGGACGCCATGGCTGGATCTTCCTGGTTCACCACTTTGGATCTGACTAAGGGTTATCACCAATTGTTAATTGATGAGAAGTCTAAGGAGGTTACAGCGTTCTCTACACCTGACAGTCTGTATCAATGAAAAGTCTTGCCATTGGGAATGAAGACAGCAGGTGCTGTGTTTCAGCGTGTAATGGACCAGATTATGACAGGACTACAGCCTAGATGTGTTTTGGTATATATAGACAACATTACTGTATATAGCCCTTCCTGGGAACAACATCTAGAGGATCTTGATCAAGTATTTTGCCAGATTGAGAAAGCAAAGTTGAAGATTAGTGTATCTAAGACTAAGCTTGCCTGTCAAGAGGTCAAGGTGTTAGGGCATGTTGTGAATTCTCAAGGGATTAAACCAAGTCCTGAGAGAGTTACTCTGTTGTTAAGTATGAGGTTGCTGCAGTCAGTCCGAGAGGTTCAGGGTTTTATGGGGTCGGTGAATTTCTACCAGAGATTCATACCTAATTGCTCTGCACTTGGAGAGCCATTGTTTGCGTTAACAAGGAAGAACGCCCAATTTGTTTGGGGACAAGAGCAAGAGTCAAGCTTCTTAGAGCTAAAGAAGAAACTCTCTGAGGCCCCCATATTAAGATTCCCCAATTGGTCAAAGTTGTTCTACATTGAGACAGATGCAAGTTCAACTGGTCTTGGTGCCGTTCTTACTCAAGAAGGAGAGTCAAAGTTATCCCAACATCCTGTTGTGTATGGTTCTAAGACTTTGGGGACCACTCAAAGGAAATACTTGGCTACTGAACGTGAAGGATTGGCAATAGTATGGGCAGTGGAACATTTTAGGACGTATATCCTAGGAATGCCATTTATTATTGTCACTGACCACGCAGCTTTGAGAGCAATTTGGACCAAGGAAGACTTACAAGGCCAAATGCAATTGTATGCAGAGAAGCTCTCTGGATATGATTATGATATCATCTACCATCCAGGGTTGGAAAATCAGATTCCTGACTTGTTGTCCAGAGCGCTGTTGGCCTGTGGAGAAATTGAGATGCAAGAAGCCTGGGAAGCTCTATCAAGGAATAGGATTTATGTAGAAAAATCCAAGTGTCTACAAGTGGTCAGAGATCTCCATGTGCAATGGGGAGGTCACCTCCAATATGAGAAGTTATGGCAAGCAGTGAAAGCTTGGTACTGGTGGTCAGAGATGAGAGCTACAGTCCTTCAGATTTTGCGAGAATGTGATATTTGCTCTAAATTCTCAGCGGCAAAATCCAAGGTGCAGCTCAAATCAGTGATGTCACATTATCCTTTTGAGTTGGTCTCAATGGATACAGGTCATATTACGTTAGCAAGTGGTCAGAAAGAATACTTTGTAGTGGCTGTTGATTCTTTTACAAAATGGGTAGAAGTTTGAGCACTGACTAAGGAAACAAGTGTTACAATTGCTAAGTTTCTCTTAGAAGAAATAATAGCACAGCATGGATGTCCTGAGAAAGTTCTCACCAATAATGGACCACCTTACGTAGGACCAGCATTAACTAAGGAATGCTTGAAATGGGGCATTTCTAAGTTAACCTCAGCTCCATATCATCCCAAGACAAATGGTTTAGCCAAAAGAACCATTGGAACCCTGAAGCGCATTATGGAGAAATTGGCTGATGGAGCCACAACCCATTGGAAAGATCACCTGGCAATGAGTGTCATGGCATACCGTACAATGCCCCATGATGCTACTGGGTTTTCTCTGTTTTGGATGTTGTATGGCTGGGAAACTACAACAAGCACTGAGGTTGGTCAATGGGAGTTTGTGGAAAAGAGTTCCTATGAAGCCGCCGTAGAAGAACATGCAGTCAAGATGCAGAAGTTATTTTCCAAGGCTAGGAGTAAAGGAGAGCAAGTTCAAGAAAGACGTGCCGCCAAGTGGAACTCAAAGCCTGGAGTACTTCCCTGTGATTATTTCCAGGTTGGTGATCTGGTATGGTTTGATCAAAGACACCAAGAAAAACACCCAAGAAGAGGTCTTCAGCAATGGGTAGGTCCTATGAAGATTATCTTGGTTAGTCCAGGGCCAAACTACCTAGTTCAAGGAGTTGGAGCTGCCTTAGGAGAAGAATGGTCCCGTGTTCATCCTCAATTCCTTAAGCTGTTCCATGGGGAATTAGAGCTGATAAAGGTCCAAGAAGATGAGGCCTGTTCCCCAGAAGAGAAGGAAGGGGCCTTGTGACCGTACAACAGTCACTGTTAAGTATTTAGCCAAATAAATACTCCAAGATATAAAGTTGCTCTGTTTTTGCTATTTGTTTTATGTAGATAGGCTTGGTTGGAATTCTTCAGATAAAGATTCCTGAGAACTTAGTATCTATATTCAATAAAAGAACAGAAGGCAAGATTGGCTGAATCAATCTTGGAGACTAGGCATCTCAAAAACAATTTAATTAACCAGGAGGATTAATTAATAAATACATGGGAATATAATTAATGAGGATTTAATTATATTGGTTAATTGCCTTGACTGTGTCAAGAAGTTTGGTTAAGGTTAATCAAAAGTAAACCCCCAAATTTTGGGTTAAAAGCGCTGTTTTGGCAAATTTATTAGGTTAGAAGCGCCACCCACCACCTAATTGATTTGAGAAGCGCCGCCTAGTGAATTTTTCAGGCGTTGAGGCATCGCCTGGGAAAATTGCTGGGCGCCGCGGTGGCGCCTGGTTTGAGTTTTGAAGCATTTTAATGGGTTTTAAGGCAAAAAACCATTAAATGTGAAGATAACTAAATAAAGGCAAGGATGCCTAGGAATTCAGGTTTGATCAGGGTTCCAGTTAACCCCCAAAACTGGTTCCCAGTTGGAACATTGATAGCTGAGTTTTGGGATGTGTAATCCACAGGGTTTTGGCGCCGGGAGCTGGGGAAGCTCCATGCTGAATTGGTACATTGGGATGAATGGAGTCAGGTGACTTCTTCCCATTGTAGGTTGGTTCTCATAGGTTGAGAAATATTGGTGATCTTTTAGGTAAAGATCTAGGTTTGGATGACTCAAATGTCATAGACCACATGATATGAATCATAGGTTGATTCAGGAACCGGAAGGGTTTTCAGCCAAATATGCCCCAAATGGTATATAAGCAAAAACAGCTAATTTTAAATAAAGATATATTTTCAATTTTGACACTTTCCCCTCAACTTCTTTTTAATTATCATGTCTTCTTTATTACTATTTGAAAGAGCAAAATTTGTAGTGCTTTGTGTTGAGGCCGCTGCTGCAAGAAAGGAAGTTCCTACCAGCTCTCTTGAGGAGGCTTGGGAAAGTCTGGAGGTCTCTAAGATTGCACCTGAGGAATCTTTGGTAGAAGTAAAAGCAGCTTTTGAAGAACTATACTCTGACTATTTTGCCAGAGAAGGAACCCTAGCACAAGGAAACTGAGTTTATGCATGGGACTCCTGGAACTTGCTGTTAGGGTTTGATGAAATTTTGCAACAAGTAAAGGACAGAGCCAATCATGAAGTTGAGGCGTTAAGAAACAGAGAGGAAAAGAGTGTCAAAATTATGGCTTGTTGGAGAGATGACAATAAAGTGTTGTCTCACAAAATTGCCTCCCTGGAGGCAAAGCTCCTCAAAGCTTTGTCACAGAAAGGTACTGGTAACAAGAGTCAAGGGCAAGATAACATTAAGTTTGACTGGTTAGACCTGGATCTGTCACAAGTACATTGCTGCATATGAATACCTACATGACTGCGCGCCCAACACCATCAACTTTGATGAGCCTGGGCCACGTTTGGACTTCTACAATGGCCTCCCCACGCACATTAGACATCAGTTTGACATGGCTCATTGCAAGAACCTTGAAGATGTGTTCTTGGAGAGAAAACACACAGCTCAAAAATCTGACAATATGCATGCAACCAACAAGTGTAAGGAGAGTCTTACAGCCAAGAAGAATCCTTGGCCCAATAATCAGAACAACCGAGCCAACAACACCCATCCTCAAACTGGGAATCACACTGCACAAGCCAACCAGGCAAGCACCAAAGATACCAATGAGGAGGGAAAAGCTCAGGGGAGTGCTTAGGTGAGCCGTCCTCCCCCAACCTACAAGACTTGTACAGGGACCAAGACGTGGATTCAATCACCATGATCCAAGTACCCTCCAGCAACCCTCTACTGTTTGCCACCCAAACTGGAAATAAACTCTTCACTTACCCTTTCTGTTTTAGCAGATATCAGGGAACCACACTATTTGACACTGGTGCAGATTAATCTCTTGCTGACAATAAATTTGCTGATCTCATGAAACTACCTACCACCCAAAGCAGTATCAGAAGAGTCATCATGGCAGATAACAGAAGCACACCAGTCACCCAAGAGGCAAAACCTTTCCGCGCCCAAATTGGAGATGTGCAAACCATACTCAGTGGCACAATCATACCAATCCCCAAGTATTATGTTATACTTGGCCTGGACTGGATGAGAAAGACCAAACCTCACATTGACTAGGATAGTGCTATCATCACCATACAACAAGGAGAAGTGCATCACCATGTTTACCCAACTCACCTTGATACGCTTATTAGGGTCCATGTATTTGTAAAAATCATGGAAATAGAAGAGGAAACTGCCTCTAGCAAAATCAATTGGAGCACCTGCACGTACAAGGTTATCCACTTTAAAAATACAGAGACTCAATGTGAAAAGGACCACATCTGAGACCAGCTAGTGAGCAAATTCCCCTCTGTTTTCCAAGAAGCACTACCAGGATTACCACCTGACTATGGCATACAGCACAAAATTGACCTCAAAGGAAGTGTACCTAAAGCATAACCTATCTACTGCCTTATATCACAAGAAGACAACACCCTAAAAGCTTACCTTTGTTGAGGGTCTGGATGTACAGGCATTCTGGCTACCACCAACCTACTTAACATCCAGATATTGCCCAATTTGATCCCCTTCCAATATACTGTTCAACATACTGAGAATGGCAATCAAGCAATATCACCTGACTGTCCAAGTATCCAGTGGCTCAAACCCATCTTGCACATGACCAACCCCTAGGTTCAATCCAACTAAATCCCTGCCACAGTCAAGTCTATATAAGTCTAAATTATTATCCAATAAAATATACTTCTCTTCTTTCTCAATTCCATATTTGAAGCTTCCCCAAAAGGCGCTCCTCATCACTGGTAGCATCTACGGGTTTTTGACCACACCCATGAGAGAGAAAATGACTGACCAAAACCCGCCCACTTTTGCTCATGTACTCAACCAGACCACATCCCAGGAGACCTGGAAAACGTACTTCTGCGCCCATGACATTGACAAAGATATACCTAGTGGATGCACTGTATTTGAAGGACTGGTCATGCCCAAAGCATGCACCAAGATAATTCAATACAGTCGCTCTCTTCAACCACAAACAAACGCACAACCACCTATCCTAGGTGAAGTTACCAACACCAAATGCATTGGTATCAACAAGTTCTTTGGTAAAAACAAAGAAAACATCATCAACTGGCTAGATCACACAGCTGCCAAACTCCATGCCAGCCACATCCCCCATGAGAAATGGGTCCAGGAAGCCAGCAAGTGCCTATATGAGGCCGCAGCTAACTGGTTTGCCACCTGGGTTGGCTTACAAACTGACAACCAGCTTGACAACTGGGAAGAGTTCAAAGCAGACATCACACACAATTTCCGCGTCATCAAATCCCTCCAAGACATCACAATACAGCTCAGTGATCTTCCTCAGAAGACCACTATTGCAGCTTACGCCAATGAATTTGAGGAAATACATTGCAAAATCCAAAACCCAGCACAAGCTGATAACGTACATACCAGAGCTCATTCATCAACAGAGAGAAACTCTCTGTTGCTGCCCTCATCCGCCCAGAGGCCAACACCTCCATGCCTGCACTCATTGCAGAAGCCAAGCGCGCGGAAAAACGCGCAAACATGGAATACGATGCACGCAACGGCAATGGAAGAGAAAACTCTAATGGCAATAAACGCCAAAATACAAACCATAACAACGGCAACTCTAATAGCAACAATGGCAATTGCAGCCAAAGCGCAAACCGCTCCTGTCCCAAGAAAGAGGACATCACCAAAGTTAACAATGCTGAAGTTGCAACCCACTATGAATCCAACCCCACATTCTCTGACCTCAAAGGTCTCAAAACAGAGGAACGGGGAAAAGAGGAGGGGGAACAGGCTTAAGTGCCCCTGTCTCCCCCCAACACAACAAGAAATTGTACCAAGGCACGAACTTTGCTGCTTGCATTCCACGTGTCCCGCAATCTTCCATTTTTATGAACATAAAAATTAAAGATTGCTCACAACTTCTTGTCTATCCATGCACTTAGAAATCACATGCACATAAAATTTTATTTGACTCTGGTTCCCAACACACTATGGTTAGAAAACTATTTTTAACCAATTACAAAATACCAGTTGTCAAATCCAACTTCAAATATGCCATAATGGCAGATAAATCAAAGGTTCTACTCAAAGGCAAAACAACTCCCTTCAGAATTGACCTCCAAGGCATACAAACTTCCATCAAATGACTTGTAATGAACATCATAAACTATGATATTGTAGCAGGCATGGACTGGTTCACCCGAGTGAACCCCATCATATGTTGGAAAACAAAAAACATGACCATCAAACACAACAGAGTCAATTTTAATATCCTCAAAGAACCCACATCATTCTAAGAGACACAGTATTTGTCCAGGTCATAAACCAAGATTACTCAGAACATCTAACCAAAGAAAATACCCTCCACATAATGAGGTATACTGAATTCAATAACATACAAACACAAAAGATCCAATGCCCAGAACTTGCAGCACTCCTAAATAAATACACCCATGTATTCAAAGAAGAACTCACCAAGTTACCCCCCCCCCCCCAAAAGAGAGGTCAAACATGGCATCAACTTATGTAAAGCCATTCCTAAACCTGCACCCCTCTACAGACCTCTCCCATGGAGACCCAAACCCTCAAAACACACATTGAGGACAATCTAGCAAAAGGATTCATTTACCCATCTGAATCCCCATTGGGGGAAGAAGTGTTCTTTGTAAAGAAAAGGGAAGGCACTCTGCGTCTAGTAACTGACTACAGAGCACTGAATGCAAGCATAGTAAAGAATAAATACTCTCTTTCACTTATAGAGGATCTGTTTGCAAGACTCTCAAGAGCCAAATTTTTCTCCAAAATTGACCTCACCTCAGGTTACAACCAAGTTGAAGTAAAGGAAAAGGACATACCAAAAACTGTGTTCTGTACGCAATTTGGATCCTTTGAATGTAGAGTAATGAACTTTGGGATGACCAACGCTCCCGCAATGTTTGTCACCATGATGAACCAAGCACTAAACAGTCTCTCAAATACATTATGCTACCTTGACAATATCATCATATTCTCAAAAAAAAGAGGAACACCTCACACATGTCTGTAAGACACTCAATCAACTTGCAAAGCACAAACTTTATGCAAAACCAAGTAAGTGTCAATTTATGGAAAAGGAACTCCTGTTCTTGGGCCACATTGTCTCTTACAGTGGCATCAAAGCAGATCCAGACAAAATAAAAGCCATAGATAACATGTAACACCCCACCTCCGTGAAACAAGTTAGATGCTTTCTCAGTATGGTAGCTTACCTAAGGAAATACATCAAAGACTGCAGAAAACTAACCACACCAATCAATGACTTAACCAAGGGTAATGCCAAAAAGAAATTCATCTGGACTCCAGAATGTGACAAGAATTTCCAACTATTAAAGCAAGCTTTGATTGAAGCACCAATCTTGCAATACCCTAATAATAACAGGTGCTACAAGCTCAAGTCAGATGCCAGCGACACTGCCATTGGTGCAGTCCTGCACATCTGTCAGCCAGGGCAGCAAGACTTCCTGCCAGTATGTTACAAAAGCAGAAAACTAACTAATACTGAGCAGAGATACCCAATACACAATAAGGAATTGCTAGCAATATATCACGCATGCATGAAATGAAGATGTTATCTGGAAGGACATTTAAACGTCTGAGTACTAACTGACCATAAATCCTTAATCTATTTTAAAACTCAGAACACACTCACACGGCGGCAAGCCAAATGGATGTCCTTGCTGGAACAGCTTAACTTGGACATCTAATACAAAAAGGGGCAGAGCTGGTCACAGCTGATTCTCTCTCTAGACTATGCCAGCCTAGAGAGGATCACCCTGACCACCTGGACCCTGACTGGCCAAATCTGTACAACACTGAGTATAAAATCAAAGGAAAAGACCCCACAACACATCAACTGACCCATAATACTTTATTAAGGAACAGAAAGTATTTCCACATATCAAATGGCACTGTATACCAAATTATTAATGACAAACATGTCCCTTACATCCCACTTGCACAAAGAGTTGACACCATACTAAGACATCACCACCTACTAGGACATATAAAGGCTAACAGCCTATATCTCACAATAAAAGAGATAGTATGGTGGCCCAACCTCAAACAGGATATAGTTGATGCTCTGAAAAAGTGCACAGTGTGCAAGAAATACACCAGTACAAAGGCTCCTCAGCCAATGGTCAACCCAGTACCAGACCCTGAACCATTCAAGGTTTGGGGACTGGACGTAATGGTCCCCTTCCCAGAAACAAAAACAAATCAACATTTCTTAATTGTAGCTATCAACTTTGCCACACGCTGGCCCATCTGCTGGGCAATAAAGGAACATAAAGCAGAAACCATCAACTGTTTCATTAACAAAGCAATCATAGACAACTACAGCACTCCAGACTACATCATAACTTATGGAGCAACCAAGTTATCAGGTCATGTAGCAAATGACAACTTAAAATAAAAAACATTAAACACTCCACAACCTCTCCATACAGGCCACAGGCTAATGGCAGAGTGGAACACCTCAACAGCAGCCTTATCAGGACCCTAGAGAAAATAATGGATGGCAAAGCCAAAGAAACATGGCCACTATACGTGAAACATGCATCATTAGTATCCTGAGTCCACATCAACCAAGGGACAGGCTATTCACTGTTTGAGCTAACTTATGGGTACAAGCTGGAAATAATCACCCACAACAAACAGCCATACATAAAGATCCCCCCAGGGAAACCCCCCACAGTAGAACAAGCACCAAATCTACAACACATCCGCCTCAAAGCTAAAATAGCAGAAATAAAGAGGCTCAAAACACAAAAGGTAACCTCCACAGAGGAACCACTTCCCATCAACTCCCCCATCTGGATTCTAGCTGGCAACAGAAAGAAGCTAGACTCAGTACACCGGGGACCAGGAAGAGTCATCAAGTACAGACCAGATCACAACACCTATCTAGTAAAATTCCAAGGTGCCAAAAAATCAATTATCAAGAAATATCACAGAACCCGTCTCTGCCTCAGTAAAGGAGAACACTCAACCAGACTGGTTTCAACTAGTAAACAGCTCCAGGAGCATCAGGCGGCAGACGTGAAAACAAAGCCCCCTCCTGATGCACCAGAGTAACCCCTTAAGGGGGGTGTCAAGGGTCTGGATGTACAGGCATTCTGGCTACCGCCAACTTACTTAACATTCAAACATTGCACAATTTGGTCCCCTTCTAATATACTGTTTGACAACTGAGAATGGTAACCAAGCAATATCACCTGACTGTCCAAGTATCCAGTGGCTCAAACCCATCTTGCACATGACTAACCCCTAGGTTTGATCCAAATAAATCCCTGCCACAGTCACGTCTATATAAGTCTAAAGTATTATCCAATAAAATATACTTCTCTTCTTTCTTAATTCCATATTTGAAGCTTCCCCAAAAGTTGCTCCTTATCACTTTGATGCAGCGTTTGAAAAAGGACTCATATGAACATCAAATTCAAATTTCAGTGCTGCTGTCTTCTTTGTGGCAAAGAAGGATGGAGGCTTTCACCTGGTCACCAACTACAGAGCGCTCAACAAGGTCACAATTAAGAACAGGTATCCCCTGCCCCTAATTTACAATCTTTTTGACGCCCTGGGGGGGTCCCAAATCTTCACAAAAATTGATTTGACAGCAGGTTACCACCAAATTTGTGTGAAACCTGAAGACATTCAAACACTGCATTCAGAACCAAGTACAGATCCTTTGAATGTGTTGTCTTTAGTTTTGGTATGACAAACACTCCCAGTATCTTTGTGACCTTCATGAACAAAGTTTTCAAATAACACATCAGAAAACAAGCAATTATCTACCTGGGTGACATCATCATTTACAGTCCCAACCTAGAACAACACTGGAAAGACATCCACCTGGTCCTCTGCACCCTTGAAGAGAACTAATTGATTGCCAAACAGTCAAAGTGTGAATTCTTCTTGGTGGAACTTCCATTATTTGGTCACATTATCAGTAAAGATGTAATAAAACCAGATCCAGACAAGATACACATCATAACCAAAATGCCATCCCCAAGAAATAAGAGCAAACTCTGTACCTTCTTTGGAATGGTAGTCTACGTAAAAAGGTTCAACCCTGACTGGGATGCCCCAACAGCCCCCTGTCTGCTATTACAGGAAAAAACAACCAAGTTTATCTGGACACCGCTACAAGACCAACACTTCTGCCAACTAAAGGAACACATGGTCACTGCCCCTATCTTACAATATTCAAGCTGTGAAGGAGTGTATAAGTTAGAAACTGATGCTTCCAATTATGTAATAAGAGGAGTACTCCATATCCAAATAGAAGAAAAAGACTTCCTCCCTGTGGCTTATGAATCAAGGAAGCTATCTGACGGTAAACAAAGATACCCCATACACAACAGGGAGTTGGTAGCCATCATACACTACCTCATGAAGTGGTGATGCTATCTGGAAGGGGACCAAATGTTCAAAGTACTCACCAACCATAAGTTGCTGATATTCTTCAAAACACAACAACACCTGTCAAGAAGACAAGCCAAATGGATGAGTCTAATACAGAGATACCTCATGCAAATCAAATACAAGTCAGGCAAGTAAATGCTTACTGCAGAAGCCCTGTCCAGGTATACAGCAAAAATGTTCTCTGCGCTGATGGCAACCCCAACTGGCCCATGTTAATCATGGGGAAACTCCAGGAAGGGTTCCCACCTGGCACACCAATGTAAATCCAAGAGAAAGTCATTAAGAACAAAAATATGTTCAAAAATGTATATGGCACTCTGCACCAAATACTTCCAAGTGGTGAAACTGTACCTTACGTCCTGTCAACACAAAAGATTGACACAATCCTCTAATATCGCCAAGACCTGGGACACACCCGCAGCAGGAACTTGCACAAATGTCTCAAGACATGCTACTGGTGGCCCAACATGCTAGATGATATCAGAGAGGTACCAAAACAATGCAAAGTCTGTGAGAAGTACACCCAAACCAAAGCACCACCCAAATAAGTGGTACCTGTGTCCATCGCACAACCCTTCAAGGTATGGTTGCTGGACATTATGGGGCCAATTCCTGGTGAAAGCAAGGGCAAGAAGTACATCATAACAGCTATCAACTATGCAACCAGGTGGCCTGTGGCGCAAGCCATCAAAGAACACAAAGGCAATGATGTGAGACAATTCATTGGAAAAGAGATCATAGCCAAGTTTGGAAAACCTGACCTCCTGATCACATATGGAGGCACCAAACTTAAAGCCATTGACACCAATATCTAACTTGCCAAGAATGGAATAAAACACATCACAGCCAGCCTGTACCACTCACAAGCAAATGTGCGCATAAAACAGCTAAACAGCACACTTGTAGAAGCCCTCAGTAAGTTATCTGCTAACAATCCAAAGGCCTGGATTGTATGCTCCCAACAGCGCTCATGGTCTATAGAACACAAGTCAACTGCAATATGGGCAAAAGCCCTTATGAGCTCGTCTATGGACAAAAGCCTGCTCTTGTTAAAGCAACCACAGGACCACAATTACCTCTGCCCAAAAAGGTGCCAGACAACAGTGACCCTAATGTACAATGTGCTAGAAAATACCAAGAGGAAATGGAACACCAAAGAGTTGAAAGGGAAGCAATCCCACTACAGCAGGAAAGATTCCAGGTCAGGGACAAAATTTTGGTTGTCAACCACAACCATCATAAGGTAGATCCAGGGTTGCAAGGACCAGGCATTGTCATGGAAGTCAAGCCCAACAATACCTACCTCATCAAGGGAATTGGGACCCAAACTGAACTAAAATTTATGCACCATGACTGACTCTGCCTATGTAAGGCAAGAACAGCCCAACACAATTCCAAGCTCCCTGTCCCCAACGCCAAACTTGATCAATACCAAGCATGTATCCCCAAAACTCTTAAGAAAATTCCCAAGGCTCTGCCTTCCAGCACCCCAGGGGGAGATGTCACAACATCTCCAATTACTCCCTCTTGGGGAATCAACACCCCAAGTAGATCACCAAATGGCTCATCAAATGGTTCACCAACCAGCCAGTAAACTGGTGGCACTATTATCAGTCAACCATCTATTACAGGGATCACCTAATCCAGATCCTAAGCGGAACACAACTTGAATAAGCCCTGTGACCTAAGAGGAACATTACTCAGATAAGCCTCATGACCCCCATGACGTACTTGGACGGTATGTGACTTGTCATGATACTATATATTATTCTACATTCATATTTAATAAAGTATCATTATCTTCTTAAATCTTCCCCTTATCTTGTTTATTATACTTCCCAGAAGTATATACTTGAAAAAGATTAAATTCATATGCTTGGATGGTAAGATGAGCAATTAATAGTCCAGGATTGTTGGATATGGTTGTAATATATCTGGAAGCAACAAATACAATGCTATGGAAAAGAGCAAAACAAATGGATTTTATAAAGTAAATCTAGTCTATAATTGATGGCCTTCAAAGATTATTTGGTAGAATTTAAAAAAGGCGGCTTAAAAATCATTTGGAGCAGATACCACAATTACCTTGCTCAATCATTGGTTTGAAATTGTCACAGATAACACCATCTTGACCAGAGTTGTTTGCCCCCAAAAAATCAAGAATAAGTAGCCCAGATCCCAGAAAAAGCCTATAAACAATCTGGCTGATTTAAACCAGGTTATTAGTAGTAAGCAGGGTGTATCCAAACATGTGGAAATTGTGTCATATTTTTCAGAAAGGGATTCTAAATATCCAAAAACCAGAAAACAGGTGATTCAGTGTTTTTGGCCCCAAAATTGAATTATGATGTCACTCAATTTTTCCTCACCCCTGGAGGCTTGGTGACAAAAATTGAACCTGGACAAATTATTGTTGATTTTAAGCTAATAATAGCTGGAATTAGGGTAAGAATTATTACAGTTATTCATTAAACAATATACTGATTTGAAGCTAGAGTTTTAAGTTTTTTTAAGCTTGCTATATGGAAACAGAGATACTTTTTTTATATTTCTGCCTATTTCCTTGCAACCCACAGCATTAATCTTATGGTGTTCAAAGCCTCTACAAATTACATTGATAAAATCAAATTAATCATAACCCTTGTTTGTAAAATACTGGTACAATTTCCCAATATCTTGTTTTCTTTGGCTTTAAACCCCCAATATCTCTTATTAGAGCTTATCATCTTAGAACTTTATCCTTGAGACTGCTGTTGGTTATTGACACTTTCAGAATTGGGGGTTTATCCCTTACTTTATCACTACTTCCAATCTTGAAGTTGCTTCACCATGAACATGACAAACTACTCATCTTCAAATTTTATCAAAGTTTTTCAGTTATTTCTGTTTTAATTATTTACTTGCTTCTAAGATTTTGCAGCTTCAACTACCATAATGGCTGTTTTTATCTGCACAAGTTTTTTGTGATTATACTATATACATTATTTTCACCTGCCTCTATGCAACTGAACTCACCAGTCCTTTCCCCCTCTTTACTTTTGCACCTATATTTTCTTTCCCTAGTGTTATTAATCCTTCTACTTCTTCTCCTGATATCACATAAAAATTGACTACTTTATTGGAACAACGGAGCCAGAGTCACACTTCTATGAAGCTCTTCAGCTTGATCTTAGAAAACGCCTCTCCATGAACCTATGATTGATCCCTATTCTTGTTTGAGATGGCTTCATCTATCTTCCCCTACCCTTTTACCTACTTTTTCTCATTTATGCAAGTAATGCGTTACAGAAAAACACCAAATGGTGGGGATAAACTGGCCACATAGGACTAGAAACTGACATCAAAATGCTGCCAAACCCTTGAAAATGTTAGAAAATTTAAACATTGTCATAGAAAAAATGGGTTCAGACTGGAGTTGCTCAGATTTCCCTCAAAATTCTGGACTTTTACCCTTTCTTACCACTAGCTACAATAAATTAGTTAAACTCTATTCATTTTCAAAAGAATATGGCGCTCAACCCACTGGCCGCTAATTTTTTGGGTTATGATAGCATTTGATCAAATCCCATCATTGAACCATCAGCTGAAAAAAATATTCACATCAACCAATCATAAACTGCCATTTATCTATCCCAACCCAAATTCCCTTAAAACTTCCCAAAAACCCCCACTAGAAACTTATTTCTAGATACTTTACTTACCCCAAGAAATAAAGGAAGCTTCACAAAAATGCTTGAACATTTGGGCCTTTTGGCTCTAGTTTTTGATAATTCAGTATCAGCATTTGTACAGCTGGCTGCTGACTCCTTGGCTGTTCCTTGGTCTGCCCTTTTTATTTCCTCTCCATCCAATCTTTATCCTGATTATCTGCTTAGAATGATTTTTCTGGCTTCTGTTTCAACAACTCTGTTCTGTTACACTACCAGAGGATTGCAAATGCTCCCACTCTCCCCCCAATTTGACCTAATGCTTCTCAAGCAACTGATTATCTGTCTATTGTATCCCCATCAACTTTTCTTTAATAACACTGCTTGTCATTTAGCCATAACACAACATGATTAATTAAAAATGGTTATATTATAAGAAGTTGTTTGCAGTTCTGAAGATACCCATTCTTTAGTTAACCACACTTAATATTTTGGTAGTGTTGCAACTGAGATTTCATCCTTGCCTGCTAACTTATCTCACAATACGCAGAGCGCTTGATGAGTTTCCCCATGGTGTGTCTAACACCATGGATCAATCTGATGGCAATGTTGAATGATGGGCACTATCTCCTAATTAGGAGCTTTGTAATTCAACTGCTGATCCCTGCGCAAGCTATTCCACAGCCCAAACCTTATATTGAACCCGCCACTGTGCCACCCCCTGTGGACTTTTGGCTTTCTATATGGTAGATTAATTACAATATTCCTCAATAAACTACATCTTATTCTTGTCCTTTCTATTGGACTGTTGTCTTCCCTAATCAAATACTGAACTATCATTGGTGCAGTTGCAACAGTGGTAGCAGCGGTAGGTTGAAAGCCTATCTATAAGAAAACCCCCCCAAGAAAGGAAAGAGTACAGGCTGTATGGCTACTCCATACCAGGAATCCTTCCTCCCTATCCCTGATGGGGACATCCCCAAGGGGCAATTTATCTATCAAGATAGTTGGTATTCACAAGTATTTGTAACTGCCTATGCCTGGGGCAACACAACACCAGTTTCACCCTGCCACAGCCAGACCTTTCCCAAAGTATATTGAATATTGAACTAGAGTCCTTTGCGGGTGGCATGGAGGGGGCTGACATTGCCAGTTGACTCCACTCCACAGAAACCTGCCTCTGTATTTGCCAAGTAACTGAATCCATGTGGGTTGCTACTACATATGGGCACCTCACAGGGCCCACTGCGGTATAAGTCACTAACTGGGCTAGTCAAGAACATGAAGTTACTTGGGTAACATTTAGGAACGCCACCAGGTCCTGCTATAGCAAAACTTTCTTGCTCATTGTAGTGAGGACCCCTCTACTTGCTATCAAACAGACAGGCAGCATCCCTGAGTACCTCACCCCCTGACAGCAAGGACTTGTCACTGCCCCCAAAGCAATCATCAATGGGAATGCAATACTACTCACTGTTGCCGTGTTCTGAGGCGCGGCACAGATACACAACAGGGAATCCTAACCTTAGGATTGGATTTGTACTAAGTCTTGGTTAGAATGTCAGGGAAGGCTATGTGATTACCTTGTGGCCCTGATTGAGTAATATCTACTAGACGTGGCTGAAGAGGGGCTGAAGCACTGGGAGACACTAGGACAAAAATGTGAATATAACTTAATTTTTATTGGTAAATAAGAAATGGAATATATAGTGGTTGACAATACCACAAAACACTACAGGACGGTAGGATCACTTTCCCACAAGCATGAGTGGGCAAGTGAGTTGCGCAGAATCAGGAAACTGAACAATTGAATTTCCCAATTTGGAGCCAGAATCTTTTCAAAGGGAAAAATCAAAAGAGAGAGATTCATCCTTGAAATAACCCATTGAAGGCAAAATTGAAACATGGTGAATGACAGCATTTACAACAAACATTGTAAATTGGGCCTTTCTAGTCCTTCTGTTTACTTCTTGATTAGTTGCTTGCTTTGACAAGAACAGGAAAGGCTGTATTTACAGTGGCTTACCACTGATAAGATGACCTTAAGTCTTTATCTATCCAGTGGAGGTAACAACTAAGAGTAGTCAATTTATATCAAGTAGTAAGTGCAAAAGTAAAGTATTGTTTATTTAAGAAAGATAAAGAGAGTTATATAGTCCATTCAGTACTAATGACTCAGACTAATGTCTAATACCAATTAGTACTGTGGATCTGGATGGGGTTTGGGGGCTAAGGAAAGGGGTTCAAGGTATTAGGCTCAAGCATCTTCTCAGTTGAGCCACATGTTATAATGGCTATGCTAAGATGCATCATCAACATCAAAGTGTCATACTTTACATCCAAATCCTTATGAGGAAATAACCATAAACTAAACTATCTATGCTGAATAGCTATCCATCTGATAGACTAATTAACATCAATATAGTAAACATTAAAACACTCACCCTTGTCATCAATGGGTTAAAGCCTCACATCTGTAAATGGGTGCCTGTAGGGTGCTGCGCCTCTGTTGATGACTGTTATAAGGCCATTGTGGAAGCTAACAATCAGGCCTCAATGGGATTCTGAAGATCCAACAATAAACCCCAAACCTTATCCTGCACCTGGCAGCGCCCACAACCAAGTAGACCGCCAACCTTGTCAGCAAAAAAATGGGACCAAACACCATTGTGAGAGGGAGCTCCAACTATCCCAGATTGGAGGACTTGAGAAAAGCATGAGGGCTGTAGATATAAGAGGTTCTGCAACCCCCTTTGACCCACACTCCCGATCTCTCCTCTCCTAGAATCCCTGTGGCTACAACTTGCACAAGGTAGAGATCTTAGATATGTTCCAAGTCCATAGTGATAACCCCGTCCTTCAAGCCAGCCATTCATCAAATAAAATCACCCACTTGGCCCACCCCTTTTGTTTCTGTGGGAACACCCACAGACTTTTGGTAGATACTTGGGCTAATCACACCATTGTCAACAAAGAATTCACAGATTTTAAGCAATTAGACCAAGTTTCCAGTTACTTTAAAGAAGTACTTGTGGCCAACTCCTGCAGAGTAGCTATCACTCATAAGAAAGTACACTTCTCTGTAAGAATGGGGAACATCCAAGTTAAGCTCTATGGACTAATAATGGCTGGTCTCAGCCACAATGTTATTGCTGGCCTTACTGGCTCCAGCATAATTGTCCATACATTGACTGGGACACCTATGTGATTACACTCAATAGAAATAGGGTGGATTTTCAGATCTACCCCATCAAAATGAACAAGCTAATCTATGACACCGTATTTGTCAGACTCACAGAGACCAGTACATACAACTTTAAGGGGGAGAAGCTGGACTTCAACCAGTAGTCAGTTAAGGTCATCTGATCTGAGCCCACTACATCTCCCCCCTTGGTCATAACACTGTCACCAGCACTAGTATCACTTCTTGAGGAATACAAGGACACATTTAGAAAAACGCTAGATCAATTGCCCCCTCCAAGGGAAATACAATATGCTGTTCAGTTACAAGGTTTGCTGCCAAGGCTCCCAAATGTGAATTTCTCTTGTCAGAGCTTCTATTCTTGGGGAACACCATCTCTGCCCAAGGGATAAAGCTTGACTCTGCCAAGATAAAGGCAATTACCAGCATGCCACCTCCTACCAATGTGGGCCAGGTGCGCATGTTCTTGGGCATGGTCACATATATACAGAAGTTCATCCCCAACTGTGAAGAGCTAATTGCACCTCTCACCAAACTTAAAAACATCTAACAGTGCTTCCACTGAACACCTGCTAGAGACCAGGCCTTTGAGACATTGAAGCAAAGACTTACAACTGCACCTATACTGCAATTCCCCAATTGGAATTATCAGTACAAACTCAAGACTGACACCTCTGACAGGGCCATATGGGGCATACTAAGAGTGGAAACTGACAAGGGTACATTCCTTCCCGTGGCCTACAAATCCAGGAAGCTTACCAACTCAGAGCAACACTACCCCATACATAATAAGGAGCTAGCAGCAATTGTGCACTGCATTAAGAAATGGCGCTGTTACCTGGAAAGAGCCACATTCACATCCCAAGTCTTGAAAGATCACAAGTCTCTTCAGTATTTCAACACTCAGTCACACTTGACACAGCACCAGGCAGGATGGATCAAACGTCTATCCTCATACCAGCTGCACATCAAGTACAAACCTGGGAAAGAACTTGTCACAGCCAACACTCTCTCCAGGCTATATGCAGCGTCCATCATGGGGGATGGTGGATTAGACCCAGACTGGCCCATGCTCTACCTGTGCCCTAAGGCCACCTGTTACAAAGGCCTCAATTCCATGACCATTTCCAAACTAAAGGACAACAAAAGCCATGTAACAGATCCAGGACCATTCAATATGAGTTATCATACTTGTTTTTGTTTAGACTTTTATTACTAGACCCCTCTTGCAACAAAGCTTTGACAAGCTTTGTTTCCAGAGAGGCAATTTTCTGGTTTAAAACCTTGTTATCCTCTCTCCATCTTTTCATGATTTCCACACTCTTTCCCTCACAAAGTTTGAGACCTTCAATTTCTCTGTCATCTGCATCTTTTATTTGATGAAAGATCTTGTCAAACCCTAAAAATAGGTCCAGAAAATCCTAAGCATAAACACAATTTCCTTGAGAGGGTGTTCCTTTCTTAGAAAAGTATTCCAAATAAAGTTCTTCAAAAGCAGACTTGACCTCAACCAATTAATTCTTTAGGAATGTATTTTCTACTTCAAGGTCCTCCCAAGTCTCTTCCAGGGACCTTTTGGGAATCTCTTTACAGGCAGAAGAGGTTTATACCCTAATAAACCCAAACTTGGCTTTTTCAAATAATAATTGTGAAGGCATAAATGGAAAAGAAAGATGAGGGGAAAGCGCCAGATTTTGACTTGAATATATTTATTAATGTTTATCTGTTTTCACTTATATACCAGAAAAGGCATATTTGGCTGAAAACCCCCCTGATTAAGGAATCACCCCTGGATACCAATCACATGGCCTATGGCATAATGGCATCATCCAACCAAGATCTTTTACCCAAAAGATCTTCACACTCCCAACCTATGAGAACATGCCTAATACATTAAGCAATCACCTGATTACTTTTGTTGCAATGTATTGTTTTGGCTTGAAGCAATCCTAGCTCCCAGCGCCAAAACCCTATGAGTTTATCCAATCCTGATCCAAGCTGCCATTGTTCCAACTGGGAACCAGCTGATTAAACCTGAACACCAGGACACCATTGTCCGCATTTGGTTGTTTTCTGTTAATTGATCCCTTATCAATTATATTAATTAACCTACATAGTTAATTAATTCAATTCAAAGACACCAAGTCTTTACTTGATGTTTCAACTGAACCAACTAAAGTTCATTTTTTGATCAGGAAAGACAACATTCCAATAGAAAGGACAAGAATACAAATAATAAGATAATGTTTATTGGTTGTCATTGTGACTAATATACCATATGGGGAAAGACACAAGGCCACAAGGGGGTGGCACAGTGGTAGGTTCCAAATAAGTTTTGGGACTGTGGAATAACTTGTGTAGGGATCAGAATGTCAAATTGGTAGCACTCCTATTAGGAGATAGTGCCCACCATTCAACATTGTCACCAGATTGATCCATGCTATTAGACACATCATGGGGCAACTCATTGAGCGCCCACTATGTATTGTGAGATACATTGGCAGGCAAGGATGGAGTCCCAGTTGCAACACCCCCTTGCTCCCTGCTTGTTGTCAGGCACCAGGATCAGAACCTGTGGAAGATCTGAGAAAGTACACAAAAAGAGTTTTTGTGTGAAAATGGCACAACAGGGACACAAGCAATCATGGTGAAGTGTCTTGGTATTTCCTTGGGCATCTCAAGCTGGTAAGTGTGGTTGTTGTAGACAGCAGCTAATTTGAAGGGCCCAATGTTATTGGGTTCAAGTTTTGCAGAATTGGGATTAAGGGTGTAGGCATGATCACCCAGAGTGTTACTTGCCTCAAGGTGTTTAGTTCCCCCTTGATCTGCTCCTGCTCTATGTTGCAAGCTTTATTGTGCCATTGACTTAGGGAGGGAGTAGTTAAAGGGGGAGGCTTCCTGGGGACAGTGGACTGTAACTTCCCTTGTTCTACCTCTGTCAATCCATCAGGAGTCCCAAAGCCCAGAGCCCTGGGGCTGAACCCTTACCACAATTAATTCTGGTTTATAAGATAAGTAGATCTGTGGAGAGTTGTTCAGTCCAGGCAGTATTTGGTTGCTCCTGAGAAAGTTTGGCAATTAGTTGCACCAGGGAGCCATTTAGGCGCTCTATGCATTCATTGACTTGAGGATGGTATGGCTGTGACCACTTGTTGAAGGGCGTTATTGACACAGTATGCTTTCATCACATTACCTATGAGTTAAGGACCCCCATTGGTGATGAGACGTTTGGTGCAGCCAAAGCGTGCTACAATCTCCTTGCCAATGAACCAAGTGATGGTGGTGGCAGTGTGATTGATGATTGCCCATACCACTGGCCAAAGGGTGAAGTAGTCAATAGCTGTGATGATGTACTTCTTGCCCAGTCTATCCTCAGGCAGGGGTCCCACAATGTCAAGAGCCCATTGTTCAAAGGGCCCCATGGCCTTGATTGGTAAGACTGACTTGGGCGGGGCATGTTTGAATGTGTTCTTTTCACACAAAATAATTGTCTTAAGGAGGTCAAGGATATCCTGGTTCATACAGGGCCACCAAACCTTACACTTCATGGTTTCAAAGAGGTTAATCCTCTGATATGATCTAAGATGCTGTGGTAATGCAGTATTGTGTCCCCTTGTTGTGTGATGGGAATGTAAGGCATCTTTTCACCTGTCTCCCTCTGGCAGCAGAAATTGCCAGCATCAGTGGTGAATTGGCTTTCATTATCCTTCAGTTTAAAAATAGTCACAGAGTTGAGGCCTTGATAACAGGTGGCCTCAGGGCGCAGGTAGAGCATGGGCAAGTCTGGGTCTAAGCTGTCATCTCCCATGATGGACAATATGTACATCCTGGAGAGAGTGTTAGATGTGATCAATTCTATCCTAGGTTTGTAATTGATGTGCAGCTGGTATGGGGATAGACGTTTGATCCATCCTGCCTGGTGCTGTGTCAAGTGTGACTGAGTGTTGAAATACTGAAGAGACTTGTGATCTGTAAAAACTTGTGGTGGGAAAACAGCTCCTTCCAGTTAATAGTGCTATTTCTCAATGCAGTGCAAAATTGCTGCTAACTTATTATTGTGTATGGGGTAGTGTTGCTATGAGTTGGTAAGCTTCCTGGATTTGTAGGCCATGGGAAGGAAGGTACCCTTGTTGGTTTCCACTCTTAGTACACCCCATATGTCACTGTCAGAGGCGTCAGTCTTGAGTTTTTACTGGTAATTCTGATTGGGGAATTGTAGTATAGGTGCAGTTGTAAGTCTTTGATCCAATGCTTATGAAGGCCTGGTCTCTGGCGGGTGTCCAGTGAAAGCACTGTTTGGTGTTTAGAATCTTGGTGAGAGGTGAAATTATTTCTTCACAGTTGGGGATGAACTTCCGCACATACACAACTATGCCCAGGAACGTGTGCACCTGACCTACATTGGTGGGAAGTGGAATGCTTGTGATTGCCTTTATTTTGGCAGGGCAGGGCTTTATTCCTTGGGAAGAGATTATGTGCCCCAATAATAGAAGCTCTGACTGGAGGAGTTCACATTTGGAAGGCTTGGACTTCATTTGATATTTACAAAGGGTGTTGATTACAACACAAAGGTGCTAGAGATGTGTTGTTTAGTCTTGAATTAAGACAATAATGTTGTCAAGATACATAATAACACATTTTGCAATTAGGTCTTCAAAGGCTTTTTTCATTAACATGGCAAAGATAGAGGGAGTGTTGATCATTTCAAAATTCATGACACAATACTCAAACAACCCATAGCACATGCAAAAGGAAGTTTTTGCCTCATCCCCGGGCGCAATGTGGACCTAGTTGTACCCTGCAGTAAGATTGATCTTACTGAAGACCTTTTCACCCGCAAGCATGTCAAACAGGTCTTCAATTAGTGGCAGGGGTACTTGTTCTTGACTGTCACCTTGTTTAATGTGTGGTAGTTTGTTATCAGACAAAGGGACCCATCCTTCTTGGCTACAAAAAAGACAGCAGCCCCATATGAGAGAGAGAGGTGGATGAAGCCCTTATCAAGAGGTCCACAAGGTGTTGACAGAGAGCTTTGTATTTCTTGAGCGTCAAGAAATAAAGAGGTTGTGACTTTGGAAACAACCCTTGTAACTGAACAGCATATTGTATTTCTCTTGGAGGGGGCAATTGGTCTTGTCACGGCCTATACCAGAGTCCAGCTGGACTCCCACAGGGGAGGTGGGCTGGGACTGAAAGGCCAAGTACACAATTGATGCTATCCTGACAAGGTATTTCACAGCTGTAGCCAGAGGCCTCCAACTTCCAGTATGGGGCACAACCTGATTGACCAGCCCCAATATTGTGATGTAAATGAACCCCAACTTGCTGAAGTCCTGGGCAGGAGGCACATTGGGAAGAGGGGAGTGAGAGGAGTCTCCTTCATGGTAGGAAGAGTGGACACTCTAGGGCTGTCAGGAGGAAGATCCAGGTGATGAGGATGGAAGAACTCCAAGTCAAAGGTGCAAGGTGGATTAACCAAAGTGACAGGAGCAGAACCAGGAGGGAACAGATAGGTGTGGTTGTATTGTGTAGTGGATTCAAAAATAGATGCAAACAGAATGATTATATTGGTGAAAAAATAGATAATTCCTGAAAGAAAATAATGGGTCCTGGGCATTAAGTTGTTTATTTTAAGATTTCAACAGTGAGGCAGGCTTCTCCTCCTCACTATTTATACTTACTGTGAAATAATTAGCTTTTTGTGCCACCAGAGGCCTGGTGGCATCATTTTCAGTGATACTTGTAATTTGGCTTTTAAATTGCGCACTTTGGCCTGGGGATGGAAGAGTATTGGCTGGTATAACATGAGTCTTGGTTTGGCTGCAGCATACCAAGGTACCACAGCTATTATTAGATTCCGCAAGCAATTGAGCGCCTGATGCGCAATCAAAAATTGTCCTCCCAATTTACCATTTCCTGAGAGCAAATGGACCCAAATTTGTGTTTAGATTTGATGCCAGGGATTCACAGCACATGAGCCTTGTGAACCCCAGGTCATTTGTGGTCAGAAAGGGGCTTTCCTCCCAGGAAGGCAGTTGGTAATGTTCCCATGCTATTGGCTGCTTTATCTCTAGGAAGACTAACTGATTGTCTAGGGCATTCTGGGCCCTGAAATGCCTAGTGTTTTGCTAAAGACGTCCTTGTATTCTTTAAGAAGTGATACTAGTGCTGGTGACAGTGTTGTGACCAAGGGGGAGCTTTAATTGGTTTAGAGCTGATGACCTTGGCTGAGCACTGGTTGAAGTCCAGCTTCCTCCCTTTGAAATCATAGGTGCCTGTCTCCATGAGCCATACAAACACAGGGCCATGAAGTAGTTTGTTTATTTTGATGGGGTATATTTAGAAACCTACCCAGTTTCTGTTGAGCATAATAAAGGGGAAGTCCCAGTCAATGTATGAAAAATTATGCCAGAGCCAGTCAAGGCCAGCAATAACATTGTGGCTTAGGCCCATAATTATTGGTCCAGAGAGCTTAGCTTGGATGTTCCCCATTCTTACAGAGAAGTGTACTGTCTTATGAGTGATAGCTACTCTGCGGGAGTTGGCCACAAGTTCTGCTTTAAAGCAACTGGTAACTTGGTCTAATTGCTTAGAATATGTGAATTCTTTGCTGACCTTGGTGTGATTGGCCCCAATATCTACCAAAAGTCTGTGTATGTTCCCACAGAAACAAAAGGGGTAGGCCAAGCAGGTGATTTTATCTGATGAATGGCTGGCTTGGAGGACAGGGTTGTCACTATGGACTTGGAACACGTCTAAGGTCTCTAACTTGTGCATGTTGTAGTCACATATATTCTTGGAGAGTAAGAGATTGAGAGTTTGGGTCAAGAAGGGTTGCAGAACCTCTTGTATCTACTACCCTCAGGCTTTTCCCAAATCCTTGATATTGGCTAGTTGGAGCTCTCCCTCACAAGGGTGTTTGGTCCCATTTTCCTGCTGACGAGGTTGGAGGCCTACTTGGTTGTGGGTGCTGCTGGACGTGGGACAAGGTTGGGGAGGTGCATCATTGGATCTTTAAAACTCATCAAGTGTAAGGATTTACAATCCTTCCAACTTAAATACATTAATGAACATGGAGACAAAGGAACAGAACTGTTGGTTACTGGACCATCTTTATGAAATTAGGACCATCTCATTATCCTGGCCTTCTCAAATCTTAGTTGGGATACTTGGGTGGTCTAAAATTCCTTCTGTGCATCATATCAATTTTAAGGATTATTGGGATTCAGAGGCTTCTAATTTCACCTTGAAGTTAATACTAGCATTACTAAAGTAATTGAACCCTGAACCTTCAGAGCTCTCAAAACCATCTAAAATCAATACTGGATTAGTTAAAATCAAGAGCAAAAACTTACTTCCAGGTTTGAATGCAAAAGCGGGCTCCGTAAAGCAGCTTGAGCTTATACAGTCAATTAATTTAAAAATCAACCACATAAACAACCAAAAGTCCACTCAAATCAATTTTGAAAAGGAAAGAGCCAATAAGATAGCAAATTCAAAAATGAGCACCCACTTGATACAGTAAACTGCAAGTTGCTCTAATCAGTATGCAGAGGAAAAACCAAGCACACAGACAGCCTAGAATAACTACCAAGCCATAGCCTTCAATATTTTGGTTCTTAATCAACTTGCAGGTTTGGCTGTTGCTAGCTGCATCCTGAAAGTTTGCTGGTAGCAGTCAAAACAAAATGACCAAGCAGCCAAACAAACCATGGTAACCAATACAACTCCAAATTCACTACACATTATCTCACTTTCCCACATCGAACTTCACAGTATTTAGTCAGAGGCACTGGGAACTTTCCCAGTGCTCTAACAACTTAAATTCCTGGACAATAAATCTTGCTTCTATATTCTTTATCTAGTAAATTAGTAGATTCAAAATTAACCTCCTAATGATCTGGAAGCAGAATTTTCTTCTGCTTTGTTTAGTCTTATGGAACCTGGTTGCTGAAGGTCGTGAATTTGATTCTAATATTTGAGTCAAAGATGCTACAAAGACTTTGGCTTGGGATTACCTGTATACTAAGCATCAATTCCCTCTCACTTGTGACAAAACAATTCCTCTGCCTACTTCACCTCCTCCTTTGCCTCCTCCAGTTATTTGACCAGGTGCTCCTTGGTATGTATTAACCTATGTGGCAGTATATTATGGTTTAACCCTTTTTGCTTCATTCTTGGGTTCTTACAAATTATGGGGATATTTAGTTAACACTTTAATGGTTGGGATTCCCATTGGTTTTTCTCTTGTGAGATTTCATATGTCTTCTCTCCTACATTACTTGGGTTCCTTCCTTCCTCAGGAATGGATCCCTGACATCAAGGCCTTCTTGCTAGCTTTCAAAATGGCCTTGCAGCAGTCATTGACAGAGGTGCAGCGCCCTACAGGAACCCATTTACAGATGTGGGGCTTCAGCATATTGACAATGAGAGTGAGTAGCATTGCATTCCCGTTGGTGATGGCTTTGAGGGTGGCGGCAAGTGCTTGCTGCCAGGCTGTGAGGTACTCAGGAATGCTGCCTGTCTGTTTGATAGCAAGTAGAGGGGTCCCCACTACAATGTGTGAGAAAGTTTTGCTATAGAGGGACCTGCTGGCGTCCCTAAATGTTGCCCAAGTAACTTTGGGTTCCTGACTGGCCCACTTAGGGAAAATACTGCAGCAAGCCCCTGAGGTGCCAAGATGTTGTGGCAATCAACATGGGTTCTGGTACTTGGCAAATATGTAGGCGGGTTTTCATGGAGTGGAGTTAACTGGCAATGTCAGTCCTTTTTCACTCCACCTGAAAAAGGCTCTAGTTAAAGATTCAGCATACATTAGGAAAGGTCCACCTGTGGCAGAGTGACACTGGCATCATGTTGTCCCAGGCGTAGGCAGTTATAAATGCTTGTGAATACCAACTCATCTTGATAGATAAATTATCCCTTGGGGATGCCCCATCAGGGATATGAAGGAAGGTTTCCTGGTGTGAAGTAGCAATACAGCCTGTACTCTTTATTTTCTTTGGGGGTTTTCTTATTGGTAGGTTGTCAACCTACCGCTTCTACCACTGTTGCAACTGAACCAAGGATAGTTTAGTATTTGATTGGGGAAGACAACAGCCCAGATAGAAAGGACAAGAATAATATATCATTTATTATAGAATATTGTATCTAATATACCATATTAAAAAACCACAATGCCATCAAGGGGGTGGCACAGTGGTGGGTTTGATATAAGGTTTGGGACTGTGGAATAACTTGCACAGGGATCAACAAGTCAAATTAGTAGCGCTCTTAATTAGGAAAAAGAGCTCACAACTCAACATTGTCATCAGATTGATTCATGTCTTTAAACATGTTATGGGACAACTCATTGAGCGCCCCCTGTGTATTGTGAGATACATTGGTAGGCAAGGATGGTGTCTCAATTGCAACATTGACACAGTCAAGTCCATTTTAGCCCAATGATTAAATTCTCACTAATAATATATGTGGGTATAATTTAATCAATCTTCAGGGTTAATTAAACTGTTTGCAAGACACCTAGTCCCCAAGATTGATCCAGCCAATCTTATCTTTATCTTGTAAGTTAGTTTGGCCTAACTATCAAGCCAATATTTTATCATTCATTCCATTTAGATATTGAGTTTCTGGCAATCTTTATCCGAAGAATTCCCTAAACTTATCTATATAAAATGTATAACAAAAACAAAATAACTAAATACCATTTGGCATATTTATTTGGCAATTTGCACCAGGTGACTGTTGTACAGTCACAAGCCAGTTTACCACTGATGCAGGAAATGTCTGCTTCCAGGAAGTGACAGGTGAAAAGACACCTTACATTCCCATCACACAACAAGGGGACACAATACTGAATTATCACACAACAAGGGGACACAATACTGAATTACCACAGCATCTTAGGCCATATCAGAGGATGTAACCTCTTCAAAATCATGAAGCGTAAGGTTTGGTGGCCCTGTATGCACCAGGATATCCTTGACCTCCTTAAGACACATATTTTGTGTGAAAAGAACATGTCCAAATCTGCTCCGCCCAAGTCAGTCTTATCAATCAAGGCCATGGGGCCCTTCAAACAATGGGCCCTCAACATTGTGGGACCCCTGCCTGAGGATAGACTGGGCAAGAAGTACATCATCACAGCTATTGACTAATTCACCTGTTGGCCAGTGGCATGGGCAACCACCAATCACACTGCCATCACCATCACTCAGTTCATTGGCAAAGAGATTGTGGCATGCTTTGGCTGCCCTAAACGTCTCATCACTGATGGAAGGCCTGAACTCGTAGATAATGTGATGAAAGCATACTGTGTCAAGAACACCCTTCAACAAGTGGTCACAACCATACCATTCTCAGGCCAATGAATGTGTAGAGCGCCTAAATGGCTCCCTGGTGCAAATAACTGTCTAACCCTTGCAGGAGCACCCAAATACTGCCTGGACTGAACACCTCCCCCTTTAACTACTCCCTCCCTAAGCCAATGGCACAATAAAGCTTGCAACATAGAGCAGGAGAAGATCAAGGGGGAACTAAACACCTTGAGGCAAGTAACACTGTGAGTGATCATGCCTACACCCTTAATCCCAATTCTGCAAAACTTGAACCCAACCACCTTGGGCCTTTCAAGATAGCTGCTGTCTACAACAACCACATCTACCATCTTGAAGATGCCCAAGGAAACACCAGAACTCTTCACCATGATTGCTTGTGCCCCTGCTGTGCCATTCTCATACAAAAACTCTTTGTGTGTACTTTCTCAGATCTTCCACAGGTTCTGATCCTGGTGCCTGACAACAAGCAGGGGGCAAGGGGGTGTTGCAACTGAGATTTCATCCTTGCCTGCTAATGTATTTCACGATACACAAAGGGCGCTTGATGAGTTGCCCCATGATGTGTCTAACGGCATGGATCAATCTGATGGTCATGTCAAATTGTGGGCACTATCTCCTATTTAGGAGTGCTGCCAATTTGATGCACTGATCCCTGCACAAGTTATTCCATGACCCAAACCTTATATTGAACCTGCCACTGTGCCACCCCTTGTGGACTTGTGGCTTCTCTATATGGTAGATTAATACAGTATTCCTCAATAAACGACATCTTATTCTTGTCCTTTCTATTGGACTGTTGTCTTCACAATCAAATACTGAACTATTATTGGTTCGGTTACAACATTGAGATACAATGACGACTCAGGTGTCCATTCTGGTTGCAACATTAACAACCCTTGAATGGATAAACTATATGATACAACTATCACTCCATCTGAGATGGGGGATGTGAAAATATTGTATTCTGTAAGTTGCAATCGGTGTTGCAATATCTTTGATTCCTACCTCTTGGGAAATTATATCCCTTGGGTATTAATTTAGAGGACTTGATAAAACGTGCTAAAAGCCTGACCCTGATTCAAATATCCTTCTAGGACAAACCTGTGGCTTCTGGATGAAATTTCTTAAACATCAGTCAGGAGGATAAAACTGTAGCGCCACTTTAGCCATAAAAGGATCATCCCAAATTCAACAAGATCATTGTTATCGTAAAATTTTACTCTTTTTTATTTTATGTACTTCCCAAACGTATATATAGAACATTAGTTAAATATTTTCAGCCTTTCTGATATTAAATAATAATCAATCAGATATTGACTGGTTCATATTACGATCTTAGAATTGATGTCAGAATTTTTCGAATTGGCATTGTGGCTTTCATGCCCATCTAAAAGCATCACAAATAGTTGATTTACTACGGATTATCTGGTTTGTGAGCTTGTACGTGAATATAGTGAAAAGCCTTCCACCCAAGCTGGATTTACTTTAGTTTTAAAAGCTAGATTAAAATATCTTTTTTAAAGGATAACTCACAAGTCTTACTGAGATAGGGTATTTAACATTTCTAGTAAACTAATGGTATAAATTTAAGGTACATTTGATTCCTGTTTGTCTTAATTGTATGGAAATGGTTGATGAGAAAAATGGAGCTAAGGGGAAACAGATGGTGATGATTCTGGGAGTGATGTTGCAGATAAATTACTCTTGCGCTGTCTAAGAATGTTGGAAATGTAGAATTCACCAGCCTTGTAAGAGGAACGAACCAATGGCCCGCTGGCAACATATTTGAACCCCAATGATTCTCCTACTTTAGCCCAGTGATCAAATTTCTCTGGAGTAACATATTGACTCACTTTCATGTGCTTCTTAGTTGGTCGCATGTATTGTCCCAGCGTTAGACAATCAACATCGATTTCCCGAAGATCTGCCGTATCAGCAGCTAAAATAATGGAAATTTACCTTTCATTGTCTGAAGCACCTCTTCATCCTGTTCGCCACAACCTAACATAATTGATGTCTTTGTGATAAGGGAGGGGACGACTTTTTTGGCATGAGCTAATACAGCCAACGACTGGCGATATTTAGCACGACGATCGCGTACAAAAGGTGTCAGATCTTCTACGGTCTCCATGTTGTGGGCATAGACATCCAGACCAGATTGGGCGACTCTAGCAACGTCTTCTATTTTGCCTTGGAAATCTCCCGTCAAGCACTCAACAAGGATATGTGGCGCTCTAGAAATATTAAAACTAGAATGTCTTTAAAATTACTTTTGCTTAAGCTTGCGAATGGTAGATGCAAAATGATTAGAGCCACTGTCAGGAAGATCTTCGATCGTTAAACATAACTGCATTTAGAACTTACCATCCCGATCAACAGATGTGAGAACTACATAGTCGAGTCCCCACCTTGAAATAGCTTCGGCAGTATTTTCAGGTTCATGAGGATCCAGAGGTTTAGGATTGCGATTGGTCTTAACTGAACAAAACCGGCAGCCCCGGGTACATTCATCCCCCATAAGCTACACCCGTCAGTACTTTTATTTATTGACCTTACCATAATGGTGGCTGTTGCCGTTTGATGCTCACCACCTCCCCAGCAATCTGAAATATTGGGGCACTTGGCCTCCTCACAGACCTAAAGAAGTGAGTCTTTGAAGGAAATGTAATTTACAGTGTGAAGGTTAAGTTCTCGAAGATTCTTCTTGATTTTTGCATAATTGGCGCCTACAGGAATTTCCGTTTTAAGCCAGCTTGGCAGTCGCACGCTTTAAAGTATTAGCTCTACACAAAACTGAACCCAAGTACTGCTTGCTCCCTGGCTTGTTGGAAACAATTGGCTTATCAGCTTCTTTCAACTCAAGAGCCTCTTCCATAGAAAGTTTATTTTGATTTGGAATAAAATCCCCTAGCCTAGGCCCAGCCTTGATCTTTTCAGCGAACGCTGCCAAAATTTCACTTCGTGGCTTGCCACTCTCGTTTTCTTCAATGGAGCCTTGCTTTGAATTTAAACTAGACTCACTAGCCTTGGGATTGGGGACTGAGCCAAACAGACGGGTAGGGCTGATAAACTGTTATATAATTAAGCTTTTTTCGAAAAAGACCGGTTGAACAATTAAAAACGACCGAAAAGTACCTTATTAAAAGGCAATCTAGGCCTAAGCATGCTAAGTGGGCTTGTCATGAGAGCTGGGTATTGGTTTAAATACAAGGGATCTACTTACAGATGAATTAGAAAAAGAAGTGTCGTTAAGAAATAAAATTTCCCCGACTGATTATATAATGAATAATAATAAATATATCAATCAAACGTAAAGCCATATTTTTGCAAGCAGCCTGAAACTATGTTAATTCATGCATCATTCTTTTAAGCTGAGAGTCTTATAAAAACACCAAGGAATATAGACATAAGGGATATAAATAGTTAAAGGGCGACAGGTTAATCATAAGAAGCAGCAAAGTAGAAAGAGCCCATCTTGTCAAGAGATTTAAAAATCAAAGGAGCCAAAAATAAAGCGTGTACCTGCTTCAAGCTGAAAATTTCAAACACTAAACTGACAAGACGGAAATTGACAGATTACTCGACGATAACTTGAATCAGCTGCAAGTTTTATACCTTTCTCGATTTAAGGCACCCTGTTTTAATAGCTGTGTACAGCTGCAGACTCCTAATCTTATTTGTGGCGTATCTAATCTTTCCTCAGCTGTTTTAATATCGCTTTATCTTGGCTGTTTCACGAGGTTGCAGGATATGGAATATATTTCTGGCCCAGGCCAATCGGATCAGTCACAAAATGATTGTTTTCACCCCATGCATTCATTTTCTTTACAGGTAAAATTTCTTAAACGAGTCAATCAAAACAATCCAACGATTTCAGTTTACAGAGCTAGGCCAAATTAAATGTTGATCCAATCCTGAAATCAATGACCTTAAGGACCAATCATGTAAGTGATGATTTTCATATTAAAATTAAATCCAACTTAAAAATAAGCCCTCATAAGTAAAATCCATCCCTGAGTTCCAACAAATCCTAAAGTAACTAATGCTTGATTTGTCTAATATTCAATAAGTGGCCTCCAAGGTACAAAACAGTAAAACAACATTGCCATCATAATACTCAAGACCATGATTTCTTCTGAATTAATACTTTTCCCCTAAGTTAAAAATAAACATTTTATAGAAAGTAATTTACAAGAAAAAGTGTACTATATAAAATAAATATTATACTAATCAACAACAAGTACTTTATGACATAAAAAATCTATATTTTTTGTTGGTGTTAAAGACAAACAACATTTACTGAGGCAGGCTATTAATTGTTTCATTTTATTAAACTTGTGAATTTGACTTAGAAAGAAGGCTTTAAAATCTTTTAGGATAATCTTTTAGCTTTTAACCTGTCATAATATTGGGTATTATGATAGCCAATATTGTGCTGTAACCAAGTTGGCCAACCCACTTACCATCATATTTCATGACACACTGGAGTGCTCATAGAGTTAACTTATGATAGGTCTAACAATATGCCCTTGTTTGTCTCACAAGTAAGTAGTGTATCATATTCTCATATATGACACAAGGCTAATTTACACCATTATCATCATAAATCTTGAAGTTTATACTCAGAACACGTCAATTTCTATTATACACTAATTTCAAATGTGTCACTCCCCTTTGTAGCACAATGCCTATTTTTCAAGGTATACAGTCCCACATCTACCTAATAAAGAACATCTTATTGCAAGCTCATTTTTCATCATCTGCTAGAGTTTATCTTCCTCAAGCACTGTAATACAAATAGTCTAGTTCAGCATGGTAACCTAGAAATAACAGCAATAAGAACAAGTTTTATAAGCCATCTGTCAAGCTTTTGAGATCCTGAGGAATCGTTATTGTTATTATTGAAGTATGTAATCATAGTTGTTGACAAGAGAATTGTATAAGGCAATCCAAGCTATCAATTGGGTTGGTTAAACCAGGCTGGCGGCAAGGTGTCTATTTCTTACCTAGAGTGTTGTACAAGTGCTGCCCTGTGGGGTTCCTGGTCACCAGTTCCCAAAGTGTGTCCTGGGTCATAGCCAGGGACCGGCTTGGAGGAGTTGTCATTCCCCAACAGTGGTGAGTGGTTGGTTAGGTGCTTGTACTTGGACTGCATAAGAGCAAACTCTTCCAGTACCTTCCCAATTATCAGGCAAGTGTCTCCACTATACACTTGTACTTCAGCAGGCGCTAGCCCTTCTGTAGGCCAATACCAATCCTGTAATAGTCTAGTAAATTCTCCTCCAATAAACTCTCTTCCTATATCTGTCATTTCAAGATGCCTAGTCACCTTTTCCCACTCCTCCTGGGCAGACTTACTAGAGGCAAATTTTATGCAACCTTGGCGATAGAATTCCTCCTCCCCTGGGCTAGGGTAAAAGATGTGAGGTAATTTACTCATAGGTCTTATATCCTTTTATCACGGGAAAATTGGGTAGGGGTTGTAATAGGCTTTTTATTTACGGTCAGAAGGAAGATCCCCTTAGAAACCTTCTGATATATGGCCTTGGTATAGGGAACAATGAGGGTTTGTGCCAATACTTGGAGTCCTTTAACAATCTCTTGGACTTCTTGTACTTGGTCTTTGGCTTCTGCTCCTTTGTCTTGGGCTCCTGCACTTTGGTTTTGTGCTCCTGCTCCTTGGGCTTCTGCACTTTGGTCTTGGGCTTCTGCGGTCTGTTCTAGCTCAGGCTTCTTTCTCTTGGTCTTTTGCTCCTTCTGTAACTCTTGTGGCCTTTGTAATCCACTTGATCCAGTCCCTGAAGAGTCTCAGATAGCTCTCTCCTTTATAGCCCCTTGTTTCAGACCAAAAACCTCTCTTAGAACTCTGGTTTTCAAAAGCTTAAACTATCCAGTTTTTCTCTTTCTATAATATATTAAACTTTGAAACTTACTTTAGCCAATGAAAGCCATGAATTTTCTGCTTCTGCTCCTTATTTTTTAGGCTTTAACTCTTAAGTTAAAGCCCTTAAAACATTGATCAAATAGACTCTGGCTGGCAGCCCATCATACACCTTGATTCAACGGTTTTGCCAAAAAGGTTTTTCCGGATGACCCGTCCTTGACCCTGGTTCAAACCCTAGACGGTCTCGCTCCGGGTAAACAACTGCTCCACGTTTTGAACGGTTTTGCTGTGATTTTTGTCACGTTTCTCTGGCAAAACTTGAGCACTTCTGTATATGTTTTACTTGAGTGAATTTTGTCACTTCAATTTTTCAACGTTTTTCCGTGTTTCTCAGTGTTTTCCTTAACGTTTTGCGACTTTGAACCCGCTCGCTGCTTGCCCTCTTGCCTCTCCTAGTCGTTCTTGGCAAAATTTGCCCTTTTGCCCTTCCAGTTTCTCTGTCCTGTTTCTGGCTTCTTTCTCACTCCTTTCTGGTCCACTTTCCTCTTAATAAATTTACAGTTTTAACACCCTGTAAACCGTTTTTCTTCTCTTTCTTTTTGAACATATTGTAGTTCATTATTTTCAACATATTTAGGCAGCATTTAAGTATTATTTAACTGCTTCTTTCTATTTTTATTTCTATTTCTTCTTTAAAGACACCAAAATCAACTTTCCCAGCCTCTGCATCTAGTCTGGCTAATCCTTACAAGTCTCCTCCTGGTCTTGCACTCACATCTTCTAGTTCTTTCACCAGTTTTTCAGCTAATCAGCCCATCTTAGTGAACCAAACAACTCCTCTTTTATCTTTGCTAAGAACCTCCTTGGTTCCACCTGCACAATGAACCTTTATGGTTTCAAACTTCAATATGAACCAGCAGTCCTTCAACTAGCCTTCTCTGTGATCAAACAGTTCCTCTCACTAGTCTTCTCTGCTGTTTCCGTGAACCACTTTGGTTCTTTATCTCAGTCCCCATTACCAGAACTTGTAGACCCAGGCATGAGTCTACATTAAACTGGCGCTTGACTGGGCCCTCACAAGTGGCAATCCACTTAGACCATCCAACCATAGATCAATGTCTATGTGTTGTTTTTACTAACCCAGGTGATTAAGTCTGGGCTTTCAGTTGCAGAGTAATCAGCTCTACTTCCCAGAAGCCTGATCACACCAAGTTTTGCAGCTTGCTTCCCCAAGCAAACCGCCTTGATGACACCTCTGAGCAAATTCATGCTCTCCAACGCTCACTTTGGGTTCTTCCCAAAGCTTCCATGGGGACATAAACGAGGACACCCTACCAGTCTGTTAGGTAAGATGCTTGCTCACAGACCTCTTGCAAGTGTATCAGGGTACGTAGAGCCCTCAGAGCTCCTCCCCTCCCTGGCAGCCCGCGCTACCCGCCAGGGGTCCAAAATCTTCTCCACCTCCAACAGACAAAGTTCCCTGCTAGCTATCTCATTCTCCACCCTTTCACAGCCACAATTCCCTGCTAGGTGAAAAACTCTAGCCCACAGCAGCCAATATCTTCTGTGGGGTGGAGGCACTATCTGCCTCTAGTAATTTCTCTATCTACTAGCTAGGCCTTACTGTCCCTAGTAGCCATCATTTTCCACTAGGCCTCTACCTGTAATCAAACAATCAACACCTTGTCAATCTGGAGCATAGTGTCTTTATTTGAAGCCAAATCATCCCTCACCTGCAAAACCTCTTACATGTGGATTATCACATGCCCTCTGTTTGTGAAAGAGGGGTCATTATATAAAAGTTTGTCATCTTCTTGCTAGGATGACATCTGGTGCTTTTAGCTCTAACTTGGCCAGCCTATCTGTTTCTCAGACTGCCTGTTTCAGACCTCAGAGCTAAGCTGTCAGAAAGCCAGGAGTAAGTAGAGGCATTAGATGACTCAGGACAGGGTACCACTGGGCCAGTGAGTAATGCCCACCATAGGATGAGTGCTAACTTGATAATGTAAGACAGAGACCGCCTGAGTAAGGACCAGGGGCCAGAGCTGGGAACCATGGAGTCCACCAAGCCTGTCAGAGTAATGTAGAGTACTCCAAACAGCTGAGTGGATGTGGTCTCAGCAGCAGCAGCGGGTTCTATTGAACAGTCAGGTTGTGGAGTCAGAGACAGGTCATAGGGGCCAGGTAGGCGGGCAGATAATTATACTTGTCTTTGAAAAATCTTGGCAGCCTCACATATCACTTTTCTTTGTGACCTATAGTTTTGGTCTCTCTAGTCCTTGCCAATGGGTCAGCAATTAGCATGTTTTCCAAGTTGAACTCAGAGTAGGCGGGGTTCAGGGATATTTGATGAAATGTGCTGGTTCAAAGAGTGCTCCAGGGGGGCGGTATAGCACTGGTAGTGGGTCAGCAGGTTGGTCTCTAGAACAGGTGGGCGCCTTGTTGTCTACTTGACTAGAGTTGAAATAAAAAACTATCAAAACTAAATAGGGTAAAATTTTCTGGAATCAGAGGCTCATAAATCTTTACTATCAAAAATGACAATATGGTCATCCCCATACCACTGGGGTTCTTATATCATATGATTTTGCTTCTTCAATTTTTGCGGGCTTTAGGTCTGTGGGTATTTTGCCGGCAGAGCGTGGACCTTAGGAAAAAGTTTTGAGGGCAGCAGATCCTGGTTGGACCAGCACTGAAAAACAGAAGTAACAATGCTTTGTTCCACCGCTTCTGTTCACTACATCACCTGAGCTAGCCAATTGTGTTGCTAATTCTGGACTGGTAACTGGCAGCAGCTGGTGTTTATTGGTGGGGCCAGTATCAGGCCTTGCCTTAACCTCACTTAGGCAAGCCACAACCTTTGCGTAAGTCTGGGTCTTCAGTGACACAAGGCTGGTTGTAATCTGGTGAACATTTGGGGAATCTCCTTTAACATGCTGGCAGATTGAGGATTAATTCAACAACTCAAGTCTACGACTCAACGGTTTAGCAGGCCCCTGTACATCTTGTTTGACACAGGTAATTTTCAGGGGTCAGGGTTTGATTCTGGGGTTTTTAATACAAGTATTGAAATGTCATTCTTGACATAGGCTGTAAGGCTTCAGACTTTTCAACAACAGCTGCAGTTGTACCAAGTCCTGTGCTTAACTGTTATCAATAAATTACTATTTTCCAAGGGTAAGAAAGATAAAGCTAGGATTGAGACAATAGTTTTATTTATGAGCCTAAACAGGGGATTGAATTGCTTGGAATAATATAACCTTGAGGCCTTTTATACCCAATGTCATGAAAAGGAGATGATAGGAGAATTATATTTAAGCAAAATTAAATCAAAACTTTGAACCAAAAATATATTATCAAGAGTAAGATTTTGAAAGCTGTAATTGAGGACTTTTGGCTGACATCAGTTTGTGCTGAAATGTTTCAGTATTCACAGAAATATAGACAACCAAAGATGGTGAATGAGAAACAAACAATCAAAACAGAAGTCTTGGCATAAATGTACACAAAATAAAAAATATCAGTTAAGACTTGAATTCTCAGCCCTGACATAGGCATCCATGCCTTGGCCAGCATAGGGTTACAATTGTTGCTGAATCTTTTGCATCTTTATGTGGTGTAATAGTGCTCTGACAGCTAATTGTCTAAGGGCTATGTAGCCTTAGGAATAATTAATTGGCTATTTGAATGGGAACAGACAGCTAGCATAAGACATATACTTGTCTTTCCTTTCTGAGATGTTTTTCTGATGCCTTTCTTAAACTCTGTAGGTTTGGCAGCACCATGTTTTGTGAGAATATTTGTCATATGCAACTGGGTTTTTGCTTTATTCTCAGTTGAAGCTATCCAATCAGGCACTAGCCTGTCAATCTAGATCAGATTCAGGATAATGAACTATTATTAGAGCATCCTAATTATCTGAATCTATCAGTAGAGCCAATTCCTGAATTCTAGCAGGATTGATGGACGAAGCGCTGGCAGTGCCTTGTTATTCTATTAAGCCAGGAGGATTTTTGGGCCAGTATACCCATAAAACTCATAATCCCTGACAGCATGTGATCTAGCAATATCACTATTATTTCTGGCAATCTCACCAAACTCAGAACGCAAATAAAAATTACAACACTAGGGAAGGGCAATGCTAGGCAATTGAATCCTAAATTAACCCTATTATTACATCTAAAAGATACTCTAAAAAAAGGCATCGATGAGTGCAGCCATGGATATCATTGTATTAAAAGAGAAACCCCTTTTAAATTACAAAGCTTCTTAATAGTGGATTATTTCATTGGCTTGGTTTTAAGCCGTTTTTACACCTTTTTAGCTTACAAAGAGCATAACTGTACCAGTGCTTTTTGAATACGATTTATAATAATACAATAAGTTAACTTTGCTTTTGCACCTGTAATAAACTTTTGGTTGGGGTTTAGAAGTTAACCCTTACCAGGCACCGGAATCGAAGTTAAACAACTTAAAACAGCTTGTGTTAGCCTCTACAAACTGGTTAGTTCTATATCGCAGTATGGTTTGAGGTCACCAGATTTTTGATAGTTTTTTGATTGTGCCTACCTAGCTGGGAGTATATTTACGTGATATTTACGAGTGGAGTCGATAAATATGACGGAAATGCATCAAATTGGACGCGGACATTATTAAAGCTCGAAAAATTTAAACAAGCCTCAAAGTTAAAGTTAAAAAGAAAAATGTAAGCAGAGGAAATTAAATCATTAAACTCTCAAAGTTGATCAGCTTAAGTGATGTAAGGTCTGGGCAAGCTTAAACCCGAGCTAAACCTTAAACTTTGTTGAGCAATGAAGTGGGAATTTTAAAAAGCTGTCGAACTGCTAGTATTACATTCAGAAAAAACAAACTGGCTCAAGCGCTCAGGTTGAAGTTGTTGGAAAGTACTGCTCCAAGCTGTCTTTGAATTACAAATAATTTTCAAACCTAGAAAGAAAAAACTTTGAGTTGTCTGATCGATAAAGTATAAAATGATTTAACTCTAAAGAGGATAAACAGAATTTTATGGATCTTTTCCACGTGAGTTATAAATTAGGTGTTTCCTTGAAATCTAAGGACTTTAAGTGTTAGAAGAGCCTGTTGCATTTAATACAAAATTAAGTTGCTGAAGACTTATTCGGAGTTGTACCGTCGATTGATGCTTGCTTTTGGGCGGCCTCTCTTTCTTTAGCCTCCTGCTCGTCCCTGGCGATCTTTTGATCCCCTACGAAGATTAACAATAGATCATGAAATTTTGTTACAAGTTAGTTTTTCCTGCTTGTGGGAGTACTGCTTTCGACTTGCGTTAATGTCTTTCTTAGCTATGTAATATGCAAAAGCACCAGCTAGATATTTAGATGTGTTTAACATAAAGATATACCTGCAGTAAGCACGCCCCTAATAGCAGTTAGTCTTAGATTATTGTTGATATTTACCAGCCATAGAGAACAGATTTAGGATTATTCATATTTGATGTAAAGGTTCAGGTTAATTACTCTTAAATCCAATATTGTCTTGGGTTCCAAGTTGCTAGCACGACGCCAGGTTTAAATTAATCGAGCCTTATAAATAGGGACTTGGAGTACACCTTAATCACATTACAATCACAATCCAAGATAATTAAGCCCAAGACATCATTTTTTAATTTCAATCGTTCAGATCGTGATTGTCCATACCATCGAAATCCATTGATCTTGCTTCAGGTTTTAATCGCAGATCGATAGGGCCCCAGTCCAGACTAACATTTTTTAGAAACCGAGATATTTCTCATTCTACATCTACAGCCAAGAGCCCTCAATTAACGTTATGTTAATTAGCCAAACTAAAGTAATTTAAACGATTTACAATGCTCAAACCAATGACTTCAAACCCCCTTATACCTGGCATGTCTACTGTCAAGGAAAATCCCTAACTTGGTTTACAAACCAACCACTTTTCAAACTGCATTAGGTCTGCTTCGGCCAAGCCCCAGGCAGCTGCGGCTAGTTCCTGGCTCTGGGCCACTCATTTGAAAGATTTATTTTAGAATTTTTCAATGCTAAATCTTCCATCTTGGCGTAAGCGGCAAAAAGCCGGAAGCTAGCCAGAGCTGAGCCAACGCATCCCTAAACAGCATACACCTTGCTTTATAAAACTTTTGTCAGGAACTGCTCACCAATCTCACGCCTGGTCAGTTGGCAGGCCAGCTGGAGTTCAATTGATTGGCAGGGCCAGGTAGAGGGCTGATCCCAACTTCATAATATAGGAGATTGCATGGCTGAGAGGAGTTGATTTGCACAGGCACAGGGTACAGGAATCAATAAAGCCAGTCAGGGTCAGGTAAATAAGCTCAAGTACCCAGGTGATAACAGGGAAGATGATCTTCCAGGAGCAGTAGGGGTTCCCACCTAAGGGCTGGGTGGTGGTCCAGGAGGTGAAGTAGGCATTTAACAATCAGCGTTGGGTTGGCTGGCAATGAAAGCTGGTCTGAGAATGTATCACTGGCCATTACCTATCACCTAAAAACAAGGCCCCTCATATTTATCCAGGGGTATATCATGAAGCAGTAGCTTTGTGTGCAAGGGGTAGTTTTTACTACTTCTAGTTATGTAACAACATGCACTAGACAGGGAGGAAGTTTTATAGAGCTGGCGTTTGGAAACAGGATTTGAGCTGGAAAAATGCTAATAGAAAATAGGGTATGACTTGGCTGAACCAAAGCTTCATTACAATCTTTATTAGAAAATGGCAAATACTGATCAATAATGGCAGGTAGTGTATTTATGATAAATGTCTTGGCTTGGTCATCTTCTGGATCATCAGAGATAGGCTTTTCCAGGCTTCCTGTAATTGAGCAACTAAACAAATCTATTCTAAGCATTGGGGAAACCCAAACCCTCTGAGAAAGGTTTGGTTGGTGCCAGGGAACCATCCTTGGGCAGCAGGCCTGTCAGAATCTGGGATTGGGTAAGCTGCAGGTTGTCCCAGCAAAGCCCACCATAGAATTGATACTAACTTGAAGATTTACAGCATAGATTGTCCAAGCCAGAACCAGGGAACAATAGCAGGAACTATATGTCAGGAATATTTCTGATAACAACATTCCAAAAGACGACATTTCAGTCATAATTGGAACTAAAACTTAAGATTAATATTTTCAGCAGTTCCCCCTGATTGGGGAAACTGCCACAAAACAAAAAGTTGAAGAAAAATAATTTAAGAATTTTAATTCTTCAATTTACAGCTTTTATAGCCCAACCCTGACCCCGGACCGCGCGGCCGTTCACCAGCCCTCCGCAGACCGCACACCCAGCCATCCAGCTGGTGACTGACAGCATGCCCCCCATAGCGGGGTTGTCCATCCTTGCTGAATGGGGAAATTATGTTGCAACTGAGTTCCAGACTTGCCTGCCAACATATCTCATGATACACAGGGAACACTTGTTGAGCTGTCCCTTGACATATCTAACAACATGAACCAATCTGATGGCAATGTCAAACTGCGGGCACTTTCTCCTAATTAGGAGCACTATCAATTTGCCCTGCTGATCCCGCACAAGTTATTCCTTGGCTCCAATCCTTACATGAAACATGCCATCATGCCGCCCCCTTGTGGCCCAGTGGCTTTCCCCATATAGTATATTAGTCACAGTATTCTGTAATAAACAACACCTTATTCTTACTATTCCTGTCCTTTCTATTAGTCTGTTGTCTTTCCTAAATTAAATACTGAATCCTCATTGGTTCAGTTGCAACAGTGGTAGCAGCAGTAGGTTGACAACCTATCTAAAGAGAAAATCTCCCCAAGAAAGGACAGAGTACAGGCTGTATGGCTACTCCCCACCAAGAAACCTTCCTGCTGATCCCCAAGGGAGACATCCCCAACGGGTACATCATCTATCAAGATCAACTGGTACTTACAAGTGTGTACAACCAACTCCGCCTTGGGCAGCGCAACACTAGTGTCATCCCGCCCCAGTCAGACCTGTCACAGCGCATGCTCAACCTCCAACTGGAATCCTCTGTGAGAGGAGTTGAAGGAGCTGACATTGTCAATTGACTCCACTCTACCAAAACCCACCTCTGTATCTGACAAGTACCTGAGCCCATGTGGGTTGCTATCGCGTCTGAGTGCCTCACGGGGCCTGCTGCAGTTTGGTTCACCACCTGGGCCAGTCAAGAGATAGAAATCACTTGGGTGTCATTCAGGGATGCTGCAAAGTCCTTCTAAAGTGATACTTTCTCACCCATTGTGGTAGGGACTCCCCTTCTGGCTGTCAAGCAGACTGGGTCTGTTCCTGAATATCTTGCTGCCTGGCAGCAAGCTCTAGCTGCTGCTCTAGAAGCTGTGACTGACAGGAACACCATGCTCTTACCTTGATTGTTAATGGGCTCAAACCCCATATCTGCAAATGGGTTCCTGTAGGTTGTTGCACCTCTATCAACAACTGTTATAAAGTCATTGTAGAGGCTAATAACCAGGCTTCAATGGGGTTCTACCGCTCTAATGATGCACCACCCCAACCTCATCCCACACCTGGCAGTGCTCACAACCAAGTAGGTTGCTGCCAGCCACACCAACAGGAAAATGGGGTTAAGCGCCCCCACAAGGGGGAACTTCAGTTAGCACAAATTGAGGACCCAGGAAAAGCCTGGGGGTTGTAGTTACAAGAGTTTCTACAACTCCACTTGACCCTCACTCTCAATCCCTCCTAGCAAAGAACCCCTATGACTACAACTGTGAAAGAGGGGCTAAACTAACTAAGTTTGGCTCCCATCCTGGGGGAAGGATCCACCAGGACACCATCTAGTGCAGGACTGGTATGGCCGCTCAAAGTGGCGTCCAAAGAGAGGACATGGCAGATAGTTGGGGGAAGTAAGAATCCAGGCCCATCAGTATCATCCCACCAAGCAACCAGGAAGCACGCTTGGGAGGATGCTCTTTGACCTCCAAACCATCCTCTTGGGCCTGAACGCCAGGAGCCACGGGGAGGGGAAGCATTGGAGAGCTCAAACTAGGGGACACCAAGGGAGCCAGATCGAGAGCAGAATACTTGAGGTCATCACAGGTGAGACTCTTTACCACGTTTTCACTAGTGGCCAGAATATTCTGACTGTGCCCAGGGATATCCTCAAACATTTGCATGAATCAATTGGGGTTGGTCCCCACTTGGTAAAATGAATGGGAAACATGACTCCAAAAGTCTGAAGAAGTGGTCCAAATCATGACCATGGCAGGAGCCAGGGTAAAGGCCACAAATTTTAGGAAGGAAACCAAAATTTTTGTGCTGGGAGGAGAAATACAAGCAAAATTTATGTAGAGCAGTTTTTTCCAAGAAGAACAAAAAGAAAGGAGAACCTGACAGCAGGGGACCCACAGAACAAACCTGAAGTGGAGAGAACGGCAACTGAAAGATATACACTTTAAAAGAGAGCAAAGAGAGTTGCTTCAAGCGTCTATGAGCGGGCAAAGACAACAAAGAAAATGAGGAACAAAACCAAACTTAAAGTAGAATATAAAATGATTTATACTAACTAGTTTAGAGTTCAAGCTTAGGTTTCAAAAGAAGGAGAGGTAAGTGTATAGGTAAATACTAACTTTAACTCTAGATGCTTCAAAACAGGCACTGTAAACCCGGGGACAACAACAAGGGTAAGGGGGTTACTACTTTTACTAACAACTCTAGGAAATTAAAAGACCCCAAAAATGAAGGTCTAGAATAACCAAAACAATAGTTTGAAAATGTGAATTTTATTTTGAAAATGAGCAAGCAGGGGACCAAAAGTCCCCTGTCTTGCTTTAAGGAAAAGCCATTTAAAATTTAGAGTCACCTGACCCAAGGGTCAGATTTGATTGGTTACAAGAGAAATTTTGCAGGGAGAATCCAATGGGTTGGGAGAGTTTCCAACAATTTCTGGCTTCAACTCTGGTTGGCAGGCATCAATGGAGTGTTTCAGGGCAGCATCTAATCCAGTTGGATTGGAATTTGATGATTCAACAGTAGTGCAACCTGATTGCTTAGATTTGATTATTTTTAAATGTGAAAAGGTCCAAGCCAAAAAATAATCCAAATTAATCAGAGATTCCTCCCAAGTGGGGAAAGAGTCTAAAGCACCAGTATTTACCACTTGGAAAGGGTATGCCAACACAAATCTCTCATCAATTTTGTGGGCTAAATCCTCAAGGGAATTAAGGGGCTTGGCCGGCTTCTGAGCAGATTTTTTTGTGCGGCGCAGGAAGATTGTCCTATCCAGGGCTAAAGGGGAAGTGACTTTACAACAACATTAACAAAGTTGAAACCCTCAACATCTTCCAAGTTCATAGCAACAACACCATACTTGTCAGGATTCAGAATCCTGACAACATTTTATATCAAATTTACTTGATTTTATCATGTTCAAACTCGATTTTAAATAGGTTTTTATATTAACTTGATTCAATTGTGCCATTTCCAAGTGCTTTTGCAGTCCAATTACCTTTCGAACTATCTGTCTTCTTGCGCATAATTGCTGATCCTCAAAAAATTATATCTCTGCGGCTAGAGAACCAATATCAACGTTTAAAGGCATTCCTGAAAGCTGAGACCAAGAGGAATCTATTGGTGCCATTATTAAACCACTGTTACATGTTTCAATATACCTTCAAAATACTATATCCCTCTTGTAGCATACTTGATCCTCTCATTCAAGAATTGATGAGTATAAATTACCTTTCCCTTTCTCTTAACCCTTATCCATCATTCTCCTTATGGTGCTTCAATAAATCTTATGGTTCTTCACTCCTGTCCTTGTCTTTTGAATTGTCTTGTCTCTTTCTGGATCTTCTTGGATGAATTATAAGATAATTGGAGTAGTCAATAGTTTGAAGTTCTGGTTGCTCATGGAATCTTATTTCCATACTTCATTCCTAAAAATACTTCAAGCCAGTCACTCTCCAAATAAAGTAACTTGCTTGGCCTATCCCTTCTGTTTCTGTGAGAACACCCACAAATTACTTGTAGATACTGGGGCCAATCACACTATGTTTGACCAGACGTTCACAGACGCTCAACAATCAGACCAAGTGACAAGCAGGTTCAAGGCAGTACAAGTGGCTGATTCCCAAAGGGTGGCAATTACCCATGAGATGGTACTCTTCTCTGTGAGAATGGGAAACATCCAGGTTAAGCTTGCAGGACCAATCATAACAGGGATCAGCCACAATGTCATTACTGTCCTTGACTGGCTTTGCCACAACTGGCCCTACATTGACTGGGATATGTTGGTGATCACCCTCAATAGGAATGAGATGGGTTTTCAGATATACCCCATTGAAATGAGCAAGCTAATTCACAATACGGTGTTTTTCAGAATAACAGAAACATACTCATACAATTTCAAGGGGGAAACTAGACTTCACTAAATGCTCAGTCAAAGTTATCTGTGCAGAACCACCCACAACCCTCCCCTTGACTACTCCACCTCCACCAGCACTTGCCGCTCTCCTTGAGGAGTATAAGGACGTTTTCAGTGAAACACTGGATCAACTACCCCCTCCCCGCAAGATCCAGTATGCTGTACAACTACAAGGGTTGCTTCCCAAAGCACGTCCCCTCTATTGCTTGACACCAAAAGAAGATGAAATCCTCTGCCAGCACCTCATAGACACACTTGATAAGGGCTTCATATGGCCCTTGCTTTTGCCATACAGGGCTGCTGTCTTCTTTGTAGCCAAGAAGGACGGGTCCCTTTGCCTGGTCACAGATTACCACACCTTAAATGAGGTGACTGTTAAAAATAAATGCCCCCTGCTGTTGATTGACAACTTGTTTGATGCACTTGCAGGTGCAAAGGTCTTTAGCAAGATTAATCTTACCTCAGGGTATAACCAGGTTTGCATTGCACCAGGGGATGGGGCAAAAACTGCCTTCTGCACACACTACAGATTTTTTGAGTGCTGGGTCATGAACTTTGGAATGACCAACACTCCTTCCACCTTTGCCATGTTAATGAACAAAGCATTTGAGGAATTGATTGGGACGTGTGTTGTTGTGTACCTTGACAACATTATTGTCTTCAGTCAAGATCAAATAACACATCTTCATCACCTCTGTGCTGTCCTTGACACCCTTTGAAAAACCCAGTTGAAGGCTAAACCCTCCAAATATGATTTCCTCAAATCAGAGCTCTTGTTCCTTGGGCACACCATCTCTGCCCAAGGGATAAAGCCTGACCCTGCCAAAATTAAGGCAATCACCAGCATGCCACCTCCCACTGATGTCGGTCAGGTGTGTACATTCTTAGGCCTGGTTGCCTACGTACTTAAATTCATCCCCAATTGTAGAGAACTTATTGCAACTCTCACCAAGCTCCCAAAAACTAAGCAGTGCTTCCATTGAACCCCTGCCAGAGATCAAGCCTTTGAGATGTTGAAGAAGAGACTTACAACTGCACCTGTATTACAGTTTTCCAATTGGAACTGCCAATACAAACTCAAGACTGATGCCTCTGACAGGGCCATAGGGGGCGTATTACAGGTAGAAACTGACAAGGACATCTTTCTCCCTGTGTCATACAAATCCAGGAAGCTCACTGACTCAGAACAATGGTACCTGATTCATGACAAGGAGTTAGCGGCAATTGTGCACTGCATCAAGAAGTGGCACTGTTACTTGGAAGGGACCACCTTTCCACCCTGTGTCTTGACGGACCACAAGTTGCTCCAATACTTCAACACACAGTCCCACTTGACATGCGGCCAGGAAGGCTGGCTTGAGTGTATATCCCTTTATCAGTTGAACATTGAGTACAAGCCTGGGAAGGAACTTGTCACAGCTGACGCCCTCTCACAACTCTATGTAGTGTCCATCACCAGGAATGATGGCTTGGACCCAGACTGGCTAATGCTTTACCTCTGTCCTGAGGCAACTTGTTATGAAGGCCTTAATTAAGTAACCATATCCAAGCTAAAAGACAACAAAAGTTAATTCACCACCAATTATGGCAATGTCTGCTGCTGGGCAGGGACAGGTGAGAAAAAACTGCATATTCCCACCACACAACAAGGCAACACAATACTGCACTACCACCACACCTTGGGTCAAATCAGAGGACAAAACCTCTTTAAGATCATGAAACAAAAGGTTTGGTGGCTGCATATGTGCCAGGATATCCTGGATCTCCTCAAAACATGTGTGCTGTGCAAAAAGAATACGTCCAAACCTGCACCCCAAGTCTGTTCTGCCCATTAAAGTCATGGAACCCTTCAAGCAGTGGGCCCTTGAAATTATGGGGCCTCTCCCCTGAAGACAGACTAGGCAAGAAATACATCATTACAGCCATTGACTACTTCACATGTTGGCCAGTGGCCTGAGCAACAACTAACCACACTGCCACTGCCATCACCTGCTTCATTGGCAAGGAAATTGTGGCCTTCTTGGGCAACCCAAATGTCTCATCACGGATGGTGGCCCCAAACTTGTTGGGCAGATCACAAAGGCGTACTGCGCCAAGAATGCCCTCCAACAGATAGTTACCACCCCCTATCATCCACAAGCCAATGGACGCGTGGAACGGTTAAATGGCTCACTGGTTCAATTGATTGCCAAGCTCTCACAGGAGCATCCCAACACCACATGGACTGAACACCTGCCCACCGCTCTACTTATATTGCAAGCAAGAGTCAACAGAGGCACCAGGTTCAGCCTCAGCAACCTGGCCTTTGGGACACCTGACAGCTTGACAGAGGTAGAACAAGGGAAATTACAATCTACAGTTCCCGCAAAATCTCACCTTGTAACTACCCCCTCCCTGAGCTAATGGCGGGCCAAGGCCTGCAACAACAAACAAGAACAGATTAAGGGGGACTAGACACCTCAAAGCAAGGTACACTGTAGGTGAGCCCGTCTATGCCCTCAACCCCAATTCAGCCAAATTAGAGCCCAACCACTTGAGGCCCTTCAAGATAGCTGCGGTCTATGACAACCACACCTATCAGCTTGAAGACGCCCAAGGAAACACCAAAAAGCTTCACCACAATTGCTTGCACCCCTGCCGCGCCATCCTCATACAAAAGTTGTTTGTGTGGACCTTCCCAGATCTTCCGCAGACTCCAATCTTGGTGTCTGACAACAAGCAGGGGGCAAGGGGGGTGTTGCAACCAAGTTTCCAGACTTGCCTGCCAATGTATCTCACAATACACAGGGAACACTTGTTGAGCTGTCCCTTGACGTTTCTAACAACATGAACCAATCTGATGGCAATGTCAGACTGCGGGCACTTTCTCCTAATTAGGAGCACTATCAATTTGACCTGCTGATCCTGCACAAGTTATTCCTTGGCTCCAATCCTTACATGGAACATGCCACCATGTCACCCCCTTGTGGCCCAGTGGCTTTCCCCATATAGTATATTAGTCACAGTATTCTGTAATAAACAACACCTTATTCTTACTATTCCTGTCTTTTCTATTAAACTGTTGTCTTCCCCAAATCAAATACTGAATCCCCATTGGTTCAGTTGCAACAATTACTAAAATAGGAAAGCAAAAAAGGCAATTTCCCCAACACCCAATTTGGGGGGAACTGCTGCCCAAATTTAGAATCTACAAAATCTGGATGTGACTGACAAGCTGCCCTGCAAACCAATTAATGCAGTAGCTGCAAAAACTGAATTTAGATGCATGAAAGTATCCAAATATTCATCAAACCAATGCCATCCAGGAATTAACAATTCATTACCTGCAAAACCCCTCCAATGCCACTCCCAAAAGGGAATCTTAGACAGCACCAAGTGTTTGGGGTTCCCTGTACAATGTTTTTCACTATTCATACCTCACCAAGGCTGATTGTATATAGTAAATCTCATTCACTTTATGATAGTTTGTGCTATCATTGAGTGAATTACCCCTTAATAATATCACATAAATCATCAAGACTTTAAACAGCAGAAAGTCCAAGACACTAAGATTTGTCTGCCCTTTCCCATGACTAAGGAGATGAACCACCTTATCTTCTAGGTTGTACTCACAGCCTGCCTCGGGATTGGGGGCCACCAACAACAATTTCAGCCACACAGGTCATTCAACAATCCTTCTGACAAGTACTATTACAAGGTGCCAGCTCAGTTAAACTCCTCTGATCAGTACTCCTGGCCCGCCCAGATTTTGCCCAATCAACTCAGTTCATAGCCATCTATACTATGGTTTACTATGTACTTATGTATTTCAACGGTAATTTTGTTCAATTTAACATCCACACAAAATTTTTCCAATGGGTTATGACAGTCTACCCAATTGTAACAGCGCTCACTGGGTTCCAAGCAGCAAACTTGGGACCATAATTAGCTAGAATACTTCCCCAATTATTGGGTCTTTACACTATAGCATCTATTACCCATGAAAGGCTAATGCATACTATTCCAAATAGCTTGTTGGTGTTGTTAATGGGAAGATTGGCAGCTAATGTGGGCATAGGTTCAGGAGTAAGAGGATGCTTCATGTCTGGTTGATGGGTAGGAAAGGAGTTGTATTTATCTTTGAATAAGCGTGGTTCAGTAATATGTCAAATGCTTTTATAATTAAATAGAGTCAGCCCTTTGATGCAGGCCAGGGAGTTGCTTACCAGTATTCTTTCAGTGATATAGACCTTGAATTTGGGCTTCAAAGGGAATTCAGTAAAATGCACAGGCTCATAAGAAACATCTAGTGGACAGAAAACTGTGGGCAGAGGGGCTGGTGGGACAGAAGGAGAAGTATTTAAATGGCAGAGGACTAGAAAAATAAGGAAGTGATTGAGTAAGCCAATAGTTCATAATTTTTTTTTATTTAAGGACGGTAATAAAGCCTGTCACAGAACTTGGGGGCTCATATAGTCCTCCATTGCCAGGATTTAATTCTAGTTATTGGGAATCAGGGATTTGTGTGGGAAGGCTGCCCAGGTTTTTAGGCAGCAAAATGGCACAGTTGCATGATGGGCTTTAAGTGGTTGATTCACATAAAAGAGTTGCAAAACCCTTTTGTTTCAGAGCAGCATTCTTGTGAGAAGCCTGGTAATGGATATTTTTTTATGAGTAGTGAGTTGATTGGCTTTTAGGGCAAATGTCAGGCTCATCAGGCTAATGGTAAGGGCCTCCTCCTCCCCATTGAACCATGGCTGCAGGGCTTTAAAGAGCCCGCCTCTGGTACATTTTTGGGTTTTTTTTGCAACTATGGACATCTTTGGATCAAATTAAGGAGAATTTAGTGCCCAAACCATGGGTGGATGTCTGGTCCTCAGGGCTGGTAGCCTGCGGCTCACATTGGCCAGGGGTTGAATCCTGTTCCAACCCTTGAGTCTTTTAAGGGAAAATTGTCATTACTAACAATTGGGGGCACATTGTCTGGATGGGAAGCTATTTGTAAGGTCTTGCCCAATAAGGTCAAGATTATAAATTGAGCCATGCAAGGTGTTGGGGTTAAGATTTAGCAAGTAAAGGAAAGTAGATACTTTTTGTAAAAGTACCTTTAAGAAGCCTTCTAAAATATTATAGTTTGACACAAAAGGTGACATTGAATTCACTAAACCTAAACAAAATATTAATATATATAAAAGTGAGTCTTTCTGTCTATCTGTAATGTTACCTCAAGTGGGATCAAGCCGTAAGGGATTTGACTGAATTGATTTTTAGTTAAATTTGATTTTAAAAAGTTGATTGTTAAGCCAAAAGCTCAATTTGGCTCATCCTTACATTCAATCCCTTACATGAATCTTTGAAAGTACACAGATTGAATTCAGTGGAGTGTGGTCTAAATCCTGTTGAACTGAAATATAAGCCACTCAAACTTTAATAAATTTGTATTTGATTACTTGCATTTTAAATTAGTGGATAACCCTATTCAACAATATCAAAGTGGCTTATCTGTATAGATGACCTGGTCTAGAATGAGTGGATTAAAATTAGAAAGGAAGCATAAATTGTTTAAGATTCTTTTATATGATTGGATGTTTAAACTCTGTTGATTATTGAACTGACCAATAAAACACTTGATCAGCTTTAAATATATTAAATTAAAAAAGATACATAAATTTTAGTTTAAGTAAAGTAGTTTTAAAAGCTATGGAAACAACCAAAAATACCTTGTATTTAAACAAAATGATTTCATATTTAAGCAAATTCCAACAATCAGGTTAAAATATACACTCTGTTAACAGGGATTTTTGGCGTTAATGAGCAAAATGGGTCAAAACAGCACCAAATTGCTCACACGCCAAGCAAGACTATTCAAAATACAATCCAAAATACACTGATTCACAAACAAAATGGTGTGAGTTGACTTTTGGTGTACATATGTTTACTATGTGAATCAGTGACAAAATACACCCAAGCGCAGTGAGTCAAAACTCAATCTGAAAACAAAACACAATAGTGCCAGGGATCCAGTCTTGGGCGTCTGGACCAGCGTTTTTGGGGGTAACTTGGGCCAGGGTTTTTGCAGGCAGGGCCCATCATAAGAGAGGAGCTAACTTTAGAAGGTAGGAAGCAGACTTCCCCACCCAAGACCACAGGCCGGCAGCCAAAACAATGGTGTCCACCACCCCTGTGAGGGTGATGTACACTATTCCAAAAAGCTTGCTGGTATGGTTGGCTGGAAGGTCAGGTGAAGAGACTGGCATTGGTTTGGGTGTTATGGGTGGTTCTATATAGATATTGTAGGCCGGGAGATAATTGAATTTGCCTCTAAATAGTTTTGGGGTAGAGAATATCCACAGGCCTTGGCGGTTGTATCTAACAGCGGATTGGATGCAGGCTAGCAGGTCAAGTTCAAGGATTTTCTCTGGTGTATAATCCTTATATTTGGGCTTCAAGGGATAATCAGTGAAGTAGACGGGCCCAAAGGTGCACCAGATGGACAGAAAACTGCAGGAGGTGGGGCAGGAGGGCCAGGTGATCTTGAACTGAATTGATAGACGGCAAATAAAAAATATGGCAATAGCTGTAAGAGCCAGTAACATAACCTTTATTTAAAAATGGCAATAAGGTTCAAGCACAGAATCTATAGGCATATATAGCATTCTGTCTCCAAACTTAGTATTTTCCACCAGGGCTTTGTCAAAATATTGGGAAAGGTGCAGGCGGGCAGCCAGAGGGCCCAGGCGAGGGAGCGGTGAAAGGGCACCTCGGCTGGGTGTTCTCTCATTGGTCAGAACGTTCAATTTGGTCACTTGATTTTCTTGATTCTTTGCTGTGGTCACGGGGTCAGGCCTAAAGCCTGGGTTTCTCTTTGGCAGTAGGGTTTGATTGGTTGTTTGAGAGGACTTTAAACTCATGAAATTCATAGAGGCGTCATCTCTGATTCCATTAGGAAATTTGAGAGACTCCTCTTTGGGCGCCACCATGGTCAAGCTAGTGCAGGTATTCTGGCTTTGGGACTTAGCAGGAGCCTCAGCTTGCAGGGGTTTGATCCCAAAAAAACACAGGCAGGCGGGCCCTTGGTCCATGGGCCCTGCGGCCCGCAGGAATGTAGGTTCAGGGTTTGAATCCCACCCTTTGGCCCGGGGTTCCCAGGGTAACAAATTGTCAATCCTGACATCATCTCCTTCTTTCCCTGAGGACCCTCCCTTCCGGTCCTTTTTGTTCAGGTAGAGTTGGACAGCTTCTTGGGCATTAGTTAGGTTGCTCAGTGGTTCCCATGTACTTTCTTCTAGCAGGTATCCCTTCCATTTGACGTAGTACTGGGGTTTCTGGTAGTGGATCCTGTTGCCATGTATGTATTCAACTTTGTATTCTTTGGCGCGGCCTATTTGGAGGGGCAGGGGATTTGTCTTAAGCTGTTAGTGGAGAAGCAAGTTCCCATCCTTTTTAAACAACAGGGATTGGTGAAATATGTTGTGAATCTTCCAGGAGGGGGGTAGGTCTAGATTATAAGCAACTTCTCCAATTAGTTTGGTGATATTGTGAGGGCCACTTCTTCTGTGAGCTAGTTTCCTACAGGGCACATGTAGGGGCACATTGTGAGAGTCCAGGTATACTTCATCCCCAACTTACAAGGGTTGGCCTGGTGTTTGTTTTTGGTTGGCAAAGGCTTTGTAGGTTTGTACCGCACAGTTCAGGTTTGTCAAGCATGTTTTTTGTGTGTCATGGATCCACTCAACACAGGAACGTCCAGTGGTGCTAGTTTTCTTCTTGCTAATCTTGGGATCCCAGGTGGGGTCAAAGCCGTAGTTGGCTTTGAGCAGAGACATCCCAGTGGAGGCGTGGTCTTTACTATTGTATGCAAACTGGGCCATGGGGAGCATGCTGGCCCAATTGTCCTGGTTGGCATTGGCATAGCATTGGAGGTATTGTTCTAGGATCTGGTTTACTCTTTTGGTTTGTCCATCAGTCTGTGGGTGGTAGGAGGTAGACATGCACTGCTTGATTCCCAAGTCTTTCATCACTTGCATTCAGTAGTTTGACGTGAATTGGGGTCCTCTGTCTGTGATGATTTCCTCGGGCGTCCCGTGTTGTGTGAGGATGCAGTTGTGGAAGTATTGGGCTGTTTCTGCTGCTGTGCAATTGGTGGTGGTTAGTACAAAGTATGCCATCTTGGTGAAGCGGTCTACCATGACCAGGATTGCGTTGAAGGAGAGGGGCGGGGGCAATTTGACAATGTAGTCCATGGAAACAGATCTCCAGGGTCCAACAGGTATATCCAAGGGTCTTAGAAGTTCTTCAGGTTTGTTTCTGCAGGGGTTGGTTTGTCCACAGGTCTCACAACCTTTCAGGTACGCGCTTACTTCTTGGTCCATCTTTGGCCAGGAAAAGTTCCTTCTAATGCTCTGGAGGGTCTTGAGTCTCCCTGGGTGACCAGCCATCTCAGAATTGTGGTAATCTCTCAAGATTTTGGTCCTGGTGCTTTCTTCTGGCACAAAGATTCTGTTGTGCAGCATTAGTGTTGTTCCCTTCAATGAGTAGTCTTTTTGGTAATGGGGGCTGTCCAAAGATTTTGAAAGGTTGACAATCATGGTTTTGGTGAATTTGTTGAGTGATTGGGCCTTCAGTACTTCTGGTTTGCTGGCCCTGATCTTCATCAATCCCAGGTGTATGCTTAGGCAAGATGGATCTGAGAGTACTTGAGTGTTGTGGTTGCAAGTTTCTATGTGGGTGGGTGTCAGGTCAGTTCTTCTACTCAGGGCTTTGGGTACTACATTCACCTTTCCTGGCTTGTAGTCTATGATCAGGGTGTAGTTGGCCAGTTCTAAAGCCCATATTGCTTGTTGTTGGTTGAGCTGTTGTGGTTTGAAGAAATAGACCAAGTTCTTGTGGTCTGTCAGGACCTTTACCAGGAATTCAGCGCCACAGAGATACCAGCGCCAATGTTTCAGGGTCTTCATGATGGCTAGCATCTCCTTGTTATAAATTGGATAGTTCCCTTCTGCAGGCAGCATCTTCTTGGAGTAATATGCCACAGGATGTAGCATACCATCCCCTCTTTCCTGAAGAAGGACCCTGCCCACTGCAAAGTTGGACGCATCGGTTTCCAGCACAAATGGCTTGGAGGGGTCAGGCATGGCCAGAACAGGGGCAGAGGTGAAGGCAAGTTTCAGGGTTTCAAAGGTGGTGGTGCATTCCGGAGTCCAGGCAAAGGCGACCTTGTCAGAGCACAGGTGGGTCAGGGGCAGAGTGATAAAGGAAATTTTTTTGGATGAAATCTCTGCAATAATTTGCCAAGCCCAAAAAACTTCTCACGTCCTTTCTGTATTTGGGGGTTGGCCAGGAGGTCACAGCATCTACTTTATCCTGGGCCCTTGCAAACCCTCTAGTTTTCACTACGTAGCCCAGGAATTCCACTTCTGGTTGGAAGAACTCACACTTCTTGAGCTTTGCGTGTAAGTTGACTTGGGGGAGTTTGTTCAGGATTAGATCTAGGTGGAGTAAGTGCTCTTTGTGGGTCTTACTGTAGATGAGGATGTCTTTGAGGTAGGCCATGCAGAACTGATTGAAGTATTTGTCCAATACAGTGTTTATCATGCGCTGGAAGGTGCTAGGGGCGTTGCATAATATGAATGGCATCACCAAGTATTTGTAGAGTCCATACCTGGTCTTGAACGCTGTTTTGTATTTGTCGTCCTCTTTGATTCAAATTTGGTTGAAAACATCTCTAAGGTCAATCTTGGAGTACACCTGGGCGCCAGTCAGCATATCACACAAGTTGTCAGCGTTGGGTATGGGGTAGCAATTCTTTATAGTTATCTTGTTCAACTTCTGATAATTAACGCACAGGCGTATGCCACTATCTTTCTTGCCCACAAACAGCATTGGTGACAAACAAGGGCTTTTGGAAATGTGGATGAAGCCTTTCTTGGTCATGTCTTCAATATATGCCTTGAGAGCCAGCTGCCCTTTGTGGTTGCAGCTATAGATAGGTCTGTGTTTGGGTTTGGTGCTAGGTAGGAGGTCAATAGCATGATCATACTTGGAGTGTTTGGGGAGACAGGTGGCTGCCTCTTTGCTGAATATGTGGGTCCATTTTCCTAGGGAATCAGGGAGGACACCTACACTTGGTTCAATCTGTATGATCATGAGCCTTTGGATGGGTTCCTTGGGATTTGTGCAAAAGGGGACAGTGTTGCGGGTACCCTTATTGCCTAAGGTGATGTTCTATTCTTGGTAGTTGAGGATGAGGCCATGCCTGTCTGACCAGGAGTCCCCAAGAATGAGGGGGTGTGGTAGGCCTTTCAACAAGATGAGAGATGATGGGTATATGTTGTTTCCTATTTCCAAGGGTAGTTCTTGTTCACATTTGTATCCTGTATCCTTGGTACTGTTTCCCAAGATGATCTGTAAACAATTCTCAGAGGCGGACAGGCCTAGTTCCTGGGCTAAGTCAGTGTCAATGAAACTCTCATCTGCTCCAGTGTCAATGAACGCCTTTAGTTTTTGGATTGTTCTTCAAACGTTAACGGATACTAGGATGAACTTGTAAGACTGGGAGGAAGCATTTATTTGGGCCAAAGAGACAGGAGCAGGGGTTTTCTTAGGGAAGGCTCTGGTCAGGTGCCCTGCTTCATGGAAGTGGAAACAGAGTCCTTCTCTGTAGTGTCTTTGAAGTTCCTCAGGGGTCATCCCCCCTCTATTAGGTGTGGCAGCTCAAGTTTGGCGGGTCTGGGAGAGCCCAGCATTCTCTTGATTCATGCTGAGGCCCTTGCATAGGGGGACCAGGTCTTCCAAGCCAAGGGTGGGCGGGTGGTGCTTCAATAAGTCTTTCATGGCTGGGTTCACTCCCTTTCGGAAGATGATGGCTGACAATTTGTCCTCAAGTTGAGTGCGGGTCTTCAGTTTAAGAAATTCATCAATGTAGTCCTGAATGGGTCAGGAGCCTTGGCAGATTTCCAGCAAGGAGTTCAGGGCGTAGTATCTGGTGTTGCAATCCTCTCCAGTTGCCATTAACTCAGCCTCAAACTTGGCAAAGTCCAAACAGAATTCTACGTCTTCTGCTGTGGCTTTGCCAAACCAGTCCAAAGTGTCTCCTGAGAGCATGGAAGCGACCCCCAATACCTTCTCAGTGTCACTGGCGTAGGAGGGGGAGTTGGTCTGGAAATGCAAGTGGAGGACTGGCATGGCACGTTGGGCTTCATCAAGTGTGAGCTTCCTCATCTGGGGCATCTCAACCTTGGTGAGGGATTGGTTCACAATTAAGTTTTGCATTTTGGAGGAGGACTTGTTGGTATTGGTATTGGTGGCGGTGGTGTTGGTTCTCTTCAGGTTGTTTGGGTTTGCAATCTTCCACGTGGAAGAGATCAGGTTCATGGTCATCTTATAGGTGTAATAAGTGATTATCAATAACAAAAGCATATAAGAGGCCCCAAGAAATAACAACATCTTGGGGCTCAGGGTACCAGGTTTTAAAAAGATCACCATAATGTCAGGGATCCAGTCTTGGGCGGCTGGCCCACCGTTTTTGGGGATAACTTGGGCTGGGGTTTTTGCGGGCAGGGCCCATCACAAGAGAGGAGCTAACTTTAGAGGGTAGGAAGCAGACTTCCCCACCCAAGACCACGGGCCGGCAGCCAAAACAATGGTGTCCACCACCCCTGTGAGGGTGATGTACACTATTCCAAAAAGCTTGCTGGTATGGTTGGCTGGAAAGTCAGATGAAGAGGCTGGCATTGGTTTGGGTGTTACAGGTGGTTCTATATAGATATTGTAGGCCAGGAGATAGTTGAATTTGCCTCTAAATAGTTTTGGGATAGAGAATATCCACAGGCCTTGGCGGTTGTATCTAACAGCGGATTGGATGCAGGCTAGCGGGTCAAGTTCAAGGATTTTCTCTGGTGTATAATCCTTATATTTGGGCTTCAAGGGATAATCAGTGAAGCAGACGGGCCCAAAGGGTGCACCAGATGGACAGAAAACTGCGGGAGGTGGGGCAGGAGGGCCAGGTGATCTTGAACTGAATTGATAGACGGCAAATAAAAAATATGGCAATAGCTGTAAGAGCCAAAGTAACATAACCTTTATTTAAAAATGGCAATAAGGTTCAAGCACAGAATCTATAGGCATATATAGCATTCCGTCTCCAAACTTAGTATTTTCCACCAGGGCTTTGTCAAAATATTGGAAAAAGTGCGGGCGGGCAGCCAGAGGGCCTGGGTGAGGGAGCAGCAAAATGGCACCTTGGCTGGGTGTTCTCTCATTGGTCAGAACATTCAATTTGGTCACTTGATTTTCTTGATTCTTTGCTGTGGTCACGGGGTTGGGCCTAAAGCCTGGGTTTATCTTTGGCAGTAGGGTTTGATTGGTTGTTTGTGAGGACTTCAAACTCATGAAATTCACAGAGGCATCATCTCTGCTTCCATTGGTAAATTTGAGAGAATCCTCTTTGGGCGCCACCATGGTTGAGCTAGTGCAGGTATTCTGGCTTTGGGACTTAGCAGGAGCCTCAGCTTGCAGGGGTTTGATCCCAAAAAAATGCAGGCAGGCGGGCCCTTGGTCCATGGGACCTGCAGCCCGCAGGAATGTAGGTTCAGGGTTCAAATCCCACCCTTTGGCCCGGGTTTCCTGGGGTAACAAATTGTCAATCCTGACAGATAGTAACTCACTATGTAAATGAAACCACTCAAATGTTGTGTGCAATGAATTGTAATCAAGAATGATACCATAATATCTAAAATGAGGCACATAATCTGAAACATAAATTTTAAAAAAATTGTGTTGGGTGCTTAATTTGGCATAAAATCTGGGATAATGGGTGAATTTTTTTTGAGTATTCTAAAATGGGCGTTGTAAAACCAGAAACAACTAATTAAGAAATAAAAAATCTATAATTGGGATATTGGGAGAGAAAAATTCTAATTAAATATCCATATTCAGATAAAAGCAAAAATTAAAATCAGGGAGTAACTTAATTGAAATTTATTTAGTATTTTATTAAAATTGAAAATAAAAGGAGCACAGCAATAGAGCAACAATGCACCCATTGTGTACCGCGGTTGCAGTTGCCCCCTACAGGTCAAAGAACAGAGTTAGTGCAACCCAAGTGCCTACTCAAGAAGAAGACAGGAGAGGAGAGTTCAATAGTGACACTGCGCTGACACAGCCAGCTCATGGAGCACAAGCTGCTAGGGTGTGGAGCATCACCCCTTGGGTCTCCAAGCTGACCCAGAAGCCCACCAAGGTGACCACAACAAAAACGGTTAGAAACAAGGAGGTAGAACTTACTTCATATGTGTTTGACGCTGTGTACTGCCAAGAGTTGATCCCGTCAGCCATGATGAAAAAGGTTAAGCCTGTACTTGACACTAGCTATGAGCCTTACATCAGTGATGATGACCAAGTAGATGATAACAAGCCCGGGTTCTATAGAGCTACAGAGGGACAGCTGGTTTTAAAAAAGGTTGCAGCCTTCTACAACAAGGTACCCATGCCTTGCAAGCCTGTCACCAATCAGGATCCCAGTTCATCTGAACCCACTAAGCCTGCCCAGAAGCGCATTCCTGATATCAAGCAGATCATTCTTCTCTGGCTCATGCGGGAATCTGGTGACTACAAGGCAGCCACAGCTCTTGTTGGGGTGGATCCCAAGTACGCCTTGAAGACCTTCAATAAGTTCATTGATACTGGCCATGTCCTTGCCATGGAGAAATCCCTGCGTGTGTCCACCATGATCACTAAGGAGCAAAAATGGGCAATCCACCAGTGGATATCCCAAGATTGCCATCTTGAACTGGCAAATATATAGTCAATGATTAAATCTACTTTTGGGGTTGAGGCCTCAATTTTCTTTTACTACCATCTGGTCAAGGGAAAGCTCTTTTCCTGGAAAAAGCTTGGGGTATCCCCCTACAATTGTAATAGCCCAACCAACATCAAGACCTGGAAAAAATACGCTGAGGCCTACACTGCCCTCAAAGCCAAAGGGATGGTCAAATTCTATTACATTGACAAGTCATCATTTGCATTGTCTATTAAAAATGAATATGACTATGTCTCCAAAGGTTCAAATGACAGGATGGCTTGGCGTGCTGCAGTCTGCACCACAGCCTATTTGATGGTGGCTCTCCTTGGTCCAAAGGGGTTGAGCTGTACCAAATGATATTGGGTCCCCACAGTAGCAGGACCTTTCTATCATTTATCCAATTGGTCCAGGATCAGCTTAGGCGTACTAGCCTGGGCTTCATCAATGTCATTGTATTGGATAATGTTGGACTCTATAAGGTGAAAGATATTCTTGAAAAACTTCCAACATTTGATACAAGCATAGCAGTTGGCTCACAACAATTGGTCATATCAAACTTGTGCTTCTTATTTCTTCCTGCCTATTCCCCTTTCTAAATCCCGCTGAGGAAGTTTTTGGTTGGCTCAAGCAAGTTGTCAAGCAAGGGACCCTAACTAGGACCAATGACCTCTTTGATTTGCTGCAGGCCAGGATCTACACCCTCCCAGCTGAGACTGTGGCCAAATTATATGGCCACACTGATTTGTTCATCCCTGCATGCCTTGCCAAACAGCCAATCAATTAAAGGCTTAGTGTGTCCAACTATTTTATATTCTCTGATATACTATTTAATTACCATTAATTATCATTTTATATTTAGAATCTTCTAAGCCCAAAATCACATTCACCAGGACCATCAATGAAGGTTAGTAATTTATTTATAATCATTTTTTATTGTGGCATCTAAGGGTATCCCAAACGCTTGATACTGGATTACGCAAACACATTAATAACACTTTTGGCAAATAAATATAAAAATCAAATTAAAAAAGTTAATTGTAAACTCTACATGGTAGAAGTAAATTTTATTAAAGTAAATATATTTATGCTCATATGATGACATTCTCTGGGATTTTTTTTGCAAAAATTGTTTGCTAAAAAATAATTAGAAAAATTAGTTATTTAAAAAGAAAAATTAAAAGTGTAGCTTAATTTGAAAAATGGGTTTTTTATTGAGTGTGCCTGTACTGGGTTCTTTAGTATGTACCCACCTGCTGATGGAGGTAGCACACAACCTCCACTGCCACACTGTAGACAGTGGATACACCCTTATATAAAATACTCCCACCTGATGGTGAAAGGCAGTATGGTCAGGTGGGAGTTCAGGAGCAGCTTTTCTGGTGGGGCTGCAGACCCAAAAAATCCAGCCAGGACCAAGGTGTCCTGGATTACGTGGTCAACTGAGTTGTATCCGGGGGGGACCTTCTTCCCATCCAGGGAGAGCCTGGCCTTGTCAATCCCAAGATGGACCCTGTCCAGGTCCTCTATGCTGGTGCCCAACCCAAAGTAGAACAAGAACCCCAGATAAACCACCAGATGTAGCCTTTGCTCAGCAAAGGCTTCCGTAAATTCACACAGTTTATTGTATACTGTACTTATTTTCTTCTCGTGTTTTTTTTGGAAAAAGTCAGCTCCATGGATGCAGGGACCCCCGTCTCATCAGCGCTCTAAGACAGCCTGAAGTTGGCAAGGAAGACTTTTTTTCTTCTTTGCAGATGTTGCATCTGCAACAGCCAATTTTCACACCACTTGCCCAAAGTTCTCCAGCAGGTAAGAGAGTGTGTGCTCCACCAGGAAGCAGAAGAAAGCAGCTGCATGTGTCTGGCCTATCTCTGGTATGTTCTTGAATGGGAGCATTGCCAGGACATCCCAAAAAGCTCAATGCAGTTTACACAGTAAACTTCACGGAGGGATACCAGGTCCAGGCAGACCAGCTGGGCATTTTTGTAGGTAGTAACTGCCCACTAGGAGGCCCCCTTGACATGTGTAAGCTCATCCAATGCCTCCCACAACATTGGAAAGGACCTTTGGATGCAGTCCTCAAGCTCCCACAAGACAGGGGGAACAGAAACAGCTGCCTTGCCACATGATTGGTGTAAAAAATGGCGAGGACAAAGGGGACCAGGAATTGGCAGATTTTGACGTCTACATTTTCTAAGAAAAAAGGGAAGTATTTTGAAATTTTATTAATTTTTTTATTAGGTTACCTTCTTCTGTGATTTCCTTACCTGCAGCCTCTGCTGGGTTGGCCATTCTTGGCACAAGCAGTTGGGTGGGCAATTCTCTATCCTTTTTTCTTGCGCGCTTTGAAGGTTTGAGGTGGGCATACATCTCAGGGTTGTCAACTCAGACGGACAGCGCAGAGAGGGCAAATGACTTGAACTGGAGGCCCTCAACCACAGCTTTTTGAACATTACTGTAAATTCAGAACCTGAACGTAAAAATGTGGGATTGTCAAATCCTTGGTCTAAATTTCAAATCACTTTTGTGGGCAACTTAGCTTAGTGAAAATTAAAATATTTAATAAAATCAAACATTTAATTTGACTTTTTTGATTTATTTAAATTGGCAAATTTCAAATCTCTTGAGCAGATAACTCAACTAACAAAAGACAAAACTCAGCAAAAAAATGCAGGATACATGCATCAAAAATGTGGGATTCTAATGTACAATATGAGATTTCCTGTATGTCAAACAAATCATAGACATCATGTAAAAATTAACAAGTCTGAAATTGTGGGATTGTCAAATCCAAGAACCAAATTTCAAATCAAAAATGAGGTGGATTTGAAATAAATATCATTTATGGATGTCTTAAAAAGAATGCTAAAGTATATAGAGTGGATTTTTGCTAATTCTTTTAGGAATCATAGGCATTCTCAAAAATCACCATATTCCATTTTAGGATGGCTAAAATTTAGATGCTTGATTACAGTAGATTTCAGAAAATACTAATAATAAAATAGAATTATATATTACAATCTATTTTTATCACATTGCCTTTTCCTTGGTGTGTTGATAGTTCATTTGCTGTTGATAGTGTGCTTGCATTAATTTTGGATAGTTTCACCTCCAGTTGCCTTGGCAATAGGAAATCAAATTGCCTCCATGAGACCAACTGTGGTTGCAGAGGAGACTTGATTTCTTATTGCCAATGTGACTGGAGGTGAAATATCCAAAATTAATGCAAGCACACTATCAACAGCAAATGAACTATCAACACACCAAGGAAAAGGCAATGTGATAAAAATAGATTGTAATATATAATTCTATTTTATTATTAGTATTTTCTGAAATCTACTGTAATCAAGTATCCTTAATAGCAATACATGAATACATAGTGTAGTAAACTGATGGTTTATCTTTTCCCTCTATCCTTCTTCCTTGAAAAAAAGTTTTGTTGGCCCCTTGGCTACAACAGGGGCCAAAAAACTTTTAAAATATTTCTGCATCATCAGGAGGTTATCTCATAAATCATTATGTGATTTTATGGTTGATATAATAGTTCTTAGAGTGCAGAATATTGCATCATTTCCAGTTTAAACAATTTTACATTTCACTTAATTTCATGTCTAAACATGGTTGTTGAGATTGAATTTTTCATTTGATTTTATTCAGAGTAAAGCTTCTTGATTTGGGTTGATTTGTCCTAGTTTCTTACTGTACATTCAATTTGGATTCCAGTTCCTGAAATTAATATCTGAGTTTACTAGTGGCATTTAAAAGTGATTTGAAATTTGGTTCTTGGATTTGAAAATCCCGCAATTCCAAAAAACATAGTAAACTTAATAAAAATAGTTGATGGATTTGAACACTTCAAATTTGATTCCAGTTAATTCATTCTGTCCATTGGAAATATGCAGTTTGGCTTAAAATTTGAAAAGTGTCTATGAGTTCCCACATTTTTAAAAATTCAAATAAAAATACAAAGAATTCAATTTATTCAAAAAAAGGATATCCTGCAAAAGTGATTTGAAATTTGGACCAAGGATTTAACAATCCCGCATTTTTATGTTCAGGTTCTGAATTTACAGTAAGAAGACGCTCAATTGTTTTCAGGGGTGTCTGGCATCTTGGCCATAAGTTCCTTGGCAGACACCTTGTCAATTTTTTCCCCAGTGAGGATGGCAGCCTTGAATTTTTCCTTGACCTTGCGGTCAATTTCTTTGATCTCTGTAATTGCAGTCAAGGTCTTTGATCAGTTTCTCCAATTCTCTCATTGATTTTTTACTAACATTTCCACATGTTGCTATAGCTTTCACCCCAATAAAATCTGTATTATTATGATACTATTGCATCTTTGTTTATCCCTGTTTGTTTTCCCATTACTCCAATATCCTATCTTTTTACCCATTGTGTATATGTTTTACGCTCATCTCAATATGTGTTGTTTGCTTTGTGTCAGCATTGCTTCCATAATAACCATATTATTTTTAGCACTTAAACACAGCCCCTTGTGAAAATATTATCAACAATTTGGTGATCAGTAAAAACTTTATCTAAACACAATTAACCTATAATTTTCTAGTTCAAATTTAGCTGATCACCAAATTGTTGTTAATATTTTCACAAGGGGCTGTGTTTGTGTACTAAAAATAACTGTGTTCTGGATCTAGATACACAGTATAGTAAATATATGATTTTATAGAAATAAACTGAACATAAAGAATAAAGCCAACTATAAACAAAAGAGAAAATGAAAAATTGAAATTCATAATAAAGATAATATAAATAGAAAATGTTTGGTGACAGGAAGTTTATTGGGGGTGGGGAAAAGAGATGCCTAATAGGCAGAATAGTGTTGGAAGAAAGGTGTAGAGCCAGTGCTGGCCTGGGGGGTCTGTGATTGGGTGGGGCTGGCAGGTGGGGGGTGGTGGTGGCGGGGGTGGAGGCAGGAGGATTAAATGTGATGGCTGCCATATACTGCCCATTGTACTCCTCATCAGTCATTGTCTGGATGGGCTAGTAGGTGGCTGTGGCACGGGGTGGGAGGCGCTTATCCTTGCGTGATTGGTTGCCCATGTTCACATGGAAGACAATTCATGCAAACAAGTCAGCCACCATTTGGTGACCAAAGAGAAAATTGTGATCAAGGACCCCAAGATAGAGATTGTTGAAAGCCTGAGGGCGGCGCTCCCAGAGTGTATCACCAATATTAAAGAACACAACATCTGCCAGATGGACGTTGGCGTGACCAGCTGGGTACACTGAGGCCTGGTGCCCGTGTTGCTGGATGGCCTTGAGGGCAGTGGAGCTACCCTCTATCTGGTGGCTCAAGAAAACCCAGTATTTGGAATTTGAGCCATCCCAGGAGTTGAGCAATCCACCAAGGATGTGACCGTATGAGTACCCATTGATGAAATCAGGGTTTGTCCAATAGTAGACAAACCTCTTGGCTGAAACAGCCAGAAATGCACCAATGAATGTCCCCTTCTTGACCTTCTTCCTTCTATTCTTGGCAGCAGCTTTTCCTTGCTCACCAAAATCAACAAAAGCTGTTGATAGCTTTTAGTGGAAGATAGGATGATGATGTCATCTGTTAGGCTGGTCAAGCATTGGACCAGGGTGGATTTGATGGCGGTGTCATACAGGGAATCCTCAGCAACATCCCATTGGTTGCCAGCAAAATAGGTAAGAACCTGTATTGAATCCACCTTCCCATACATTGAGAGCTGCACCATGCGCTCAGAAACTCAAATGCCATGGTGTGCAAGTTGCTTCTGGACCTGGCTCAGGGGAAGCTTTGGTCCTGCTGAAGGAGATCAAGCATGATCAGGTATGCCTTATTGATTTGGGACTTGGGAGCCTTCTTGGGCTTCTTGGCTGTCCTGATCAGATTCCCCTTATTCATTAAGTCATTGAATTCCTGCATTATTGTGGTTCAGGTAAATTGCAACTGGACGGCAATCTGTTCCCAGGACAGACCCTGTAGATTCAGTGCCACAATTTCCTGAAGAATTTGGGTGGTGATGATTCATTGCTTGGGGCGCTGGGCTGGGGGAGCTGAAGCCTGATTGGCTGAGGGGGGGGCAGGTTGGGTGATGGCAGAAAGTTGTTCTAAATCAAGGTTACCATCCTGATTGTTTGGTTGGCAGGCAGCTTGTGCGGGGGTAGGTATGGGAGCAGGGGCAGAGCTAGACACTGTGTGACTACTAAACAAGCCAAAGCCATAGGGGTCGGTGGTCAGGTACAGGTCAGCTTCCTTGTTACCTGCATCAAAGGCTTGGGTGTAAAGGGGTGCCTTCACATTCTGAGCCTCACCTCCATTGAAGCTGGCTTGGTTGCTGCTGGCTTGTTTGCTGGTGCAGTTGAAACTGTTGTTATTAAAAACCATTGTAAAAAACCTAGGATACAATAACTAAAAGTAGAAGTTTAAAATTTTATGATTTATTTCATTGTAATCACCATTCCATATTTGAAAGTTCTCAAAACCATTATACATAAATCAGGAGCCATGAAAATGAATAAAATGCCTCTGTCCCTAAATTGGATAGCTGTTGATTGGCTATAAAACTGTTATTTTTCTATTTTAGGCTGCTCATACTACACATCTTGTGTGACTTCATTTTGTGGTAGGACACATCATTTCAAAAACAGCATCTCAAAAAACGCTATTTCAAAATACGCCATCTCAATTTTTGCTATCTTGATTTTATAGTAAAAACACCATTTCAATTTACGGCATTGTGACTAAGAAAAACCAGGTTTAAAATTTTAGATTTTTTGAACACCAAAAATAACCCAAAAAATTCTCAAAAAATGAAATTTAAAATCATTTCTAGGCTTATAAAGCCTCAGGATTCCAAATCTACAACAAAAATGGGGTCATTAGTATCAACAAGGCTGTGTAAAGCCCAAAAGTTAAAATATACACAAAACAACCATTTTCATCTATTATAACTATGATTTATACTTTAAAATAAGCATAGAATTGTACCAAATACTAAAAAGAGTCAAAAATAATAAAATTAAAAGAAGGAAGAGAGAAGATAAAATAGTGTTTATTAGAAAAGGGCTCAAACATTGGTAGAAAGAGCAACTGAGATGGCTTGGAGATGCTCAAGCTTTCTATCCTTAGGATAGTATGCAAGGACCACCTTGCTTATTTCAGTAGATTTCTTTAATGCCTTAGTCTTCTTGGGGGGTTGCCCTTGGACTTCATGCCAGTCTTGAAGAGCCAGGAAGAGATGGCTTGCTGGGTTTTTAAATGCACCATTATTTTGTTGAATTTGGGCTTATGAACCCAGACTCTTGTTGCAAATTGGCTATGTCACCCTTCAAGGGAAGAGGTGGTCTTGATCAAACCATCTTTTACCTGATTATAGCAGTTCCACTGGATTGAGTCACCGCTTTTTCTGATGTGTTGTTCTCCCTGAAAAATACCAATCCATTGAGTTTCAAAATACTCAATAAAGGGCACAAAGGCTGCCTGGTTGGCAAGGATATAAGGATGGTGGAGGAGGGCGTTGTAAAAAGCATTGGTCTCCTCCTTTCTCATAAGGAAAAGGGCAGCCAAGCAGTTGAACACGTCCTTGGCTTCTTTAGTGCCTTCAGAGTTGACCAGCTCATGAAGATCAGAGCACTTTTGAAGGTGGCAGCAGAGTGCCTGCCGGAAGTGGAAGTAGCATCCCTGGGGGGAGCTCTTAAAGACTCTAATGAAAGCATTTGCCTGAGCCTGTTTGAAATCCACTACCAGATATTTGTGGTAGAGAAGGCTTTCTGGCTACTTCCTGGTTGGGATGGCTTCCTCTTCCTGTGACTGGGCCTTCTTCTTGCGCCCTCTAGTTTTATTTGGCTCCTCTTCAATGGTCAGGAGGAAATCATCCAACTTACCCTTTAAATTGTAAGAGCACAGACATAAGTTTCCTGCTTCTTGTTGGGAAGGAAGTAAAAGACCAGGGGAAGAACCAGATTTCCAACCTGCTCATGGATGTTCCAAAGCTGGATGAAGAGCTTTGGGCAGGTGGAGAAAGTTCCATCTGCAAGCCAGGTCTTGCATTTCAACAGGTTGTGCAGATCCTGTGAGGTAGCAAAGCAAATAATTTGCCCAGGGGCATGTTGGCTGTTGTTGTGGAGAAGAAATATCTCCTCATGACAAGATAGTTTTTGTTCCTCTGTAAGAATTAATTGCTCAATTGATGAAGCACTGACGCCTTCAGTGCTCAGAGCATAGCTCTGATCAGTGAGATATCTCTTTAATTTGGAGGCGCCACCAACAGTGGCAAGTTGGGTGTCATTTAAATTAAGGAGGGCATCATTAACAACCTTGGTGGCGGTTTGATATTTGGTGGTTGGGATGAACTGGCAAAGAAACCAGCAGATTAGTTGGTAAAGGGGGTCAAAAGGCTCAGCACAGTCATGGTTGACAGTTAGGGCTTTAAATCTAGTGAACCCATAAGTAGTGATCCTAGCAGGGCACCCAACATTATCACATTTATAGTGATGTTGGCGTATTGGTTTCATTTCATTGTTACAGCTGAAGCTGTAGCCCTTGTAAACAAAGCTGACACCTCCTTTCTTAGTCATTATGGGGTAGCTGGCTAGGTATGTGATGGGCACAGCAAAGGTGCCATTTCTATTTGAGATATTGTGGACAGTATATAGATCCCAGAGCTCAATTTTCTCATTTGCAGGAGCACCAGACTCAGGCTCCTGTTCCTCTTCAGGTTCTGAGGTAGGATCAGAGTGGCAGTTGAAGTTGAATAACTTCTCTTGGGGGTCTGAAGGGGAGTAAACAAAAGGAGAGTGGGGAGGGGTTGGGATTTTTCCCTCAGGTTCAGGGGAAGGTGTGGGTTTCTTGGGGGAGTTTTACCCTTAGCAGGCTGCTTTTTAGGTTAGTTTTGGCCTTCTTGGCCTTAGGAGGAGTGACCTTGGACTTGGAGGCCTTGGGCACAGTGTTGCAATATCTTTGATTACTCCCTCTTGGGGAATTAACGCCCCAAGTAACTCATCAAATGGGTCACCAAACAACTCACCAACCAGCCAGTAAATTGGTGGCACTACTATCAATTGACCATCTATTACAGGGATCACATAATCTGGATCCTAAAGGTAACACAACTTGAACAAGCCTTATGACTTAAGAGGAACATTACTCAAATAAAGTATCATTCTCTTCTTAATCTTCCTCTTTATCTTGTTTATTATACTTCCCAGAAGTATATACTTGACAGCAGCTTTAGTGGTAGGCTTGGGAGGCATCTAAAAGCAAGTTAGTATTAAAATATGGGAAATTTGGGGGCCGTTTTTAAAGAGAAAAATGAGAATGATTTTAATATAAAACTAGTAATATTTTTACATATAATTGTAGGGAAAGTCTTAAAATATATAATATCAAAATTTCAATGTTTTTTGTCTTGTAAATTTTTTATTAGTAGCACAAGTAGGCAAAACTTTGAGGTTTGACTGAAAACTTGCAATTGAAATGGTGTTTTTGAAGTGATGTAATTGAGGTGCCGTAACTCAAAAACATAGTGTTTTTGACCATTTTTTATATTAAATCAACAAATTTCTGGTGGAGCTACCTCAACCAGGCCAAAGACTAAAACTTGAATTTCTCAAAAACTAGCTTATACAACTGGGGTTAAAAAGTACCCAATTGTTTAGAGAAAATAAAAAATATATACTTGCAAAGTTTCAGGCAATTTCTTACATTTTTTACTAATATGAGTTTTAACATCAATTTGTACTTTTGAAAAGTGGCAAAGCAAGAATTGCGGTAGGGGAATTAATATAGCGTAGCCTGGCGTCATGTAATTTCCCCTTATTTTCCCCTATCCATTGTGCGCATCAAATCAATTGGGTGATATGAAACTTGGTGGAATTTGAAGTGACATAAATCAAAATGGTGTAATCACCCCCTTTCATATTAAAATCACTATTAAAATATTTTATTAAGAGAACCCTTATCAATGTATCCATTTATAATAAAGTTATAAATTACATATAACAAAACTGGTTTTTTATCCAGCAATGACAATCACTAGAAGGACCATCATAGTGGCGTCTTTTTAGGTTGTTCTTATTATAAGTGTCTTAGATTAATACTATAGGAGCATCTTTTGGCACTATACAGCAGGCTTTATTTTAGTTCAGGTATAAGCTTATTTTAGTTGAAGATAAATAGCGTGATCCAAAATGACGTAAAGTTGAGATGGCATAAACATTCCCCACACTAAGTGATTTCATATGTAAATAAAGTTAGCAAAATAAGATTTAATTAATCTGACTTGAAGTGACAGAATTGAGATGGTGTAAATTTGAGATGTCACATTATAAAGGTATATGTAAATTTTAACCATTTTATTGTTTATTTTATTTTTTTGTGATTCAAAATCACTAACACAAAAACACCATCTCAAATTAAATCCGAGGTGGCATAAATCAAAGTGCTGTTTTTGAAATGGTGTGTCCTACCAAACCTTGCTTGCCACAGCTTTGTTCCAAAAGAACATCAGTGGAGTAAACTAGCTATGATAAAATTATGATTCAATATAATGATTTTCATGAAACTTAGAGGATGCAGACCAATTTTTCAGACGATTCCGATCAAAATGGTACCAAACATGATAGCTCTAACTGCTCTAGATGCTGAGATATAGAGTTGAGTGCTGGAATCAGGTTCACGTCATAATCAAAGGCTCGGACTCGATTTGAAATTATCTAAATTTACTTTTAATGCACACTAAAAAACTAAAATTAATGTATCTCAGTGAATACTAAGCCGATTTTGATGTCCAAGAGCTTAATTAAAAGCTGCAGATCAGCTCTACATTTTGAAAAGATTTAAAAATCAAATACTAAATTTTAAAATAATTATTTTAGGCTTACTAAGCTTAATAGTGATACTATACTTATTTAGGTTTAGTTTTTATTTATACTTGGAATATACAGTTTTAATTTTAAATTTAAATAAATGTAATTGAAACTACCTTTAATAAAGCAATCAAATAAAATTTTCATCAAACATGTGGTAAGTAATCCAAGCCTAAAAGTACAATAAAATATATTTAATTGATTTATTAAATTCAACTTTATATCTGTCCTTGGACGGGGCAACCACCTAGTTTAGAATATGAGTTAGTAGCTGAATAAATTACCCATATCAAACTAGTATAAGTAGTATCTGTACAAAAAATGTGTCAGGAACCCACCCACTTGGAAACATTGTTGCAATCAAGATTACTCCCCCACCCGCTAACATATCTCATGATACACACGGGGTGCTCAATGAGTCACCTCATGATGTGACAGATGATATGGGTCAATCTGGTGACAATGTTGAATGGTGGGCACTATCTCCTAATTAGAAGCACTACCAATTTAACACGCTGATCCTGCACAAGTTATTCCCCAGCCCAAAACCTTATACCAAACCTGCCACAATGCCAACCCCTGATGGATATGTGGCCCTTTGATATAGTATATAGCCATGATATCCTCTAAATAAACATGCTCGTATTCCTATTGTTGTCCTTTCTATTGGGCTGTTGCCTTCCCCAATCTAAATACTGAACTATAATCAGTTCAGTTGCAACACGGCCAACTCAAATTGCCTGGCTGCCACTTTACAGTAGTTTTAAAAGCTATGGCAACAAGCGAAAACAATCCAGATTTAAACGAAATGAACTCAGATTTAAATGAAATTAAAAATAAATGAATTTATATTGATTTACAATAGATTTGGGTTCATTTCAATTTCGTTTAAATCTGAGTTCATTTCGTTTGTTGCCATAGATTTTAAAACTACTGTACCTCAGCGTGCAGGGAACATCCATGGAGCTGTGGCATGAGAACTTTATGCCGCTCCCTTGTAAAAACCTCAGCTATAAAGATTTTTATGGTCCGTAATAATTTGAGTTCACTAACTTGTCGAAATCTGAGTTGGTTTCGTTTGCTTATTACTACAGCTTTAGAAGCTACTTTACCCGCATTGTTTCCGTCACCATTGTTCCTGGGAACACAGTTATAATATTATGACATCATATTGAGCATTTTGAAATATAAGTTTTATCTTTGAAATGGCCCAATGATGCTGAATGTTGGAACTGTGCTCCTAGGAATGATGGTGGCGGGGATAAGGGTGGTACTGAATTTCTGAGTAGTGGATCTAATGCCATAGCCAGGATCCCCAACTGCCAGGCACAAGGGTATCAGTACCCTAAATTCATCCAGATAAGGATGATCTTATTCCAAATTTCTTATATGTGCTTGTTGCATTGCTGTCTCCCCAAATCTTTATAATTACTGAATAATGGGTAGTTCAATTGTAATATCGATTGATAACAAATGTATAAGCAGGCGATGTAAGATACTTGTTATATCGATAGCTGTTAAGCGTCTGCTTGAGAGTTATCTTCCTTTGGAATGATGTATTATAAACTTATGGGAAGCTGTTGCTGGCTAGAGCTTAATAGTGATAGCAAGTTGAAGAGGTTCTCGGATGTTTGGGCACAGAAGTGGTTAGGGTGAATCGATAAGAGTTGCAGTGTACCCTCAAAAATTAATTTTTATAATAGGCATTTATGTTAAGGTATAGAATAGGATTATGATTTGGAGTTTAAATTGGTATTAATATATTTTTTTCAGGGCGATAACGGCGTCGGGGCAGCCGTTGGGGGTGACGATGATATGCTGCAAGTCCACCTCCTTGGCGAAGCTGACGACGCTGAATTCGGATTCGATGGACCAGATGATCCTGCCTCTGGTGTACCACAGGATAGGCTTGATGGCTAGCTCGCCAGTGAAGGGCCCCTGCTTGGTATATACCATGTCGGTAACGTAGTTCCCTTCGGCATCCAATGGGGCCAGGTTCGTGCCGTTGGTGGGGTACAGCTGCTCCCAGTTAAACCCAAAGTATAGGGGTTCGATGCCTTCGATCTTCATGACGTAGCTGCCCCGCGGGGTGACTTTGCACGTCTCGTTTGTTCCACAGGTGATTGGTTCCCCCAATGGTTCTGATGGGAGGATGGTATACCCTTCTTCAAGGACTTTGAGACATGCGGTTCTAGTGATCAGCCCTTCCGTCTGCTTGGAACACTTTCCTTCGTGGGAGGGATAGGCGTGGCTCTCATTAAACCCAGTTTTACCCCCCACCCACTCGACATCTTCCCCGAGCACCAGAGCAGCGTTCGTCACCGTGTCTGTATCCTCGTTGATAACCAAAGCACTTGGCTTGGCTGCAGAGCACACAACGACAAATAACAACAACATTGCCTTCCAACCAACCCTTTCTATGCCACCTTTAATACGCCAATTGAAATAACAACCGATCAAGAACATCGCTATTAATCAGCTGATCGCATGAAGATTGCCATGCCAGCGCAAAAATCCCCAGGCTTCACTAAACTTGCAGATCGACATTACACAAGATTGATTCTCTTGCCCATTGAACCACTCTTTTAATATAACCCACAGATCATCATTAACCAATATATCTTACACAATCCCTTTCTCTTAAAATCCATATAATCACTCAATAAAAACATTCCTCTCCCCTCTGTAGGTTGCCACTGCAATACACCATCTCAAACCCTTTTCATAATAGAGTCCAGATTTACTATACCAAAATCAAAGAAGCTTAGCAAAGTTTATTAAACAACTCATTTTTACAAAGCAGTTTCTAACAAAGCATCTCAAAAGACCCCATCACAAATAAAAACAAAAATGGTGTTATCTGAACAACTCAACTAGTATAAAATCACATAGTAAACACCCTAGAGTACACCATCACAAAAGACACCATCTAGAACGACCACATCAGGAATCCATTGATCATCATACTTTTTTGGCAAGTCTGACCTTTCCCCAATTGGCTGGGAATAAAGTATGGTATTCATTTGAGACCCCACACAATAAATCATCCCAGATCAACCCCACCTTGGTATTACTATCCCCTGATATCACAGCCATTCAAAAACAACAACTCTTCATATGCTGGGGGTATCTCTTACCATAAAAGGATATTTGATGTTCAAGTTTCTCAATAATCCATTTCACTAATGATTTTATATAGTGCAGGGGGCATTTACGCTATCACAAAACACATCATCACATAATCCACTAGGCTCCTAAGCGTCCAACAGGAACAGCACCCACCAATATGGCACTGAGAACTAACCTGTTTTCACATACATCGTCATAGTACACCATCCATAATACCCCATCGTGAATCAGATTTTCCCTTTATTCAATCTTAATGGTTACCCTGCTTTCCACTCAATTAAAAGATGCAATACTTCTCAGAGAATCAGCAGGTATATAAAAAAGGCCCGCCTCTAAACATCAAAGTACTTTTTAGCTTTAAATTTAAAGTTAGCTTTTGACAGTTTATCCTTTGACCCAGTTGTGATGGCTCCACTATGGATATATTAATAAAGACAAAAGTACAGAGGATCCTAAGCCTAATAGCCAAAATAGGAGACTTTCAGATCCTGGGTCCAAATTTTGAAGCACATTTGAAGTTTGGCCTCTCTTTAACCAATTTGGATTCCCTGCATTCTTATTTGGATATTCAAGCTGCAGGATTGCATAGGCGCTTTGAGGGTTCAAATTGGGCTGCATATTTTGAGGGCAGACTGGATCAACTGGAGCCACATATAAAGTGCTTGGATCCACCAACCATCTCCGTTAAGCTTGCTATGTCTTTTGGAGCTGGGGGTTGTCGGGTCCAAGGACCAAATTTCAAGCCACTGACAAGAGCCGCTAGCAATCTCAAACAACAGCCACGGGATCCAGTATCCGATTTGAATACATGGCAAGCAAGCTGTGAAGCGCTAACCTGGATTGGAAAGCTCCACTATGACTCAAATCAAATCAAATGAAAAATTCAATTTTGATAACATGTTTAGACGTGCAAATCGATTGAAACGTAAAGCATTTTTATTACAGGCCCTAGTAAAACATTGTGCGCTTTAAACCACTGATATGAAAGCTGCAATGCCAGGCAAGGAGCAAACAACAACCCAAATATGAACCAAAAGTCTAGATAAAGAACACATTTGATCTGAAGTAGATCGTTTATCTCATCTTTATGGACAAGCTTGCCTATACACAACCCACTTTGGCAACAGGGCAGCCTGGCCAATAGGATACCCCAGAGGGTCCAGGAATAGACCAAGGCCACAGAATAGGCATGCCAAGACTAATACACAGGTCTTCCCAGGTGTCAGTGCCATCCAACTAGCCCCCACATCAAAGGCACAATGCAATAGTTTAGATCCCAGACAGAAGCCACTATCACAAACTGCCACCAAATTCTCCCATACCAGGATCATCAGGAATAGTGCAGTTACACACAGTAGCTTTAAAAGCTATGACAACAAGAAAAAAACTTCCAATTCAAACAAAGTGAACTCAGATTTAAGCCTGCCTCAAGCCAGGTAAGATCCAGGAATCAAATATCCCAAGCATTTTTTTTGCGCTGGCAAAATGTCAAACAACAAACAAAATATCACTAACACACAATACAGAACTGCATCAAGCATAAAACGGCGCTGTTCAAACTACAAACAAGATGACCTGGCACATCCAGCCAGCTGGATGAATGCTGTTCTGGGATATATTATAATCTGATCAGGATTCATTTGGGGCACCAACAGAAGGGCTTAAATGAAACAAAGATAGAGAAACCTAGAATCAAAGGTTCACAAACACAAAAAAATGAAGCCGCACAGGATGGGTAGTATGTGCCACCTATAACAGAAAGATACCAGTTTGACAGCCAACCAACAGCTATTCTGTTCAGGAACAAAGGCATCTTAATAATTTTCATGGCCCCTTATCTGTGGAAAATAGTTTCAAGAACTTTCCAAATCTGGACTGGTGATTACAATAGAAATAAATCCCTATAACTTTAACCTTCACTTTCAATGATTTTATCCTAGGTTTTATTTACAATTGTTTTCACTAGCAACATTTTTGACGGCACCAGCAACCAAGCCAGCTTCAATGGAGGTGAGGCTCAGAACCTGGAGGCACCTGTTTACACTCAGATCTTTGATGTGGGTAATGAGAAAGCTGGCCTGTACCTGACCCAAATGGGGATGACTTGTTTGAGAGTCATTTAGCGTCTACCCCTGCCCCCTTTCCCAGCCCTGTTCAAGGCACCAGCTTTCACACCAATCAGAATGGCAACCCTGGTTTAGAAGAACTGCCCACCAACAGCCAGCTTGCCCCCTACAGACAACCCAGCTCCAGAGCCCCAAGCGCCAAATTTTTACTGCCCAAATCCTCCAGGAAACTGTGGCACTCAACCAGTGTGCCTGACCTGGGACCGGATTGCCACCCAACTGAAGTTTACCCGGGCCACCATCATGCGGAGATCCAAAAACCTGATGAGCAGGGGGAACCTTATTGGACTGGCCAGAAAGCAGAAGAAAGCCCAGAGTCCCAGACCAACCCAACATATCCTATCATAAACAATCTCCTGCAGCGGGACCCCAAGCTTCCCTAGACCCAGGTCCAGGAACAACTTGCCCACCTTGGCATATGGGGTTCCAAGGGCATGGTCAGCTCTGGATGTACAGAAGCGGCTTTGGTCCTGGTCCTGGTTGATTTCAGTGGTGGCCAATGGGACAACAGCAAGGATCCCCTCACATGAGCCTACCATTGGATCCACTTGGACCCAGCCCTTGACAAGTTTTTCCAATGACAGCATGTTCATTGTGCATTACAAATTCTCCATCCCTTTTAACAGCTTTGGCAAGCAAGGAAAAGCCACCAAGGAGAATGAAAGGAATAAGGTCAAGAATGGGACGTCAATTAGTGAATTCCTGACTGTTTCAGCTAAGGGTCTTAACTATCATTAGACAGACCCTGATTATGCCAACAGCTATGAGTATAGCCATATCCTTGGTGAGTTGCTGGACTCCTGGGATAGCTCTAATTCCACCTATGGGGGTTTCTTGAGCCACCAGAAAAAAGGTAGCTCCACCGCCCTCAATTCAATCCAAGGACACAGGCACCAGGCCTCAGTCTACCCAGCTGGCAATGCCAGCATCCATCTGGCCAATTTTGTGCTCTTTAATATTGGAGACACAGTCTAGGGGCACCACCCACAGGCGTTCAACAATCTCTATCTCAGAGTCCTGGACCACAAGTCTCTCTTAGGTTGACAGATGGTAGCACACTTGTTTGCCCAAATTGTCTTCCATGTGAATATGGGCAACCAATAACAGAAGGACAAGCACATTTCATCCCAGGCTGCAGCTGTCTACCAGCCAATCAAACCAAGGCTGGACAAGGAATATGACAAGCGGTATATGGCGGCTGTCACAATTAGTCTGGTTGGTTTGACCCCTTTCACCACCAAACCTCACCTATCAGCCCCATCTACCCAGCCCCAGACCTCCCAGGCCAGCACCACCTTCACACCTTCTTCCCTGGGCTATTCTGCCTCATAGGCATCACTCTTCCTGTACAAATAAACACTTTGCAGCAAATTTTTTTATTTATATCAATTTTTATCCAGAATTTTAATTGTTTGATTTCAGTTTGCTTTTAGTTTGCTGTTTCCTTTATGTTCAGACTATTTCTATAAAATCATATGTTTGCTATGCTTTATATTTGGATCCAGAGCACAGTTATTTTTGGCACATTAAGAAGCCCCATATGAAGGAATCAACAACAGTTTGGCAATCAGCTAAATTTAAATTGGAAGCCAATAAACTTATTGTGCTCAGAGGAAGTTGTTGCTGATCCAGATTCAAACCTTGGTGATGTCCAGGCCCAGAATACCCTAGACAAATAGCTAGCCTGCCTAAAGATAAAGCAACCAGCATTGTAGAAAGCTTTGCCAACTGTCTTACTAGAAGGGAATCCCCTTTCTGACCGCAAATGGCCAGGGGGTTGCAACCCCGCGTGACGTAAAACCCTGGCATTGAAATTAAACACAAAATTGGGTCCCTTTGCTATCAGGAAATGGTAAATCAGGAAAGCAATTGTTTGATTGTGCAATTGGGAACTTGATTACTTGAAGGCTCTAATAATAGCTGTGGCACCTTGGCATGCTGTAGCCAAACCCATGACCATGGAGAAACAACCAATGCCCTCCCCTCCCCAGGTCCCAGTGTGAAATTTTCAAGCCATTTTGCAAGTATCACTGAAAATGATGCCACCAGGCCTCTGGTGGCACAAAAGGCTAAGTATTCCTCAGTAAGTATAAGTAGTGAGGAGGAGAAGCCTTCCTCACTATTGACATCTTAAAATAAACAAATTTATGCCCAGGACCCATTATTTTCTTGCAGGAATGATCTATTTTTGCACCAATATAATCATTCTGTTTGCATCTCTTCATGAATCCACTACACAATACAACTGCGCCTATCTTTTCCCTCCTGGTTCTGCTCCTGTCCATTTGGTTAAGCCTCCTTGCACCACTGACTTGGAGTTCTTCCACCCTCACCACCTGGATCTTCCTCCTGGACACTCTAGAGGTCTAATTCTGTCCATCATGAAGGAGATCCCCTCCACTCCCCCCTTGCTCAATGTGCCTCCTTCCCAAGACTTTAGCAAGTTGGTGTTTGTTTACATCACAGTATTAGGGCTAGCCAATCAGGTCATGCCCCATACTGGAAGTTGGAGTTTTTTGGCTACTGCAGTAAACTAACTGGTCAGAATAGTGCCAATTGTGTACATGGCCTTCCAGGCCCGTCCTGCCTCCCCTGTGGGAGTCCAGTTGGACTCTGTTATGAGCCCTGACAGTATGTCAACCATATCTAAACTAGTAACTCTGGGCCCCTATTCTTCTTTGATTATAGGGGCATTTTGTATGTTTTTATTTTTGACCTCAGCTTACTACCTAAGACATTATTTGACCAAGAAATAAGAAAAGAACAAATGCCAAGAAGAAATTGTTGCCAAGCCATCCCAGGTCCAGACTGTGACCATCTCCACCTTGAACCAGAATACGGCTGTCCCCACAAACTTTCCTGACCTGCCAAAAATGGACTTGGCTGGCTTCAGAAAAGAAATGATCATGATAAATGCCTTGTTCCGTGCCCACCCTGAGAGATTCAGAGACAACACTCAGAAGGTTATGATGGTGGCTGCTCAACTGAAGGATGACACTAGAGAGACCTTCCTGACCAGCCTAGAGAATGACCTGGACCTCATACTCTCCTATGGCTAATTCTTGGAGAGAATGAACTCTACCACCACCCCTGCTGGGGCCAAGATCCAGGCCTAAATGGGGCTCATCTGCCTGATCAGGGAAGGAACAACCTGGAGACCTACATACAACAATTAATATGCCTGAAAGAGACCACCAAGATCACTGAAAGCATATCTGGCTTGCACTTAAGAAAAAGATTGAACCCACACCACACTAGCCTAATGGGACACCACTATTACAACCTCCCCAAAGACAAGCTCCTGGCAACTTTCAGAGGTATGGTCTTCAGCCAGCCACAAGGATACAACACTGGACTTCCCTGGAACAATCAGCCCCCTGGTGCTAGTAAGCTTTGCTTGAGCATGATCCTGTAAGAGTATCAACGCCATGTCAGAAGTTGGTTAAGATTCTATTGCCATCAGAGCAGCCACTTATCCAAAGACTGCATTAGCTGCTCCAATGGAACCCAAGGAGCCACCATCTTAGCAATAAACATTGCTTTCCAGTCTTATCCTATCATTGACACTACTTTATGTTATCATGACCACGAGGTGAACACTGTAGCACTCCTAGACAGTGGGACAACCCTCAACTACATTGAATGTAGCCTAGCTGAGAAACTGGGTGTACCAATCCATGAAAACTCCCAACTGGTAACCTTGGGTAACAAGACTACAGACCTGTCCCACAAATGTGAAGAGTTTGTCTCCCTGAAGTTAAACAAGAGACTGCTGCCCACCAGATTTCACATCATGAAGAAGCTTCCCAAACCTGTAGTGATACAGTAGTTTTAAAAGCTATGGCAACAAGCAAAAATACTTCAGATTTAAACCAAATGATTTCAGATTTGAACAAAATCCAAGTTGCGCAAGATTCAGGATTCAATTAATTTAAATATTTTTGGTTAATAAATGAACTGTCAAACCAAAAACAAAATTTTACTAACCCATTATACAAAATTAAAGAAAACATCAAGCGGTGTAGTTCAAATCACAAAAAAATGAACTGACACAACAAGTGAAATGGATGGATGCTGTTCTGGAGTGTATTAGAATCCAATCAGGATTCATATGAGGCACCAACAGAAGAACTAAAACAAAACAAAACTTGAGCAATCTAGAAGCAATATTACACAAGCACAAAACAAAATGAACTCACACAAGATGTGTAGTATGAGCAGCCTAAAATAGAAAAATATCAATTGAACAGCCAATCAACAGATATCCAATTTAGGAACAGAGGCATTTTATCCATTTTCATGGCTCCAGATTTGTATGAAAAGGTTTTGAGAACCTTCCAAATATGGACTTGAGATTATAATAAAAATAAACCATTAAATTTTAAAATTTCTACTTTTAGTGATTTTATCCTAGCTTTTTTTACGATGGTTTTTACTAGCAACATTTTTGACAGTGCCAGCAGCCAAGCCAGCAGCAGCCAAGCCAGACTCAATGGAGGTGAGGCTCAGGGCGTGGAGGCACCTGTTTATACCCAAGCCTTTGAGGCGGGTAACAAGGAAGCTGACCTGTTACTGTCCCCTGACCCATATGGCTTTGACTTGTTTGAGAGTCACTTAGCGTCTAGCTCTGCCCTTGCTCCCACACCCACCCCTGCACAAGCTGCCCTTCAACCAACCAATCAGGATGGCAACCTTGATTTGGAACAACTTCCTGCCACCAGCCAACCTGCCCCCTACAGCCAATCAGGCTTCAGCTCCTGCCGCCCAAAGCCCCAAATGCAGAATAATCACTGCCCAAATTCTTCAGGAAATTGTGGCACTCAACCTGCAGGGTCTGTCCTGGGATCAGATAGCCAGCCAATTAAAATTCACCCAGGCTACTGTCATGCGGGAATTTAACAACCTGATGAATAAGGGAAATCTGATTGTGATGGCTAAGAAGCCAAAGAAGGCCACAGAGTCCTAGATCAATGAGGCATACCCAATAATGCTTGACCTCCTCCAGCGGGGCCCCAAGCTTCCCTTGACCCAGGTCTGGAAGCAAATTGCGCACCATGGCCTTTGGGTGTCTGAGCGCATGGTGCAGCTCTGAATGCACAGAAAGGTGGCTTCAATTAGGGTTCTTACAAATTTTGCTGGCAACCAATGGGATGGCGCTGAGGATTCCCCATATGATACCGCAATCAAACCAACCCTGGTCAGATGCTTGACAAGTCTAACAGATGACATCATGTTTATCTCGTACTACAAGTTATTGATTGCATTTGACAATTTTGGTGAGCAAGGAAAAGCCGCCACCAAGAATAGAAGGAAGAAGGTCAAGAAGGGGACATTCATTGGTGCATTTCTGGCTGTTTCAGCCAAGAGGTTTGTCTACTATTGGACAAACCCTGATTTCATCAATGGGTACTCATACGGTCACATCCTTGGTGGATTGCTCAACTCCTGGGATGGCTCAAATTCCAAATACTGGGTTTTCTTGAGCCACCAGATGGATGGTAGTTCCACTGCCCTCAAGGCCATCCAGCAACACGGGCACCAGGCCTCAGTGTACCCAGCTGGTCACGCCAACGTCCATCTGGCAGATGTTGTGTTCTTTAATATTGGTGATACACTCTGGGAGCGCCCCCCTCAGGCTTTCAACAATCTCTATCTTGGGGTCCTTGATCACAATTTTCTCTTTGGTCACCAAATGGTGGCTGACTTGTTTGCACAAATTGTCTTCCATGTGAACATAGGCAACCAATCACGCAAGGATAAGCGCCTCCCACCCCGTGCCACAGCCATCTACCAGCCCATCCAGTCAATGACTGATGAGGAATACAATGAGCAGTATATGGCGGCATCACGCACAATCCTCCTGCCTCCACCCCCGCCACCAACACCCCCCAGCCGCAAACCCAACCCATCCAATCCCAGACCCCCAGGCCAGTACTGCCTCTAAGTCTTCCTTCCTGCGCCATTCTGCCTACTAGGAATCACTCTTCCCCGCCTCAATAAACCCCCTGGTCCCAAACTATTTCTATTTATATTATCTTTATTTTGAATTTCAATTGTTTGTGTTCTCTTTGTTTATAGTTGGCTATATTCTTTATGTTCAGCTTATTTCTATAAAATCATATATTTACTATGTTGTGTATCTAGATCCTGAACACAGTTATTTTTAGCACCCAAACACATAATCTTGTGAAAATATTAACAACAATTTGGTGATCAACTGTTCTTAAATTAGAAAATTATAGGTTAATTGTATGTTTTTAAAGTTATTACTGATCCAAATTCAAACCCTTAATGATAAACTTTAAGCCAATCAGGAGCCAAGTGGTAAAGTGATTGTTGTGACATAAAGTGACATTCAATAATTCTTTGATGCACGTGCACTAATCAATATGATTGGCTGGATGTTTTGCCATTGTACACCATTACCGCTGTGGCAAGTTGTTGATGGACAGTGCCTAATCAGCTGCTGGGTTAGCACTAGTCCATCAACAACTTGCCACTGCAGCAATGGCGTACAATGGCAAAACATCCAGCCAATTATATTGATTAGTGCACATGCATCAAAGAATTATTGAATGACCCTTTATGTCACAACAACCACTTTATCACTTGGCTCCTGATTGGCTTAAAGTTTATCATTAAGGTTTGAATTTGTATCAGTAACAACTTTATCTAAAAACAGTTAATACCATAATTTTCTAATTCAAAATTTAGCTGATCACCAAATTGTTGTTAATATTTTCACAAAGGGCTATGTCAAGCGCCAAAAATAATATGGTAATCAAGGAAACAATGCCAACACAAAGCAAATGACACATATTGAGATGAGTGTAAAACATATACACAATGGGTAAAAAGATGGGATAATGTAGTAAATGGGAAAACAAAAAGGAATAAACAAAGAGGCAACAGTATCAAAATAATACAAAATTTATTGGGGAAAAAGCTATAAAAACATATGGAAAGGTTAGTAAAAAATCAATGAGAGAATTGGAAAAGCTTTTGAAGGACCTCAACTTGGCAATTGCCAAAATAAAGGACATTGGCCGCAAGATCAAGGCAAAAGTGAAGTCCGCCGTCCTCACTGGAGACAAAATTGACAAGGTGTCTGCAAAGGCACTAATGTCAAAAATGCCAGACACCCCAGAGAAGACAATTGAGCACTTACTAAATATTCAAAAAACTGTGGTTGAGGGCTTCCAGTTCAAGGCATACAATCTTTCTGCACCGTCTGTCTGAGTTGATGACCCAGAGATGTATGCCCACCTCAAACCTGCCAAGCGTGCCAGGGCAGAGGATACTGAATTGCTGGCGTAATTGCTTGCGCCAAGAATGGCAAAGCTGGCTGAAGCCACTGGTAAGGAAGAAACCCAAGAAGGTAACCTAAAAAATTATAATTAATAAAAATTCTTAAATACTTACCTTTTTTTAGAAGATGATGATGGTGAACTCTGCCAGGTCCTGGTTCCTTTTGTCCCCCCAGCTTCTACTCCAACTACACCACTCATGTGGCCAAACAGCCTTTCCTGTCTCCCCTGTCTTGCAGGAGCTTGAAGACAGGATTGATGGTACATTCCTGATGCCCAGGGAGGCATTGGCTGGGCTTTTGCATGGTGAGGGGGCATCTGAGTGGGCAGTTACTGCCTAAAAGGATGCCCAACTGGTCTTCCTGGACCCAGTTAACCTCAGTGGAGTTTACTGTGTAAACTCCATTGAGTTTGTTTGGGATGTCCTGGTGACGCTCCCATTCAAGAATATACCAGAGATGGGCCAGGATCATGTGGCTGCTTGCTTATGCTTTCCGGTGGAGCATACCATCTCTTACCTGTTGGAGAAATTTGGGCACGCAGTGTCAAAATTGGCTGTTGCAGACACAACAGCCGTAAAGAAGACAAAATCCTCCTGGGGGAGCTTGGGCTGGCCTGGAGTGCCAAAGAGATGGAGGTCCCTGCAGCTATGGAGCTGACCTTTGCCAAAACCAAGCACAAGAAGAAGATTAGCGCTGTATACAACAAATTGTGCAAGTTTAAAGAAGCTTTTGCTGGACAAAGGCTTCACCTTGTTGTTTACCTTGGGTATCTTTTCTTCTTTGGGTGAGCGCCAGTGTAGAGGACGTAGACAGGGTCCTTCTTGGGGTCCACAAGGCCAGGCTCTCACTGGATGGAAAGAAGGTCCCCCCTGGGTATGACTTGGTGGATCACGTCATCCAGGACACCCTGGTCCTGGCTGGCATCTTCAGGTTTGCAGCCCCGCCAGAAAAGCTGCTACTCCATTCCCACCTCACCATCCTTCCTTTTACCAGCAGGTGTACATACTTTAATAAAAGTGTATCCACCGTCTACAGTGTGGCGGTGGAGGTTGTGCGCCACCTCCATTGCGGGGTGGGTACATACCGCCAAACCCATTATAGGCACACTTAATTTTATCTCTATATCAATAAATATATTTATACTCTACTATATTTTTATATTATAAATAATTTTTCAAATAATATTTTAGCAAATAAGATTTGAAAAATATATTGTGGAAATGGGTTTCATAAAAGTATAAAATAATACGGTAATAAAATAAATTTCAATCTTATAATTTATGTTTAATTTTTATAAGGCTATTTTATATTTATTTGACAAAAGTGATATAAATATATTTGCGTAATCCAGTATCAAGCATTTGGGATAACTTCAGATGACATATTAAATAATATATAATAAAATAAATAAATTACTTACTTACTTACATCTATTGATGGATCTTCTGATTGTGATTGTGGGCGTGGAACCATCTAAATATAAAATGATAATCAATAAATCTTGAACAGTTTATTAGAGAATATAAAAAAATTTGACACACTAAGCCTTTAATTGATTGGCTGTTTGGCTAGGCACGCTGGGATGAACAAATCAGCGTGGCCATAGAATTTGGCCACGGTCTTAGCTGGGAGGGTATGGATCCTGGCCTGCAGCAAATCAAACAGGTCCTCAGTCCCTGTTGGGGTTCCTTTCTTGACAACTTGCTTGAGCCACCCAAAGACTTCCTAAATGGGATTTAGGAAGGGTGAATAGGCAGGGAGGAAGAGAAGGCGCAAATTTGCTGTGGCCAATTGCTGGGGGCCCACTGCAATGCTTGTGTTGATCATTGGGAATCCCTCAAAAATGTCAGCCATCTTGTGGAGACCAACATTGTCCAACACAATCACATTGGTGAAGCCCAGGCTTGTGCGCCTCAGGTGCTCCTGAACCAATTGGAGGAATGACAAGAAGGTACGGCTGTTGTGAGAACCCAATATCATTTGATAAAGCTCACCCCCTTTGGACCAAGGAGAGCCACCATTGAGTATGCTGTGGCACGGACTGCAGCATGCCAAGCCATCCTGTCATTGGAGCCTTTGGGGACATACCCATACCCATTGCACATTGACAAGGCAAATACTGATTTGTCAATATAATATAATTTCACCGTCCCCTTGGCTTTGAGGGCAGTATACGCCTCAGTGTAATTTTTCTGGGTCTTGATATTGGCTGGGCTGTTTCTGTTGTAGGGAGATACTCCAAGCTTTTTCCAGGAAAAGCGCATCCCCTTGAGCAGATGTTAGTAAAAGGAAATTGAGGCCTCAACCCCAAAAGCGGACTCAACCATGGCCTGTATATTTACCAGTTCAAGATGGCAGTCCAAGGTGATCCACTTCCGGATTGCCCATTTGTGCTCCTTGGTGAGGATGGTGGAAACACGCAAGGATTTCTTTGCGGCAAGGACTCGGCCAGTATCAATGAACTTGTTGAAGGTCTTTGAGGCGTACTTGGGATCCACCCCAACAAGAGCCGCAGCCGCCTTGTAATCACCATATTCCTGCATGAGCCAGAGAAGAATGATGCGCTGAATGTCAGGAATGCGCTTGTGAGCGGGATTTTTAGTGGTGGGGATTGGCTCGTTGGTGTTGGGCACAACACAGGGCATGGGCACCTTGGTGTAAAACACAGCAACTTTCTTTAGCACTAACTGTCCCTCATTGGTTTGGTAGAACTTGGGCTCCTTGTCCTCCTCCTGATCACCATCACTGACGTAGGGCTTGTAGCTAGTGTCAAGTACAAGCTTCACCTTCTCTAGCATGGCTGACAGGACCAACTCTTGCCGGTACACAACGTCAAACACATACAAAGTAAGTTCTACCTCCTTGTCTCTAACTGTTTTGGTAGTGGTAACCTTAGTGGGCTTCCAGGTCAGCTTTGGGACCCGAGGGTTTATGCTCTGCACCCTAGCAGCTTGTGCTCCTTGAACCAGCTGTGTCAGTGCAGCGTCACTATGGAACTCTCCTCTCCCGCCTCCCTCCTGAGTAGGCACTTGTTGTGAAGGAAATCTCTGGATAACATGAAGCTGTTTCTAAGTGATGGGGAATTACCACTCAAATCCACATAGAATTGATGATTAACCACCAACGCGGCTTCAGATACTTTTTTGTGAAATTTCCAATTGTAACTCCAGGATTAAGTAGAAAAATTAGTCCTAACCAAAGTAGTCCAAGATAAATGACCTGGGAAAGCATCAATGCATCTTCAGCATAAAATCCTGGGCATTGAGAATTGACTCAATTTTCATTTTCAAGAATGGGGGGAGGAGCTGCAAAATTGGCTGGCATGAAATTGACATTGGGAGGCACCAACAACAAAGTTCCAGTTGCAGGGCCCCATCTTCCAGAAATGATTTGGTTCAGAATCAGATTGTACAAGATATACCACAACAATCTGATCACAGGATGAATTTTTTTTAAAATTGAAAATTACAAATTGGGATAAATGATTTTTATTGAGTAAATTTAGGAGGACTCAACTCTTAGAGTTGAAACAGAGAAAACTATTCAATATATATCAGAAAAATTGACTAAGCAATACCATCTGAGTCTTGACCTCCTATTCCTTCCACATTGTCAAGTAAGTATCTGGTCCAGGTTGCAAAGAACCTTTGTGTGACTAGTTTCTGACAACCATACTGATTAACAAGCTCATATCAGGTGACCCTCATATTACGTCAATTTATCAACGTCAGTTTGAAAGGGGGAGCTGGTTTCAGTTGGCAGACTGGAGCAGCCCTATCCCATTTTTGATCAACTGTTTGGTTTAAATCCATTAACTTGGTCAATTTTGATACAGGTTTTCTGGCCTTCTGAGCCTTCTTACTTGGACAGACAATACCCGGCATTATGGAATCTACTGTGACACTTGTGTTGCACTAAGTCTATTCTTTGACCCGCGGGGGCAACCACAACTGCGGCGCACAACAGGTGCCATGGTAGTCTGTTGCTGTGTTCCTTCCATTTTGAGAATTTAATAAAATATTAAATAAAACTTAATTAAGTTACTCCCTATTTTTAATTTTTGCTTTTATCTGTTTATGGATATTCAATTAATATTTTTTCCCACCCAATATCCCAATTATAGATTTTTTATTTCTTAGTTAGTTATTTTTGGTTTTACCACACCCATTTTAGAATACCCAAAAAATTTCCACCCATTTTCCCATATTTTACGCCAAATTAAGCACCCATCACAATATTTTTAAATTTTTTGTTTCAGATCTTGTGTCTTATTTTAGATACCTTGGTATCATTCATGATTACAATCCATTGTACACATTGTGTGAGTGATTTTGTTTACGTAGTGAGTTGCTATTGTGTTTTGTTTTTGGGTTGCGTTTTGACACACCTTGTTTGGGTGTATTTTGTCACCAATTAACATAGTAAACATACGTACACCAAAAGTCAACTCACACCATTTTGTTTGTGAATCAATGTATTTTGGATTGTATTTTGAATGGTTTTGCTTTGCATGTGAGCCCTTTGTTGCTGTGTTGACCCATTTCACCCATTAACGCCAATAAACCCTGTTAACAGAGTGTATATTTTAGCCTGAGAGTTGGATTTTGTTTAAACAGAAATCATTTTGTTTAAATCTGAAGTATTTTTGCTTGTCACCATAGCTTTTAAAACTACTGTAGGGTTTGAATGGTGAGTTGACCACCAATTGAACTTGGACTATAAGAACCATCAAGTGACTGTCACTCATGAGAGCCAAGCCTTAGAGGTCCCCTTCCTGAACCCCCAGAAGACCCCTGAGTTGAACAACATCACCATGGAATCCTGCAAGGCTGAGATCCCAAAATGTATGAAGCCTTGGGAGTACGTCTTCTCCAAAGAAGAAGCCGCCGCCTTGCCAAAAACACAGCCAGTTTGACCACGCCATTGACCTCCTCCCCAGAACCCAACCTAAGCATGGACTTGTCTATAGTTGTAACATGAAGGAACAAGCCGCCTTAAGAGAGTACTTAGACAAGATGTTGAAATAGGGATATATACACATATCCAAATCTCTCTGTTTGTCTCCTTTACTGTTTTTAAGAAGAAGGGTATTGACCTACATCCTTGCGTGAATTACCAGGACCTAAACAGCATCACTGTGAAAAACAGATACCCTGTACCCAATGCTGAAGACCTTTCAGACCAGCTTTTAGGAGCCAACATCTTCTCAAAGGTTGATATGAGGGATTAATTTAACCAGATCTGTATCAGGCCTGGCAACGGATGAAAGTATGCTTTCAAGACTAGGCAAGGCCTTTAAAAAAACCTGGTTATGCTGTTTAGTTTGTGCAATGCACCCATAACTTTAAAAACTATTATGGATATGGTATTTTAAGGACTCAAGGACCAGTGTTGCATAGCCTAAATTGACAACATCCTCATCTACAGCTGCACCCCTGAAGAACATGTAAAACACCTTCAAGCTGTCCTACAACGCTTCAAGGAACACAGGCAGTTTGTTAAGCTCCAGAAATGCAAGTTTTTCCAGGAAGAAGTAGATTTCTTGGGGGTAAAAACTGTTGAAAGGAGGTTTTGCTATGACACCTGACAAAATAGAGGCCATGAAGTCATGGACTGAACCTAAGAACCACAAGGAAGCCAGAAGCTTCCTGGGCCTGGCAAACTTCTGCTGGGAAATTGTTCAAAACTTTCTTCAATTTGCTTGCCCTTGACCTGCCTCACCTCCAAAAACACCTGTTTGTGTGGGATAACACTGCCAGATACGCCTTTGAGTTGCTAAAGAAAACCTTCAGATCCACCCCTGTCTTGGTAATGCCAATTTATAATAAACCCTTCATTGTGGAGACAGACACTTCCAACTTTGCATTGGGGGGTGTTGCTTCGGGAAGGGTATTGGTAAGGAGCGCCTTTGGGGAAGCTTTGAATATGGAATTTAAAAGAGAAGAAGTATATTTTATTGGATAATACTTTAGACTTATATAGCTTTAGCTGTGGCAGAGATTTTAGTTAGATTGAACCTAGGGGTTGGTCATGTGCAGGATGGTTTTGAGTTGCCAGATACCTGATCAGTCATGTGATATTGGTTTGTTGCCATTTCTGGCATGTCAAACTGTATATTAGAAGGGCACCAAATTGGGCAATGACTGTATGTTAAGTGGGCTGGCAGTAGCCAGAATACTTGTACATCCAGATCCTCAACATCATGATAGTAAGCTGCACCCTTTAGATTACTACTCAAGGAATTTCACTTCACCTGAGTTGAACTACCCCATCTACAACAAAGAGATGTTTGCTATCATCCAGTCCTTGAAACACTGGAGAAGATACTTGTGTGACGCCAACCACCCAGTGAAAATCATGACTAATCACAAGAATCTGATGTACTTCTTCAAACTGTGATAACTAAACTAGAGCCAAGCTAGATGGGCCATATTCCTAGCATATTATGACTTATCAATCAGCTACAAACCTGGCAAGATCAACATTTTACCTGAAGCCCTGAGCCAAAGAGCAGACCTTTTTCCTAGTGCCAAAGAGATTGAAGAATTCAACACTAAATCCTTACTGTCTCCCAACATGATTTAACCAATGCTCCTGTTCCTAGGACTAGCCAGTACAAGAGAAGAAATATAATAGGCTCAGACCCTAGACAAGCACTGAATCTCCATCATGGAAGATTTAAGGGAAAATATCAATAGCCAATACTACCAAAAAGGCTACTTCTTACATGGAAACAGCCTACAACTACACAGACACACCTAACTACCAGAAGACCCACTGAGCTTAGAGATATTGAAGGAATACCACAACTCTTCCATGTCAGGACACCCCAGACGTACAAAGATACTCAAAAGAATCCAGAAAACCTACATTTGGCCCAGGATGAAGCCAGAGATTGAAGGATATCTGTGTGGTTGTGAGACATGTGGATGCACCAAACCCAAACAAGAAAATTCAGAAGGCTTACTACAGCCTCTTCATATTTCAGAAGGCCCTTGGAAGTCAGTATCCATGGACTACATTGTGGATCTGCCTAATTCAAAGGGATTCAATGCAATCTTTGTAATTATTGACTGTTTCACCAAAATGGCTCACTTCATCCCATCAAAAACCAAAGTAACTGCAAAGTTAACAGCCACCTTATTCAGGAACCAATTATTCATGAACCACAGACTCCCACAAGAAGCAGTCTTGGACAGAGGCCCGCAATTCATCTCCAAATTTTGAGTCCAAATACTAAAGGACTTGGGAATAAAAAGATTATTGTCTACTGAATATCAACCCCAGAGCAACATGAAGATCAAGAGAGTAAACCAGGTCCTTTAACAGTACTTGCATGCTATGTAAGCTTGTAACAGAACAACTGGGTAGCACACCTACCAATGACTCAGTTTGTGTATAGCAATCAAGACCACAGCTCCACCAGCATGTCCCCCTTTAAGGCCAACTACAGATTCAACCCCACATGGGACGCCCCTCCCACAGAGGAAACCAACAACCCAGAAAGAAATAATTGGGTCAGCAACATCCATGCGTGCCAAGAGGAATACACCCAGAGCCTGAGAAGAGCAGTACAAGCATACAAGGACTTTGCTGACAAGAAACAAAGCCCTGGTCCACCAATTGAAGTAGGAGACCTTGTGTACCTTGGCACCAAGAACATCAAGACCACTGCCCCATGCTCTATCTTGAGCCCCCAACAAAAAGATTCCTACAAGGTCCTACAATGCATTGGTGTTTTAGCATGCTGGTTAGAACTACCCCCTGGATGGAAGATTCATGACGTATTCCACCAACCCTGCTATTAAAAAAGGATCTTCTCTCCTTAACCAGATAGTAAGAGCAGCTCCCCCATCTATTAAAGTAGGAAGTTTCACAGAACACAAAGTTGAATCCATATTAGGACAAAAACTCTGATACCCAAAACCCTATTTCCTGGTCAAATGAAAAGGGTACCCAATGAAGAGAATACTTGGGAACCAGAATCCAACCTAGAGAATGCCGCTGCTTTGATGAAAGAATACAAGTCTCATAATAAAGAGTAGTGCTCTGCAAGATTGACTATGGTAGGGAATGATGTCAGGGCCCATAATTCCCTTGACAATCAGCTAGCCTGCCTGGAGATAAAACAACCAACAGTGTGAAAAAATTGCAACTGCCTTCCTAGAAGGGAAACCCCCCTTTCTGACCGCAAATGAACAGGATTTTGCAAGGCCCATGTGCTGTAAAACCCTGGTATTGAAATTAAACACAAAATTGGGTCCTTTTGCTATCAGGAAATGGTGAATTTGGAAGCAATTCTTGGATTTTTCAATTGGGCGCTCAGTTGCTTGCGGGTTCTAATAATAGCTATAGCACCTTGGCATGCTGCAGCCAAATCAATGTTCATGATATACCAGCCAATGCCCTCCCCTCCCCAGGTCCCAGTGTGCAATTTCAAAGCCATTTTGCAATTATCACTGAAAATGATGCCACCAGGCCTCTGGTGGTACAAAAGGCTGCACTTTCACCAGTAAGTATAAATATTGAGGAGGAGAAGCTTTCCTCACTGTTGACATCTTAAATAAACAAATTTATACCCAGGACCCATTATTTTCTTGCAGGAATTATCTATTTTTGCACCAATGAAATCACTATGTTTTCATCTATTTTTGAATCCACTACACAATAAAACTACACCTGTCCATTTAGTTAAACCACCTTGCGCCACTGACTTGGAGTTCTTCCACCCTCACCACCTGGATCTTCCTCCTGGACACTCTAGAGGCCTAATTCTGTCCAGCATTAAGGAGATCCCCTCCACTCCCCCTTGCTCAATGTGCCTCCTGCCCAAGACTTTAGCAAGTTGGGGTTTGTTTACATCACAGTATTAGGGCTAGCCAATCAGGTCATGTCCCATACTGGAAGTTGGAGTTCTTTGGCTACTGCAGTAAACTACCTGATCAGAATAGCGCCAATTGTGTACATGGCATTTCAGGCCCAGCCTGCCTCCCCTGTGGGAGTCCAGTCAAACTCTGGTATAGGCCATGACAGGTGATAAACTTTAAGCCAATCAGGAGCCGTGTGAGAAAGTGATTGTTGTGGCATAAAGGGTTATCCAATAATTATTTGATGTTTGTGCGCCAATTAATCCAATTGGCTGGTTGTTTTACCATTGTGTGCCATTGCTGCTGTGGCAAGTTGTTGGTGGACTAGTGCAAACCCAGCAGCTGATTGGGCACTAGTCCACTAACAACTTGCCACAGCAGCAATGGTGCATAATGATAAAACATCCAGCCAATCAGATTAATTAGCGCACATGTACCAAAGAATTATTGAATGACCCTTTATGTCACAATAATTAATTTATCACTTGGCTCCTGATTGGCTTAAAATTTATCATTAAGGCTTTGAATTTGGATTTTCAAAAACTTCTCTGAACATAATAAATAGATTATTTTCTAATTTAAATTTTGCAGATCACCAAATTGTTGTTAATTATTTCATAATAAGCTGTTTAAAGAGCCAAAACAATACAGCAATTATGGAAGCATGGAAAAACACAAGGCAGACAACACATATTGAGATAATCTTAAAAGCATATACACAATGAGTATAAAAATGGGATATTGTAGTAAATGTGAAAGCAAACAAGGATAAACAAAAATGCAATATATCAGAATAACACAGAGTTTATTGGGGTGAAAGCCATAAATCATATGTAAAAGTCAGTGAAAAATCAATGAGAGAGCTTGAGAAGTTATTGAAGGTCCTTGACTCAGCAATTGATGAGATAAAGGAAATCAATTGTAAAGTTAAAGCCAAAGTCAAGTCTGCTGTCCTTACAGGCAACAAAATTGACAAATTTAATGCCAAGGCCCTTATGGCCAAGATGCCTGACACGTCTAAGAAGACAATTGAGCATTTTCTAAATGTGAAGAAGACAGTGGAGAGGGCTTAAAGTTCAAGTCAAACACACTTTCTGCACCATCTTTCTGGATAGATTACCCTGATATGTATGAACATTTCAAGCCAATAAAGTGGGCCCAGAAGGAGAAGACCAAGATGCCTACATAACTGGTTGCACCCAAAATGGCCCACCCAGCAGGAGCTGCCAGCAAAGAAGCCAGTGAAAAAAGTACCCAAACAAAAAGTTAATAAAAATACATAGATACTTACCTGTTATTATTTTGGAAATTATTGATGGTGTAGTGCGCCAAGTCCTGGTTCTGTACGTCCAAGCCCCATTTTATGCCAACTTTGCCAGTCATGTGACAAGGCAGCTGGCCTATCCCCCTGTTGTGTGTGAGCTTGAAAATAGGATCCACAGTATCTTCCTGATGTCCAAGGAAGTACTGATGGGACTTTCATATGCCAAAGGAGAATCTGAGTGGGCTGTTGAAGCCTATAAGGATGCCCAACTGATCTGCCTAGACCCAGTTTTCCTTGATGGAGTTTACTGTGTAAACTTCATTGAGCTTGTTTGGGATGTCCTGGCAACGCTCTCATCTAATAATATACCAGAGATGGTCCAGTCCCATACAGACACTTGCTTCTGCTTTCCAGTGAAGCATAAATTTTCCTATGTGATAAAGAGCTTTGGGTGCATGGTGGATAAATTGGCTGTTGCATCTGCAATAGCCATTAATAAGACCAAAATCCTCTTGGCGGACTTCAGGCTGGCCTGGAGTGGCAACAAGATGGGGCTTCCTCTGGCAATGGATCTCACCTTTGCAAAGACAAATCACAAGAAGAAAATTAGTGCTGTGTTTAATAAGCTGTGTGAGTTTACTGAAGCCTTTGCTGGACAAAAGCTTCACCTTGTTGTTTACCTTGGGTTCTTGTTCTACTTTGGGATGGGTGCCAGCGTCAAGAACCTGGATGGGGTTCTACTTGGGATTAATGAGGTCAGGCTCTCTCTGGACAACAAGAAGGTCCCCCTGGGTATGGTTCAGTGGACTATGTTATACAGGACACCCTGGTCCTGGCCAGGATTTACAAGTTTGCAGCCCTGCCAGAGAAGCTGCTCCTTTGCTTGCACTTAACCATCCTCCCATTTAAAAGCCACCAGAAATATTTTAATCAAAGTTTATTCACCATTTACAGTATGGCAGTGGAGGTTGTGCACCACCTCCATTGTCAGGTGGTTACATACAGGCGCACCCACTATAGGCGCAACCAATAAACCTCTTCTCATTTATATATATTATAATTTTAATTTTACACTACTCTTACTAAATATTTTTATATAACTTTAATTTTACCAAACTATTACTAAGTTAAAAAATATCTTATAAAAGGTCTTTATACATGTGTAATACTATCTGTCAATAAAAAACTTAAATACCTCAAGAACTTTACCTTTAACCTTTTTAATTATCTTTTTATATTTGTGATAAAGAGCGCCTTTTGGGGAAGCTTCAAATATGGAATTAGGAGAGAAGAGAAGTATCTTTTATTGGATAATATTTTAGACTTATATAGATTGGGTTGTGGCGGAGATTTAGTCAGATCAAACCTAGGGGTTGGTCATGTGCGAGATGGGTTTTAGCCACTGGATACTTGGATCTTCATGTGATATTGCTTGGTTACCATTCTTGGTATGTTGAACGGTATATTGGAAGGGCACCAAATCGGGCAATGGCTGGATGTTAAGTAGGTTGGCAGTAGCCAGAATGCTTGTACATCCAGAACCTTGACATTTGATTGACGGGTCAACATTTTTACATAATTATCATAATTTGGTATTAAGTGTTTGAGATTGTCACCACAGAATACAATCAAATAATTTAATTTGCAATACAAAAATTAATCATCTGCATCAATAGTGCCACTTTATGTGATTGTGGGCTTGCACTTATCTAAATAGATAATGATCATCTATATATCAAAAAAATAAAAGATAAATGTGTAAAAAAATAAAAGAATAAAAAAGTTAACCACACTAAGCCTTTAATCAATTGGCTGTTGAGCAAGGCACATGGGGGGAAATGAATCAGCATGACCATAGAATTTGGCCACAGTCTCATCTGGGAGGGTGTGGATCCCAGCCTGCAGCAAATCAAACAGGTACTCCATCCCAGTTGGTGTCCCCACTTTTCAATTTGCTTGAGCCACTCTAAGACTTCTTCAATTAGGATTAGAAATGGGCAATAGGCAGGAAGAAATAAGAAGCACAAGTTTGATGTTACCAATTGTTGTGAGCCAACTGCTATGCTTGTATCAAATGTTGGAAATTTCTCAAGAATATTTTCCACCTTATAGAGTCCAACATTATCCAATACAATGACATTGATGAAGCCCAGGCTAGTGCGCCTAAGATGATCCTGGACCAATTGGAGAAATGATAGAAAGGTCCTGCTACTGTGGGGTCCCAATATCATTTGGTACATCTCAATCCCCTTTGGACCAAAGAGAGGCACCATTAAATAGGCTGTGGCGCAGACTGCAGAACGCCAAGATACTCTGTCATTTGAACCTTTGGAGACATAGCCATATTCATTCTGCATAAACAATGCAAATGATGACTTGTAAATATAATAGAATTTGACAGTCTTCTTTGTTTTTGAGCACAGTGTACGCCTCTGCGTAGTTTTCTGGGAATTGATATTGGTAGGGCTATTAAAGTTATAGGGAGATACCCCAAGTTTTTTCACAAGAACCACAGACCCTTGACTAAATGATAGTAAAAGGAAATTGAAGTCTCAATCCCAAAAGTTGACTTGACCATTAACTGTATATTTGTCAGTTCAAGATGACAGTCTTGGTTAATCCACTGAAAAATTGCCCATTTGTCCTCCTTGTTGAGCAGGGTCAATATGCGCAAGGATTTCTCCACTTTTAGAGCTCACCCAGTATTAGTAATTTTTTTGAATGTTTTACTGGCGTATTTGGGATCCACCTCAACAATAGCCGTGGCCTGCTTGTAGTCACCAGATTCCTGCATCAGCTTGAGAAGGATGATGCGCTTGATGTCAGGACTGCCTTCTGGATGGCCTTTTTTGCTACAGATGAGCCAGAATCCTGATTAGTGACTGGCACAAAAGGCTTATGTACCTTGTTATAGAAGGCTACAACCTTCTTTAATACCTACTGCCCCTCTGTAGTCCTGTAAACTTGGGCTCTTTGGGCGTCTTCCTGGTCACCGTCACTCACATAAAACTTGTAGCTAGTATCAAGCACAGGCTTCACCTTCTCCATCATGGCTGCTGGGACTTCTTCTTGGTGGTACACAAGGTCAAACATAAAAGAAGTAAGTTCTATTTCTTTGTTTCTAACTTTCTTGGTAGTAGTGACCTTGGTGGGCTTCCAGGTCAGCTTGGGGACCCTAGGGTTGATGCTGCATACCCTTGCAGCTTGTGCTCCTTGAACTGGTTGTGTCAGTGCAACCTCACTATTGGTCTCTCCTCTCCTGTCTCCTTACTGAGTTGGCACTTGTGTTGCACTAACTCAATTTTTTGACCTGTGGGGACACCCACAGCCACGACACATACCAGCTGCATTATCACTCTGTTGTGTTTTTGTTTCATTTTAAAATTCAATAAAATACTAAATAAATTTCAATTAAGTTACTCCCTAATTTTAATTTTTGCTTTTATCTGAATATGGATATTTAATTAGAAGTTACTCCACCCAACTACCTGTTTATAGAATTTTATTTCTTAATTAGATGTTTTTGGTTTTATAGCACCCATTTTAGAATACCTGAAATAATTTCCCACCTTTCCCCAGATTTTATGCCAAATTAAGGCACCCAACACAACATTTTTAAACTTTGTGTTTCAGATTGTGTGCCTCATTTTAGATACATTGGTATCATTCTTGATTAAAATCCATTGCACACAACAATTTAGTGGTTTTATTTACAGGTTGAGTTGCTATTGTGTTTTGTTTTTGGTTTAAGTTTTGCCTCACCGCGCTTGAGTGTATTTTGTCACCAATTTACAAAGTAAACATATGACACTGAAGGTCAACTCAACCCATTTTGTTTGTGAATCCATGTATTTTGGTTTGCATTTTAATAGTCTTGTTTGGGGTGTCAGCACTTTGTTGCCGTGTTGACTCTTTTTGTCCATTAAGGCCCAAAATCCCGGTTAACAGAGTGTATATTTATACTGATGGTTTGACCTTTCTTAAATCTGGGGTATTTCTGCTTGTTGCCATAGCTTTTAAAACTACTTTACATTAGTCTAAAGCCTCTTGGTTGTTTAACCAGGTTTGTGGCTCAGGGCAGTTGATTTTTAAGGGTTGGCAGAAAAACTGCTGGGAAAAGCCAGAAACATTAAGCTGGTACCAAAAAACATGGTGCTTGGATTGTAAATTTAAGCTTTGATTGATGAAATCCCTTGACAATGTCAATATGCTACTTTGAATAGCATAGTGAATTAAGTTATATCTTGATGCAAAAAGATTTAGTTTAATCCTATTAATTTTAAATAAATATCAAGAATAAGAAACAAAAAATTGACAATTTTTATTCTTTATTATTGTGGATTAGATGGAAGTTCGAATTTTTTAGGATGGCAGAAAATCTGTCAGTTTTTATTTGTATTGGTTCGTTTTTTTGAATTAACTTTTGTTTTCATATAAAAAATAAAGCAAACAATTAAAATTTAGCCACACGACGGAAAATATCGGTAGAATTTAAAAGTGGGCTTTAGTTTAAGTTAAGCATGTGCAAACCCAAGCTGATCAAAAGAAAAATAGGACAAAACGTATAAAACATTGAGCTGTCATCCAATTTTCTGTCAAAAGGACAGATCATCTTCCTGTCCTATAAGTTGAGATGGTATAGTCTACCATATCTACACAGTTAAACTATCAGACTGGATTAAATAATTCAGCCATCTATCAAAAGCTGCCACCTAATAATCTTGATGTGTTTAAAGTCTCATATACAAATCTCTTTGGGTGGCATTGATTACCCATATATCCCTCAAATCTTTTGAAATGGGTATAAAACCAGCCTTGAGCCAAGCATCGACTGGCCGTTAGTTATTGGTTGGAGTTTAAGCCCCCTTCTAGAACTTTCCGTGTTCACTGGTTCGCCACAGCCCCTGCCGGCCAGGGCAAGCATAATCGGTTGCCAGAGAAAGGGGTGTATATGGTGGGTGGCTTGAAATTTTGTTACCTGGCTGGGGTAAGATAAGCTTGGTAGATACTTTCTAACCCAGGTAGTGTTCCCAATTTAATTGAACCCGTTCTCACATCCACTCATTGCAGCCTGGAGTAAATTAAGGAAACGGCTTGGTTACTTTGTAATTATATAATCGGAGGCTTTTAAGTAGGTGGGTGATGGATTTAAAACCTTCGTGGAAGATAATGTCAAGTTTATTTTCAGCTGGGATAATGTCATAGATCTTTGGATTTTCAAAGATTTTTATTACTACATTTGATGTGGTCATCTGGGCTAATGGCTTGAAGTGTATTTGCCGCTATGGGAATTCTGGAGATTGAAGTTACTTCTTGTTGACTACAAGGTTTTTTCAAATTATTTACTAGTAACTTGGTGAGGATGGGTATATGTTTTAGAAGCAATGTTTATTATTTGCAGTGGAAATGAAAATCGATTACATTTTTTCTATGAGCGCGTTCAAAATGGGAAGAAAGCGAGCTTGAATCTCACTGCGGTAGCTGGGGGAGGTCAAGGAGGGCTTGGGGCGGAACACCATGCGCTCCAGGACCACCAGGTCTGAGTTGATGAGAGTATCTAAGACTTGGTTCCAAAATCCAGGCCTAGACAAGCGAGGGTGGGAGACGGAGGGAGTGGGCGAGAACCTCGGGGGGAGAGCAGCATCAGTTGATGGAACTTGACGGAAGGTTTCCAAAATACGGCATGTCAGCAGACTATACAGAACAGTAGCCATTCCAAAGTAGTCTTCGTGATAAATCCAGGGGCGGCCTAAATCTTGCTGATGGGGACTGAGACGCTGTACGTCGGCAGGGATGTCTTCCATGTATGGTTTGATAGCAACTAGCTCAGCATTCGGGGGAAGGAGCCGCAGATCGATGGAGCGACCAAAATCAATCAGCCGGACTGATGGCTTGTTTGTTGTGTGGTCTACCAACACATTGTCAAGCTTGATGTCGTTGTGTAAAATGCCCATGCTGTGCAGTGACAGCACAGCACCCATCAGCTGCTTTGTGATTAACACCACATTTGTTTCGCTTAAGCCACCAGGGCTTTTCACTGCGGCATTGATATAAGCAAGAAGCGTAATCCCAGTGTAAAATTCGCCCAGGATAGCAGAATGCCTAGGATGGAAGAAGATGGTTTCAGAAGACTGATAAAGAGAGGGAATGTGGTACTGGTCTTGCCTTTGCTGGACCTGGTTCAGGATGTAGAATTCTCTAATGGCCATGGTGCTTTTCTGGATCTTGAGAACTTTTGCCTTACCGGCATGGATGACTTTAAACACCCTTCCAAAGCTTCCCTGCCCAATCTTCTTTAGTACCTCCACTTCTGAATCACCTACATAGAGTGTAGCGGATTGGCCACGGCTCCGAGCGCAAGGGGTAGTTACTTCTGGCTTCTTATTGCATGGCTTGTACGAAGAAAGGCGTTTGATTTCTCTATGCATTAGGTTAGATACATCTGAGGAGTAAGGATCGATAATTAAATTCCCGTGGAAGGCGTTCAAGGAGCAAGCTGCTGGCTTCCAGATGCTTCGTGCTGCATCTTCTGCTAGAGTAGGGATGGGCGAGGGCAGATTCTTCCAAGTCGGGTTAACCAGCATAAAGCGTATTTCTTCGGGGTGAATTGTGAAGCTTAAGTCATGTTGTATTGTCTTTAAATCATCCTTCAGGTGGGATTCTATATAGTCTTTGTATCTTTTCTCTTCAAAGCTTGACGTTTCGATTAATTCAGATGAATTCCCTTTGATGTAGTAGCTTTCTAAAGCGACCACATGCCTCTCAGTCCTAGCTTCAGTCCTCCAATATCCCGAATCTGGTGCATCTGCAGCAATTACGCACAGTGCAGGTAGCTGGGAGGCGGGATCACTGTTACAATTGCCAACAACTATTTTAAATAATATATGTTCAAAGCTGGTGCCGGCTCTGATGTTTTCAAATATACCATCGAGAGTGTAGAAAATACTCAAGTCATTGTGGCAAATGCTTTTGGTGTTGAAGATGGTTAACAGGGAAATGACTAGAGGCACCAACTTTTCTACAGAATCCCAGCCGAGCTTTTGTTGATACCCAAGCTTCGATATGGCGTGTCGAACAACAATTTCCAGACCAAGGCTAAGGATATGTATAGGTTTTTCTTGCGATTGGACGTCCTCCCCGATCGAGTGCAAAAAGTATACACTCCAGTGGGCAATCAAAACCCCTTCAACGATTACTTGTATAATCTTTAATAGAGGGACTGGCTGCTGCTCTAGCAACTCATACAGGGCATCCTTGTACGATGCAACGTTCAACCTTTGCACAGGCTCCGATATAAGTGGCTTACTTGCATCATGCTGCTTGAAATTCGATGCCCCACGGACCTTGACACGCCTACGTTCAGGTTCGACTTGGGAAGAGGTCCGCTTGAGGGGCTTTAAATTCTGGCCCCACTTCACCTTGAATGCATCCTGAGGAAAGCTCGGTTTGATATTCTTTCGGGTACCTGGAGGGGGGATGTTCTCTTCATCCATGCTGTCCCAAAATTATTTTTTAGCCAGACAAGGGCTTCCGCTTCGTTTGGTATTTATATCCTTGTCTTGATGAAATTAATTGGGTTTCACTGGTGCATGATTTTATTTGCAATAAACCCCACCTCCACAGTGTGCCAAGCACTGTTCATGATGGATGGGTGATTCTGCGCTGTCGATATGACTAATCCATTAACCCTTTGCCAGAGTTGCAATGTCGCCGAGGTGTAATCATGATTGCCTGCAAATCATTGTCGATACCGTTTTAAGCTACTACATGGTTAATTCACGCCTACCTACTTACATTAGATCCATCTTTTAGCTCGGCTTGGATAAAGCCTAGTGAAATCGGCTAAGCGGCTTGGTGCCCTCCAATGAGACTTCAATTGCTGCTGGATGCTTCATCCATCTTAGTTACAACTGATAGCAGTATATCCATTTAACGGTCCAGATTAGGGTTACAGGGGGCCATTCTGGAGCGGAATATGAATTTAACCTTCTCTTGGATGGTAAAGTTGGATCCATAACAATTTCTGGATTCACTAACCTGGGGAATAAGACCTTCCATATAAAAAAGCAGCAGATAGAAATACTCTTGTATCCCTATGGAATTTAGCATGACCCGCTTTCCAACCAATAAAAAATTATAGACAGAAGCCTAAGAGGTGTTGCAAAAGTAGTCATAAAACAATAGATAAAATATATTTAACAAGTTCAGATATAACTTCTGCTTCCATTTTCCTTTATAAACTTGTAGTTATTTGATTTAATAATACAATTTAAAAATACCTGATCCTACCCATTCCTAAGTAGAGTCAAATCTGAACCAGGTTCTCCACATGTGACTTGGATCAGAGCCCAATCTATGTAGGATCAGATACCGCCCACCCCTACTGGAACCAGCCTGTGATTATTCTGAAAGCCCGCTTTTAAAAAAGCAACCCGTGTGAACAATTTGCCACAACCTTTTCCAAGGTCCAGTAATTTTTAATATTTAGTTATATCAGAACTCAAATTTGGGGTACTATTAAAAAAATTAAATGTGTAAATTGAAAGTGGCCAGATCAAGCAAAATAAATCCAAATTGACAATCAATTCAGATTGATAATAACAATGTGAAAATTATAAATGGCCTGATTGAGACCAGAAATAGATCTTCTTATTTTATTAAGCTTGGATCAATTTACGTGAAAATGTTTTTAAATTATGTCTAAAGTTAGCTAAAGAATTTGATTATGATATTTATAATTACATATACTAGCAATAAATTTATATTATACGGGTTAAAACTTCAAATACATATTAATACCATTTGGAAAATATAACACTTCTAAATGATATATTATAACCGTAATGTATAAAAAAATAAAATGCTAAATTTTATTGTAGACATTATATCGTATAGAAAAGCATTAATTAAGTGAAGAAATAATAATAAAATATTATAAGATCATCAAAATTAAATTAAATTATGAATTTTTATTTGTACACATCTGATAAATAAATGAAATATATTATAGATGTGTAATATTTTTATCATAATTTCATTTACTGATTTTATTATTGTAGCATATATATTTAAACTGTTTATATGCATAAGTAAAAAGGTTAAGTAAAAGGTATGCTTAGCCAATTTGAGTTTATATATATTCTATTTAAATCATTTAGAATCAACTTTTAGCTTTAAATTTAATGCTATCTGATTTTATTGGGCTAAAATTTCTGGAATTCAAACATTTTATTTCCAACCAATCTTATGAATAAATTTTATTTATAATAAAAAATATGATTAACTATGGGCTAACCCAGCCAAATTACCTGTATTTGGTTATCAGGCTTTCCATTTAAAGTTCAGATAAATTACTAATTGAGACATAACTACTAATAAAATTATTTTAATTAAATGTAGGGTTTGGCCCCCAAAAAACTAACGCCTAAATAAAAAATCTTCGAATTTAGGCACCTTTGCTTTTTGGGATTTAATTAATTCAATCCTACCAGATTTGACTATTGTGACAATTTTCACAAGCTAGTCAGAGGCAGCCAAAGCAATCCTACTAAAACCAAGTTTCAAAAAAGTGACACAGCCTTTTAAGCTTTTAACTTAACCCACTTTTAAAACTACAAGGCTGATATCACCCTTGGAATTTGGCTCCTAGGAACCCCAAAGTAAAACTAAAGGGACTACAAACCTTAGGCATTGGCCTCTATTGAGCCAGATTTTGCTCATCCCAGCAGAATAATTTTTTTATCCTGATCTCATATCACAATTTATCCAAACCCAAGGTAATACTTAAACCCAGTAGCTAAACCAGAGCTTTTTGAAATAAAATAGTAAAAATTGAATCAACACTAGGCCAAAAGTATCAGTTGGCTTAAAGCTAGAAAAAATAAAATGCCTAGTTTTTTATCTGGATGAAGTGAAGCCCCCAAAATTTTAACCCATATATAATAATATAAGAGTAGTAAAAGGTAGGGGCAAAATGAATATTATAAACCTTTACTAGAAAGAATAACTAAGTTAAAGGAAATGAAATATTTATATACAAAAAATATGATAAATATTATGCACCTATTAATACGGCAACCGCCATAATTAACTCATTCCGTAAGTCACCTCACTGAATGTCGACAGTTTGTCAACATTCAGTAAGTCAACATTATTTTAGTATTTATCTGCCGGAATTAGGCATTTCCAAAACTAAGCTAATTTTTCATAGTGAATTATTAAGTCAGAATTGCAAAATTAAAATGGAACAGGCATAATGTCAACACCATTTAAACAAAGGCTTATTTTTAAGCCAAAAAACTAATATAATTTACTATGAAAATATAAGTTTCTTTGTACTTTTACATTAAGGTTGACTCTAGTAAGTAATATCTGGATGTTGACCCCAAATAAGAATCCATAAATTTCTTAATAAAATACACAATATTCTAAAAATAACTACTTTTTATATTTTATACTACTGTTTTTATTAAATATATATTAAGATAAGCATTGAACAAAGACATATACCAACTTTCATAGTGTTCTTTGTACTATTACAATTTTTACTGTTATTTTAAACTCACTGGAAAACTATAGCTTATTTCTGGAAGTCCACTTAAGCCAAAACACATACGTTAAAACTTTAATTTATATATGTATTTATAATGTCAATTTTGTGTCAAATTGACACGTCACTTAAATTGCAACAAAGGGGTTTGGCTAAGCAAACAAAGTGACATAATTTAAGCAAGATTTAATAGGAGAGTTACTATAAAAGAATGCTGACTGCCTCCATGTTGACACCTTCACTGGTTTATTAGTAAAACACTGCCGCTTAACAAAAAGCACAAATACAATGGTATGATAATCCAGGCCAAAGTACCCAGGGCTGTACTTTAGACTTCCCTCTACAATCCCTATAATTTAGTTTTCATCAACTACATATGCAAATCTTTAAATTTTTAAATTTAAAAATAATCAATTTTGGCCTTAAAGAACCAACTCTGGAAAATATTAACTAAGCTTTATAAGTGATTTACATAGTGTTTTTCTAGTTTAATGCTGACTGTCAGTACGTTGTCAGTCAAATTAAAGCATTTTTTTATGCTGACAAACTAAATTAAATATTTTTGACTATTGTGACTACCAGAATGTTGACTTTTTATTTAAACATGGTTTTTTCTATTCTTTACTAATAAACTAGCTCTAAAATTACTTTCCATACTTCTATAAACTATTTAACTAATAATAAAATTTAAAACAAGTTATTGTTATTTAATTTTATTCATATTTCACATGATTATTCTTACTTTATGAACTCTACTCTAATTAGTGTAGGACAAATCTTCCAAGAAGCCACAAAAGAACCCCAAGTCAACCAAGAAAGTACCTAAAGCCTCTGGAAAGGCCCAAAGTCCCTACCCCAACAAAAAACCAGCTAGAGAGCCCTCAACAAAACAGAAGACAAAGGAGAAGACCCCAGACCCTGAAAGCAAAGAGCCCTCCCCTGCCCCCTCCTCTTCTCCAAGCTGGTACCAATCAGAAGGAGATGAGGTTCCACTAAACAAGCAAGGAAGAAAGAAGATACCCAAGAGTCCAGAACCCCAGTCAAGCCCTGATGAATCAAGCTCAAAGGAATCAAGCCCTAAGGAATCAAGCTCATCCCAGTCCAAGAAGCACAAGAATCCAACTCCAGATAATTCCCCTCCACCACCCAAGGAATCTGCACCTCCATCCTCCTCATCAAGTATCAATAAAGAAGATCCTGATGATTACCTGCATGACTATCATCAAGCATCAATTGGACCACGGGATCCCCTAAAGGTTCACAATGTATGTAACATCAAAGGAGAGTTTAAGCTCCCAAAGAAGTTCCCTCAGGTTTTCCCTCTAATGTCTGTCAAAGGAGGTGCAGCTTTAGTCTGTGATGGCTATGTTTTCAATTGCAACAATCAGAAGAGAGAGGAAGAAGCAAGCACAATTTACATGATAGAAGCTGCGCTGCCAGGATCAACCCAAAAGGATGGGATAAAGTCACTAGTGAAAAAGAAGAGCACACATGCAATGCTCCAATCAATTTTATTGAAAAGCTTCTAAAGTGGCACCTCTACCAAATTTTTCCATTCTCCAAAGACGTCAAGGCTTATGATCTGGCAGTTAAGGCCACCACACACCTAAGTAATGAGAATAAGAAGCTCATCCCTGACTGCGACCAGCTAGTAAAGTACATATGTGACAAACACTGTGATCTATTCCCCCATCAGAAATCTGCCATGGTCCAAGGAGAGTTAGTCTTGACAGATGAGCTGAAGATGTTCAATGATGATGAGTTATTCCTTTTACATGATGATGGGCCTACATCTGAGGCAAGAATTATATGCTATGCTAAAAAATAGAACCTGGAGCAGTTAAGAGATTCAGAGACCTGGTTATGTGAAGGTACCTTTGCAATAAGCCCCTGCCTTTTTACCAACTATGGGTTATACATTCCCTTATTGAAGGCAAGGTGCTCCCATTTGCCTACTTTCTGCTTCCTGGGGCAACAGAAGAGATCTACACAAGGGCCTTTAAAATCCTTCAGGAGGGCATCAAAGCCCTACCCAGTAATAAAAAGAGCCCCCTGGCCATAACACTAGAGCCAATCCAGATGATGATGAAAAAGATGAAGCCACCCTTGCTGCAGAACAAGAATCTCATGATAAAGCACTTGGCCCCTCAACTATAATCATGAACTATGAAACTGCCCAGTATAACACTTTTGTAAATACCTTTGATGGAGAGGTCCAGGGGTGTTTTTTCCATTATTGACAGGCTGTCAACAGGCAACTAAAGGGTCTACCTGAGCTCAGCAAGCTCCACAGTCTGGATAAATCAGGAAAGTGCAAGTTCTTAATTCAACAGTTTGTAGCACTAGCTTTTGTAAAGCCAGAGCATACTGGAAAAGCCTTTGGCCTCCTATTCCAGGATTCATATGCCAAGAAATATGAGGATGCCTTCTACCCTTTCATAGAATATTATGAACCACAGTGGATTAAACGTAAGGTCACTAAGCACCAGAGCAAGCCCAGAGCCAAAGCCAACTGGAACTGCTACCAAGCATTTATTAAGGATGAGATGAAAACTACTTCATCTTTAGAGAGCTGTCATAAGCATATCAAGTCCTCCTTTGGAATCAAGACCAGATACAACAACTTCTACAAGCACCTCAAAGCCCAACAGGGGAAGACTGCTGCATCCATCAGAGATATTGAGAACTGCCCATCCAAGAAGAAGAGAACCACCAAAGAGAAACAATATCAAGAGAAGATCAAGGACGTTGTCAAGGCCATATATAAGCTTTCAGAGATTGGGTAATACATCAAGAAGATTTTCACAGTTCTTAATGGCAACCAGGTGATCACAGTCTAGCTTTTAATTAAATTTATTGAGTATTGCCTAATTTTTTATATAGTTTTTATATGTCAAGTATAATATTTTTAAATAAATAGTTATTCTAAATAACTCATTAATAATTTATGATATTTTTTTTAAAAATCATTGATTTTCTATTGATAGTTTGATGCCTTAGACTGTATTACATGGCCTATATTGGTATTTCACTAGTAAATTATATGTTTTTTGTAGTTTTCAGTATAGAAAAAACTTTATATTACTGTTTCTGATTATTATATTTTTCTATAATACGTGAATTTTTATTTAGTATCTTTTTGTATATTAGATTTTTTTATCTTTGTAAGTGGGAAAAAATATTTTATAGAAAAGATAGCTAATTTCATAGTGAATTATTTTTGAAGTGTATTTTTATGAATTTTTTAATTGTCATGTATAATCTTTTATGAACTTTTTTGAATCTATGTTATCATATTACCCTAAAAAGTGTCTTGAAGCTTAATTTTTATTAAGTAAAATGTTCAGGAAACAGGTTTCTGCTTAATAAAAAAGTGTCAACATTTAGTAGTCTGCATGAGTAGAAACTTAATTCTGACTTTCCAATGCTGTTAAAATTAAAGTATTTTTAATCCTGATTGTCAAAATATAGTAAGTCAACTTGCGGAATGAGTTAATTCTGGTGGCTGTCATTAACACAATACCATAGGCCTAAAGGGTAAGCTACTATTTTTACTCCTTCTCTTGAGCTCTCCAAGATAATCTTTTTAGAAAAATTGATATCCAAGGCTTGATACCACATCCTGTGTGTTTCTTGAGAGCATTCAGCTATAGGAGAGCTGGGGTTTAATTAGAAAAATTAGTGCTTTATGGAACAAAGCTCATAAATTATCTTGCATAAGTAGCTCATAGATGTATGAATTCACATAGAAAATTAATTGATCTGTTAAAGGTTTAGATGATCAATTAATTCAATTATTACCAACATAGCTCAAGATCCATCTGCTGCCTGATTTGGGGCTGAACCAACTTCTAACTGGCTAGCCTAATTTGATGTCAAATTTATTCTCTTGTTGAGGGTCTGGATGTACAAGCATTCTGGCTACCACCAACCTACTTAACATCCAGCCATCACCCAATTTGGTGCCCTTCCAATATACTGTTTGACATACCAAGAATGGTAACCAAGAAATATCACATAACAATCCAAGTATCCAGTGGCTCAAACCCATCCTGCACATGACCAACCCCTAGATTTGATCCAAATAAATCTCTGCCACAGCCCAATCTATATAAGTCTAAAATATTATCCAATAAAAGATACTTCTCTTCTCTCCTAATTCCATATTTGAAGCTTCCCCAAAAGGCGCTCCTTATCACTGGTAGCAGCTACAGTTTTTTGACCACACCCATGAAAGAGAAAATGACTGACCAAAACTTGCCCACCTTTGCTCACATACTCAACCAGGCCACATCCCAGGAGACCTGGAAAGCGTAATTCTGCACCCACAACATCAACAAAGATATAACTAGTGGATGCACCGTATTTGAAGGTCTGATCATGCCCAAAGCATGCACCAAGATAATTCAATACAGTCGCTCTCTTCAACCACAAACAAACGCACAACCACCTATCCTAGGTGAAGTTACCAACACCAAATGCATTGGTATCAACAAGTTCTTTGGTAAAAACAAAGAAAACATCATCAACTGGCTAGACCACTCAGCCGCTAAACTCTGCTCCAGCTGCATCCCCCATGAGAAATGGGTCCAGGAAGCCAGCAAGCGCCTGTACAAGGCCACAGCTAACTGGTTTGCCACCTGGGTCAGCTCACAAACTGACAACCAGCTTGAAAACTGGGAAGAGGTCAAAGCAGACATCACACACAATTTCAGCGTCACTGAATCCCTCCAATACATTGCAATACAGCTCAGCAATCTTCCTCAAAAGACCACTATCACAGCTTACGCCAATGAATTTGAGGAAATACACTGCAAAATTCAAAACCCAGCACAAGCTGATAACGTACATACCAGAGCCTCATTCATCAACAGAGAGAAGCTCTCTGTTGCTGCCCTCATCTGCCCAGAGGCCAACACCTCCATGCCTGCACTCATTGCAGAAGCCAAGCACACAGAAAAATGTGCAAACATGGAATATGCTACACGCAACGGAAATTGCTCCTCAAACGGCAATGGCAGAGAAAACTCCAATGACAATAAACGCCAAAACACCAATCATAGCAACGGCAACTCCAATTGTAACAATGGCAATCACAGCCAAAGCGCAAACTGCTCCTGTCCCAAGAAAGAGGATACCACCAAAGTAAACAATGCTGAAATAGCAACCCACTATGAATCTGACCCCACATTCTCTGACCTTGAAGGTCTCAAAAAAGAGAAACAGGGAAAAGAGGAGGGGGAACAGGCTTAAGTGATCCTGTCTCCCCCCAACTTGACAAGAAACTGTACCAAGGCACAAACTTTGCCGCTTGTATCCCACATGTCCTGCAATCCTCTATTTTTATGAATGTAAAAATTTAAGATTTCTCCCAACTTCTTGTCTACCCATGCACTTATAAATCTCATACACATAAAATTTTATTTTAATCTAGTGCACAGCACACCATGGTTAGCAAACCATTTGTAACCAAGTACAAAATACCAGTTGTCAAATCCAACTTCAAATATGCCAGAATGGCAGATAAATCAAAGGTTCTACTTGAAGGCAAAACAACTCCCTTCATAATTGACCTCCAAGGCATAAAAACATCCAGCAAAGGACTTGTCATGAACAACATAAACTACAAAATTGTAGCAGGCATGGACTGTTTCACCCAAGTGAACCCCAGTGTATGTTGGAAAACAAAAACCATGACCATCAAATGCAACAGACTCTATTTTAATATCCTCAAAGAACCCAATGACTTCTTTCTAAGAGACACAGTATTTGTCCAGGTCATAAACCAAGATGACTCAGAAAATCTAACCAAAGATAGTATCCTCCACATAATGAGGTACACTGAATTCAATAACATACAAACAACCAAGATCTAATGCCCAGAACTTGAAGCACTCCTAAATGAATACACCCATGTATTTAAAGAAGAACTCACCAAGTTACCCCCCAAACAAGAGGTCAAACATGGCATCAACTTTTTTAAAGCCATGCCTAAACCTGCACCCCTCTACAGACTCTCTCCCATGGAGACCCAAACCCTCAAAACACACATTGAGGACAATCTAGCAAAAGGATTCATTTGCCTGTCTGAATCTCCATGGGGGCAGCAGTGTTCTTTGTAAAGAAAAGGGAAGGCACTCTGCATCTAGTAACTGACTACAGAGCACTAAATGCAAGCCAGTAAAGAATAAATACCCTCTTCCACTTATAGAAGATCTTTTTGCAAGACTCTCAGGAGCTAAATTTTTCTCCAAAATTGACCTCACCTCAGGTTACACCCAAGTTGAAGTAAAGGAAAAGAACATACCAAAGACCGTTTTCTGTACGCAATTTGGATCCTTTGAATGTAGGGTAATTAACTTTGGGATGACCAACACTCCCACAATGTTTGTCACCATGATGAACCAAGCACTAAATGGCCTCTCAAATACATTATGCTACCTTGAAAATATCATCATATTCTCAAAACAAAAGAGGAACACCTTACGCATGTCTGCAAGACATTCAATTGCCTTGCAAAGTACAAACTTTACACTAAACTAAGTAAGTGCCAATTTATGGAAAAGAAACTCCTGTTCTTGGGCCACATTGTCTCTGACGGTGGAATCAAAGCAGATCCAGACAAAATAAAAGCAATAAATAGCATGCAACACTCCACCTCTGTTAAACATGTTAGATGCTTTCTTGATATGGTAGCTTACCTAAGGAAATACATCAAAGACTGCAGAAAACTAACCACACCAATCAATGACTTAACCAAGGGTAATGCCAAAAAGAAATTTTTCTGGACACCAGAATGTGACAAGAATTTCCAACTATTAAAACAAGCTTTGATCTAAGCACCAATCTTGCAATACCCTAATAACAACAGGTGCTACAAGCTCAAGTCAAATGCCAGCAACACCACCATTGGCGCAGTCCTGCGCATCTGCCAGCCAGGGCAGCAAGACTTCCTGCCAGTATGTTATGAAAGCAGAAAGCTGACCAACACTGAGCAGAGATACCCAATACACAATAAGGAATTGCTAGCAATATATCACGCATGCATGAAATGAAGATGTTATCTGGAAGGACATTTAAACGTCCAAGTACTAACTGACCATAAATACTTAATATATTTCAAAACTCAGAACACACTTGCACGGCAACAAGCCAAATGGATGTCCCTGCTGGAGCAGCTTAACTTGGACATCCAATACAAAAAGGGGGCAGAGCTGGTCACTGCTGATGCTCTCTCTAGACTATGTCAGCCTAGAGAGGATCATCCTGACCACCTGGATCCTGGCTGGCTAAACCTGTACAACACTGAGTATAAAACCAAAGGGAAATACCCCTCATTACACCAACTGACCCATGATACATTAGCTAACAATGAAAAGTATTTCCATGGATCAAATGGCACTGTATATCAAATAATTAATGACAAACATGTCCTGTACACCCCACTTGCACAAAGAGTTGACACCATATTAAGACATCACTGCCTACTAGGATGTACAAAGGCTAACAACCTATACCTCATATTAAAAGAGATAGTATGGTGACCCAACCTCAAACAGGATATAGTTGATGTTCTGAAAAAGTGCACAGTGTACAAGAAATACACCAGCACAAAGGCTCCCCAGCCAACAGTCAACCCAGTACCAGACCCTGAACCATTCAAGGTTTGGGGGCTAGATGTAGTGGGCCCCTTCCCAGAAACAAAAACAAACAAACATTTCTTAATTGTAGCTATCAACTTTGCCACACGCTGGCCCATCTGCTGGGCCTAAAGGACCATAAAGCAGAAACCATCAACTGATCATCAACTGATTCATTAACAAAGCAATCATAGCCAACTACAGCACTCCAGGCTACATAATAACTGATGGAGCAACCAAGTTATCAGGTCACGTAGTAAACAACAACTTAAAATCCAAAAACATTAAACATTCCACAACCTCTCCATACAGGCCACAGGCAAATGGCAGAGTGGAACACCTAAACGGCAGCCTTATCAGGACCCTAGAGAAAATAATGGATGGCAAAGCCAAAGACACATGGCCACTATACGTGAAACATGCATTACTAGTATCCTGGGTCTGCATCAATCAAGGGACAGGCTATTCACTGTTTGAGCTAACCTACAAGTACAAACCAGGAATAATTACCTGCAACAAACAGCCATACATAAAGATCCCCAGGAGAAAACCCCCACAGTAGAACAAGTACCAAATCTACAACACATACACATCAAAGCTAAAATAGCAGAAATAAAGAGGCTCAAAACACAAAAGGTAACCTCCACAGAGGAACCACTTCCCATCAACTCCCCCGTCTGGGTTCTATCTGGCAACAGAAAGAAACTAGACTCAGTACACAGGGGACCAGGAATAATTATCAAGTACAGACCAGATCACAACACCTATCTAGTAAAATTCCAAGGTGCCAAAACCCTAATCATCAAAAAATACCACAGAACCTGTCTCCACCTTAGTAAAGGAGAACACTTGACCAGACTGGCTCCAACTAGTAAAAAGCTCCAGGAGCATCAGGCAGCAGCTGTGAAAACAAAGCCCCCTCCTGATGCACTAGAGTAATCCCTTAAGGGGGGGTTTTGAGGGTCTGGATGTACAAGCATTCTGGCTACCACCAACCTACTTAACATCCAGCCATTGCCCAATTTGATGCCCTTCCAATATACCGTTTGATATACCAAGAATAGTAACCAAGCAATATCACATGATGATCCAAGTATCCAGTGGCTCAAACTCATCCTGCACATGATCAACCCCTAGGTTTAATCCAACTAAATTTCCGCCACAGCCCAATCTATATAAGTCTAAAATATTATCCAATAAAAGATACTTCTCTTCTCTCCTAATTCCATATTTGAAGTGTCCCCAAAAGGCGCTCCTTATCACTCTGGTGACTTGTCTATAAGTCTGCTCATTGCTGATTGGGTTCACTATCCAGATCCATATCAAGTGATATGTTTGTGTCACTATCACAATATATAGTGCTATAAATACAGAGCTATATTTTTAATAAGAATACTCTTCTCCAAACTAGTATTTGAATCTTCTTACAAAGTTTCCTCCTCATCACTATTTTAGAAATTTCTCTTTGTATCCACCAAAGAATCTGTCTCTTTCAAAGTACTTGGTGGAAGCAAGTTCATCAGTGGGAGGTGCGGCAGTAGGGTTCAGGGTACATCTGTGTTGGACAACTTTATCACATGGTTTGGGCATACCATATCATTTGATCACAGTGTGCTCTGAGGGGATACCATTATTAATGGTTTAGGGGAGATGCCCTTAAAAGTGTCCACATATGTGGCTTGATTAAGGTCATTTGTGATGGTGAGTGACCCAGCTGTGTTTGGTAATTTATTTAGGCATGGTTGGAACAGGGTGCTACTGGTGATAATGAGGCAACCCAAAGAGGAAAAATAAAAATATGAGAAGAATATTTATATCAAGGTACTAAGTTTGTTTTTAAGATAAATATAGTATAACTTGATCCAACTAATGTTGGAGGATTAATTTTGAGTGGTGAAGATAGTGTTCTGGGAGCCATGTGACTGAACTGTCTTTATGGTAAAGGGGAGGAAGAGTATTACTAATATGGAAGGTTGGAGGTTTGAATCTGGTCCCTTGATAATATCTAATTAAATTATCTTATTGAGAGACTTATTTTTGGTTCACCATATATGTTTTATCTAGATATGAAGTAAGCATACTTATTGAACTGGGATATAGTCATTGCCATTAAACTTCTAAGTGAGCTTGAAAAATGGAGCAAGTTAGTAAAAATATGATCCATATTCTTCTACTTTATCTTAGATATATATCATATAGCTTTAAAGTCTTTTTTGATTGTGTGCAAAAATGATATATCTTTGGGTAGTGTGATGCAGATATTTAGATCCAACAAGTGATAATAGTGTTTATTAATAAAGATTTATAAAATAGAATGCATATATTTGAGTGTATGGGATTTTCCATTTTCAAGATATTAATATCCTTTTTAAAAAGCACCTTATAGCCTCCTGATCATCTTAAGGTTGATTGATAAAAATCTTGCTATCATCTAAATTGGGTTTTTTATAAAAGAACTTGGGAATCTATAAGCAATAGATGAGGGCTAGCTTTAGCTTCCTATTGTGAAAGCTCAATATTTAAGCAATATAGCTTGCTTATAAACATAAAATATGATATGACATCAATGATACCAGGTTATTTTTAATGCTAGAAGCTGGTGATAAACCTCATTTGAAATGTAGCAAGCAAATTGAACTTAAAGTAGAGTAAGTAATGTTAAAACAATGGGGTTGACCCCCGTCAAGGTTCCACACAAGAGGTTTTGTAACTCCCAAACTGAATTCCCCATGACTCATAGCCAAATGGGGAAGTCAACTTGAATTACCAAATCCAGCAACAAGAACCAGTGATAACCCTAGCTCAGTGGACAGCTCAATTTGGTGCTTAACTCATTACAAGGATCCTACCACCCCCTTCCCAATTCAACTGGCAGATCATCACAATCTTGTTCCTCCTATAATGAGTCACCCCAACTATATAATTCTCTTATCTCAATAAATATAATTATCTGGTTTCCAATCATTTTCCCCTTGTAACTCTGCTAATACAGCACAGTTATGACAGTAGTATATATATTGTATTATGACTTGGTTTGATTCTAGGCTTTAAATAAATCATCAATAATATCATGTTTAATAATATGGCTTATAAGCGACCTCTGCCACGGATAGGGAGACAGAGTGGGTCAATCTGGGGGTTGCAGACTCCAATTTCGCGACCTCTTCCAAATCGAGGACCTTCAAAACGCCCAAACTGACGAGTACACTGCTCGTCCTTTGGGTCACAAAGATTTGCCTCTTCACTCTCCACCTCTGCTGAAATATCTAGTCAGTTTAGCCTTTGATTCAGCTATATTTTACCTTGGGGTTCAATGTCATTGACAGGGACACTAGAGACAAGGGCAGCTGCAAATGCGATCAAAGAGAATTTCATTGGGCTGATGACGCTTCTAAATAAAGTTAATCGATTTCGGAACAACGCCGGGTTTTTATAGCCTTTCAGATTGAAGAAGCTGGGGCTGCATTCATCTCCCCCAGTCTTTGACGTGCGGGGCTTTGTAGATCACATGCCCTTTTGCTGCCGATCTTTGTTAAAGCAACTTTGATTATAGTTTCTTTACTTGCACAAGTCTAACGCGATTTAATGACCTAGATGAAATATGTAAGCTACATTTGTAACTGTCAGTTCCAGGGGCTTGAACTTTGGGCTTTTGACGTTACGTAGTAATAAACATAATTATTCAATTGAAATTCATTTTTTAGTACATATATAAAAAAGTGTGGGCCTTGCATGATGAATCTATCTCACCAAAAGGGGTTCATAGCGTAGCAAGACCGAAGCAATTTTCTAAATAAATAAAAATAAACCCAAGCAGAGGATTACGTTTATCCATTTTAAAGGGTTTACAAGCAGCGTCCAATTGCAAATATGGGATTCAGAGAGTGCGGTATTCAAGACACACCCAACAAATTGCAGGAAATAAGTGTGAACCTTAAAATCATTATTTTATATATTCTTTAAAGTAAGAAGGCCAGCGACACAAATATTAAGTTGTTAAATGATTGCTTAAGTTTTGAGTTAACCCCCCAGCTAAAATGCATAAGTGGGAATCGCAATTAGTAAATATTTTGAAAAGCAGCTGTTTTCAAAGCTGTGTGGATAAGGAAAAAATTCAGATTAAAATGAAATTCTCACTCAAAAAAAGAAATTGAAAAAGTTGAATTTAGAATGATTAACAATAGATTTGGTACAATTATGATTTTGTTTGATTTGACTGAAAACTTTTGGTTTAAACTGAATTTTTTACTTATCCTCACAGTTTTGAAAAGGTAGTACACACCATTTCGAGAATGGCACTTCGATTTAAGCCATCTCAAATTTAATTTGAGATGGCGTTTTTTGCGGTAGTGATTTTGAATCACAAAAAAATAAATTAAACAATACATAGTTAAAATTTAAATATACCTTTATAATTTAACATCTTGAATTTACACTATCTTGACTCTGTCACTTCAAGTCAGATTAATTAAATCTTATTTCACTAACTTTATTTATATATGAAATCACTTAGTGTGGGGTGTGTTTACGACATCTTGACTTTACATCATTTTGAATCACACTATTTATCTTTAACTAAAATAAGCTTATACCCAAACTAAAATAAAGCCTGTTGTATAGTACCAGAATATGCTCCTATAGTATTAGTATAAGACACTTATAATAAGAACAACCTAAAAATACGCCACTATGATAGTCCTTCTAGTGATTGTCATTGCTGGGTAAAAAAACCAGTTTTGTTATATGTAGTTTATAACTTTATTATAAATGGATAAGTTGATAAGGGATCTCTCAATAAAATATTTTAATAGTGATTTTAATATGAAAGAGAGTGATTACGACATTTTGATTTACGTCACTTTGAATTCCACCAAGTTTAATATCACCCAATTGATTTGATGCACACAATAGATATATGAAAATAAGGGGAAATTGCATATGACGCTAGGCTACGCCATAATGATTCCCCCACCGCAATTATTGCTTTCCACTTTTCAAAAGTACAAATTGACATTAAAACTCATATTAGTAAAAAATGTAAGAAATTGCCTGAAACTTTGCAAGTATATATTTTTTATCTCCTCTAAACAACTGGGTACTTTTTAACCCCTAGTTGTATAAGCTAGTTTTTGAGAAATTCAAGTTTTACTCTTTGGCCCAGTTGAGGTAGCTCCACCAGAAATTTGTTGATTTAATATAAAAAATGGTCAAAAACACTATATTTTTGAGCTACGGCACCTCAATTATATCACTTCAAAACGCTGTTTCAATTGCAAGTTTTCAGTCAAATCTCAAAGTTTTGCCTACTTGCGCTACTAATAAAAAATTTACAAGACAACAAACATTGAAATTTTGATATTCTATATTTTAAGACTTTCTCTACAATTCCATGTAAAAAATAACTACTTTTATATTAAAACATTCTCATTTTTCTCTTTAAAAGACAACCCCAAAATTTCCCATATTTTTATACTAATTCACTTTTAGATGCCTCCCAAGCCTATACCAAAGCTGCTGTCAAGTATAAACTTCTGGGAAGTACAATAAACAAGATAAAGGGGAAGATTGAGAAGAGAATGATACTTTATTTGATATGAATATAGGGTATTATATAGTATCATGAGAAGCCACATACTGTCCATGTACGTCATGGAGGTCATGTGGCTTATTTGAGTAATGTTCCTCTTAAGTCACAAGGCTTGTTTAAGTTGTGTTCCCTTTAGGATCCAGATTATGTGATTCCTGTAATAGATGGTTGACTGATAGTAGTACCACCAATTTACTGGCTGGTCAGTGAGTTGTTTGGTGACCTATTTGGTGAGTTACTTGGGGTGTTAATTTCCCAAGAGGGAGTAATCAAAGATGTTGCAAAACTGCGCCCAAGGCCACCAAGGCCTCCAAGTCCAAGGTCACTCCTCCCAAGGCCAAGAAGGGCAAAATCAACCCTAAAAAGCAGCCTGCTAAGGGTAAAGCTCCCCCCAATACACCCACATCTTCCCCTAAACCTGAGGAAACAAGCCCAACCCCTCCCTACTCTCCTTTTGTTTACTCTACTTCAGACCCCCAAGAGAAGTTATTCAACTTCAACTGCCACTCTGATCCCACCTCAGAGCCTGAAGAGGAAGAGGAAGAGGAACAGGAACAGGAGCCTGAGCCTGAGCCTGGTGCTCCTGCATGGATGAGAAAATTGAGCTCTGAGATCTATACACTGTCCACAATATCTCAAATAGAAATGGCACCTTTGTTGTGCCCACCAAATACCTAGCCACTTACCCCATAATGACTCAGAAAAGGGGTGATGGCTTTGTTTACAAGGGCTACAGCTTCAGCTGTAATGATAAAAAACCAATACACCAACATCACTATAAATGTGATAATATTGGGTGCCCTTCTAGGCTCACTAAATATGGGTTCACTAGATTCAAGGCCCTGACTACTGGGCATGACTGCGCCAAGCCTTCTTGATCCCTTGTACCAACTAATCTGCTGGTTTCTTTGCCAGGTCATCCCAACCACTAAAGATCAAACCACCACTGAGGTCATCAATGATGCCCTCCTTAATTTAAATGACACCCAACTTTCCACTGTTGGTGGCACCTCCGAATTACAGAGATATCTCACTGATCAGAGATATGCTCTGAGCACTAAAGGCGTCAGTGCTTCATCAATTGAGCTTTTAATCCTTAATGAAAACAAAAACTATCTCGTCATTAGGAGAGATTTCTTCTCCATGACAACGGCCAACATGCCCCTGAGCACATTGTTTGCTTTGCCATCTCACAGGATCTGCACAACCTGATAAAATACAAGACCTGGCTTGCAGATGGAACTTTCTCCACCTGTCCAAAGCTATTTAGCCAGCTTTGGAACATCCATGGGCAGGTTGGAAATCTGGTTCTTCCCCTGGCATTCTTTTTCCCCCTGAATAAGAAGCAGGAATCTTATGTCCCTACTCTTACAATTTTAAAGGCCAAGTTGGATGAGATCATCCCAACCATTGAAGAGGAGCCAAAGGAAACCAGAGGGCGCAAGAAGAGGGCCCAGTCCCAGGAAGAGGAAATCACCCCAACCAAGAAGCAGCCAGAAAGCCTTCCCTACCACAAATATCTTGTAGTGTATTCCAAACAGGCTCAGGCAAATGCTTTCATTAGAGTCTTCAAGAGCTGCCCCCAGGGATGCTACTTCTACTTCTGGCAGGCACTCTGCTGCTGCCTCCAAAAGTGCTCTGATCTTCATGAACTGGTCAACTCCAAAGGCACTAAAGAAGCCAACAATGTATTTAATTGCTTTGGTGCCCTTGATTTTGTGAGAAAGGAGGAGTCCAATGCCTTTTACAGCACTCTCCTCCACCATTCTTATATCCTTGCCAACCAGGCAGTCTTTGCTCTGTTCATTGATTATTTTGAAACTCAATGGGTTAGAGTATTTCAAGGAGCATGCTGCATCAGAAAAGGCGGTGACTCAATCCAGTGGAACTGCTATAAGCAGGTAAAAGATGAAGTTTGATCAAGACCACCTCTTCCCTTGAAGGATGGCATAGCCAATTTGCAACAAGAGTCCGGGTTCATAAGCCCAAATTCAACAAAATAATGGTGCATTTAAAAACCCAGCAAGCCATCTCTTCCTGGCTCTTCAAGACCGGCATGAAGTCCAAGGGCAGACCCCCAAGAAGACTAAGGCATTAAAGAAATCTACTGAAATCAGCAAGGTGGTCCTTGCATACTATCCTAAGGATAGAAAGCTTGAGCATCTCCAAGCCATCTCAGTTGCTCTTTCTACCAATGTTTGAGCCCTTTTCCAATAAACATTATTTTATCTTCTCTCTTCCTTCTTTTAATTTTATTATTTTTTGACTCTTATTTAGTATTTGGTACAATTCTATGCTTATTTTAAAGTATAAATCATAGTTATAATAGATGAAAATGGTTGTTTTAGGGTATATTTTAACTTTTGGGCTTTACGCAGCCTTGTTGATACTAATTGACCCCATTTTTTATTATAGATTTGGAGTCCTGAGGCTTTATAAGCCTAGAAATGTTTTTTAAATTTCATTTTTTGAGAATTTTTTGGATTATTTTTGGGGTTCAAAAAATCTAAAATTTTGAACCTGGTTTTTCTTAGTCGCAATGCTTTAAATTGAAATGTTGTTTTTACTATAAAATTAAGATAGCAAAAATTAAGATGGCATATTTTAAAATAGCATTTTTTGAGATGAATTTTTGAAATGGCTTGTCCTACCTTTGAAATTTACTCTATGATACTATCAAATAGGATTGCCTTTTTAATTTTTTAACCTCTAGTGATAAATAATCCAAAGTAATGGCCCAATCTTAACTATTTACAATATACTAATAACAGATCCAATCAAAAATATGGGGCAGAAATTCCATTTTTATCAAAGCTACATATTTACTTTTTTCTAAAAACATCAGAATAAAAGCTATAATTTTTTTCTAAGTTTTAGACAAAGCTAATTCTCAATATCACTTTTAGCAAAAAAAAGATCTGATTAGTAGAAATGGATCCATCCACCAGTCCATCAAGCCTTTACAATTCCCACTTTCAGGGCTCTGACCATAAAGCCAAATTGAGCAATTTAATGGCTAATATGATTATTCAATATGTGGAAGACCTAGAAAATAAATTATGTCAAAGTACAATGGATCAACAGCTTGATATATCAAGGCAGCTTTATATTGAAAAAAATTGAGATAGTTACACCTTAATTTTAAAAATACACAACTATGCCCAATAGCAATCTTGAAAAAAACTTCTCCTTTAGATTTTATTCTAACTGTCAAGCAGAAAAATACCAATCAGATTATGCACTTATATTCTCAGTATAACTTCCTCTCTCTATCATGTTGCCAGCCAATTTCTTTCTCTATCATTCCTATCTAGGGGCATGGTGGATTTGAAACAATGGCTGCTTTATAAGAAAAGCAGTCATCTGTTTCAGATCAGGAAAAAATTCTGGAAAAATTGCACTGGTGCAATTTCTGGAACTGTTTCCTTTCTACACCACTGGCAGAGGATTTATTTTCAGATCTTGTTGTTCTAAAATAGCTTGCATTTAAGCCCAACCAACTAAATTTAAAAATAAAAATCATAAAATCTCAAATATAAAAAGGTTTTAATCATAATTTTTATTACCTAAATGTTATATTTATATTTTAGATTTCAAAAAAAGATATCCTTCTCCCCAGAATCTGGCTTGGAAATTTTGGGTCCCCCTAAGTTAGGAGGATCTTAAATCCAAATTTACAGTGGATGGAATGCAGCAATTACATTACTTACCATATTTGTTGTGTTTTACATCTACCACAGCCCTAATTGTATCACATATTCAATTAAATTTCTTATTGGTACAAAAATGTATGCTTTTGAAGAGTCAGCCAAGCTATCTAGATAACCCAATTAATTGGCAGCTGCTATATCAATACAAGGCTACTTAAAATCTTGTCACTGCAACTTTTGTGCCTAAATTAGATTAAAAACTCTTATTAGCTCCCTCTTACCCTGCCAGACTAACCTATGACAGAGTATAAAAAATATTTGAAAGCCAAATTTAAAAATATGACTTTTTTCTTATATATTCTTGTTGACTTTAACTATGACAAAGAAAAATCCATGATCCTCAGATAGAGGTCTTTACATAGCTCAACTTATCAAATTACTTTCTTACCATAGCTATTCATAGGCCTCATATCAGAAGAACACACCTAATATACTACCTCTTTGCTGTGAATACATGCTAAAGTATCATCTGATTAAACTGAAGAATATGATATCTTTTTCTTGAAATATTAACCACCCTACAGTACCACAATCCTCAATAGAAGCTATTATACCAAATCTCCTTTCTCTCACCAGTGCCAGAACAATCAGGATTGAAAATTTATTCCTCTTGAAACCTAGGTCTAAGGGCAGGCTTCAAACCCTCTTCCTGACTACTTGCAAGCCACCAGGCCCAAGGATCAAGATGCTGTCTGCCCACATTTTCTGTGATTGAGATCCCCCAAGCTGATGCTTCAAGCACTTACCAGGATTAAGATACCATCAAAAACCTTGAAACCTAAGCCCCCAGTGGAAGACAAAACTATTTTACTAATTGTTGGATCCAGGTCCAACCAGTCAAACTTACCGTTATCTTGCCTTTGACTCTTGTTACTGTTACCTTCCTGTGACAAAGCTTTGAGGAGCTTTGCCTCCAGGGAGGCAATTTTATGAGACAACACCTTATTGTCATCTCTCCAACAAGCCATAATTTTGACACTCTTTTCCTCTCTATTTCTTAACGCCTCAACTTCAAAATTGGCTCTATCCTTCACTTACTGCAAAATCTCACCAAACCCTAACAGCAAGTTCCAGGAGTCCCATGCATAAACTCGATATCCTAGTGCTGGTGTTCCCTCTGTTGGCAAAATATTCAGAGTATGGTTCTTCAAAAGCCACTTTCACTTTTACCAAAGATTCCTCAGGTGCAATCTTAGAGACCTCCAGACTTGCCCAAGCCTCCTTAAGGGAGCTGGTAGGAGCTTCCTTCCTTGCAGCAGTGGTCTCTACACAAAGCACCCCAAATTTTTCTCTTTAAAATAGTAATAAAGAATAAATGATAACTAAAAAGTATTTGAGGGGAAAACATCAAAATTGACAATATATCTTTATTTAAAATTAGCTGTTTTTGCTTATATACCATTTGGGGCATATTTGGCTGAAAACCCCTCCAGTTCTTGAATCAACCTATTATTCATACCACTGTGGTCTATGACATTTAAGTCATCCAAACCTAGATCTTTACCTAAAAGATCACCTGTATTTCTCAACCTATGAGAACCAAACTACAATTGGAAGAAGTCACCTGAATCCATCCATCCCAATGTACCAATTCAGCATGGAGCTTCCCCAGCTCCTGGCGCCTAAACCCTGTGGATTACACATCCCAAAACTCAGCCATCAATTTTCCAAATGGTAACCAGCTGATCACACCTGAATTCCAAGGCATCATTACCTTTATTCAGTTATGGTTATATTAATGGTTTTCTTGTGTTTTGAAACCCTGTTAAAATGCTTTGAACCTCAAACGTGACACCACTACAGTGTTTTTAAACCCAAATTTGGGGGTTTACCTATGGTTAACCTTAACCATACCTCTTGACACAGTCATGGCAACTAACCAATATAATTAAATCCTCCTTAATTATATTGCAATGTATTTATTAATTAACCTTCCTGACCAATTAAATTGTTTTTGAGATGCCCAGTCCCCAAGATTGATTCAGCTAATCTTGCCTCCTGTTCTTTTATTAAATAATAGAGACTAAGTTTCCATGAACTTTTATCTGAAGAATTCCAGCCAAACCTATCTACATAAAAAAACAGCAAAAACAGAGTAACTTTATATCTCAGAGTATTTATTTGGCTAAATACCTAACAGTGACTGTTGTATGGTCACACTAATGGAGGTAAACTAATCTCTACCATTAACTTGATGAGTTTGAAGCCTATTTTGGTAGCCAATCAATGTACACCACCCAAGAAAACAAATACCTAAAGGCCACCCCCATGACCATGACTCAAGAACAGAAGAATTGAGCACCTTTTCCAGAGGTTTCAACCAATAATCAAATAACCAGCAGCAGTTCTATTTTGCTGCTCTTGAACCCAGGTTCCCTTGCCACCTGACCTCATATTTCCTGATCCTATGATGAACCTCACATGGAAAATGTAAAGTTTGGTGGTGGGGTACTATATAGACCCATAGACTCTATGCTAAGACTTTATTGTCATTTTTAAATAAAATATTATGAGATATTGGTTTCCTCAATTATTACCATATCTTATCTTTTCTATTTACCAACTAAGTTTGAATCCTTCCAGCCTGCCTGTGCCTCTGCCTGAAGTTTATCCTCCACCAGGTGCTCAATTTGATCCTGTACACTTCACTATAATATCCAGAGATGGTAGGTACTACTTGTAGCATGTATGGTAGGAGGTTGACAAATTGGAACCCAGTCAAGGCGGTGATGATTGGGTATATGGTCATTAACCAACAGAAGACTTCAGTGTGGACATTGTATCTTCCAAAGTTTCTGGAAAAGTAGGTTAAGATGTAGTACAGAGTGGTGTACACCGCAATAGACAGTGTGGAATACAGGGACACCAGAGGAGACCAGGGACCAGTGTGTGAGGAGTTTAGTTGTCCAGAGTCAAAGTGAGGGTCATGACCCAACCCTTCTGGTGAGGGCCCAAAGAACTCTGATCCATGTTGGTAGCCCCAATCCCAAGGCAAGCTGTGAGTAAAGCTGTGAAGATGAGGTGGTTCATCTTCCTTGAATTGGAGGGGGGTTGGCTGGGGCTTAACAATTAAAGTTGACTTAAGTTGTTTTTAAGTAAGATTTCACTTTATTGAGGGTATTAATCTCAATAATAGCACAAGCTATTACTGAGGAGGGTTCCTTTATTTATAGTGCTTCCCACTTGCAAAGTTTTGCAAGTGGGAATGAAAGCAAGGGATTGGAGAACCCAGAAAGTTGGACAAGGTGATTGGGAATTAGGGTTTGAGAAGGTGGCCAAATTCTTGTTCTTTGACATTCTGTTGGGAGTTTGGCCATTCCTGCCTGGAGCCAATGATGTTCCCTGGGTGTGGAGTCAGGTGATGGTGATGACTCATGGAACTTTCAAAATCTATTTTTGTTTTGGAAAGTTTAGTTTGGCAGGGGTCTGGGCTCAAGCATGTGGTGTAGTCCTCTGAATCCCATTGATTTGAAGTAAAATTATTTTTAACTTTTGAAACCTGATTTGTCCCATCTTCTGAAAGGTCAGAATAGGTTGTAGAACCTGAATTTTGGTTTTTCCCTTCTTCTTAAGGCAGGAATTATTCCATGTGTTCTTCCCTGCAATCAGGGACTTTTTTGATTGGCTGCCAGTTATGGGGGTTTCTTATTGGCTGTGGGATGGAACCTGGGACCCAGGTGGGTAGCTGGCAGCCAACTGGGGCCCAAGGAGCAAGCAGGTGGCCTGGGGACTGGCAGCGGGCCTGCTGGCAAGCGGCTGGGCAAGCAAGTGGCTGGCAGGGGGCTTGCAGGTGGCTGGCTGTGCGGTGGGGGGTTGGTGGGCAAGCGGAGGGTTGGCAGTAGGCCTGCTGGCGGCTGGCTGGGCGCGGGAAGGCTGGCAGAGGGTGCTGGCGGGCGTGACAGGCGCCTGTGCGGTTGCAGCAGGTGCCTGCTTAGATGATAAATTATTCCGGTGGCTATTAAATTCTGTTTCCTCCTTTATTTGATTTTTATTTTCCCCAAATAAAGGGGGAAATCCTCATAAAATTTGTCTTTTTTTAATTTGACCTTCTCCTATTATTTTCCAACATTGCCCCTCAGTCAGGATTTGATTTATGTCAGGAATATTCCTGAAATCATGAAGTACCCTTTTAGCTGGAATATAAAGACTTCATCTTTGAGAAGATAATAGAGCAAGTTCACTTGGCCCAAAAAAATGTTGTTCAGATACAATAGACAAGGTCCTTGGCTTGTACTGAGCCCTGTCTATTCCAAGATAGATATAACTCCCTTTCTGCTTCCAGTTAGATATGGAGCTACCAATCACCCCTAAGCCAGTGTCCACATCTGCAACCAAACTTCCCCTGGACCACACAATTAAGCTGCTTGTTATAGTGTACATTACTCTCACTGGGATGGTTTTACTAAATTCCAGTTGCTGGCCTGTGGTCCTGGGTGAGAAAATCAATTCCCCACCTTATAAAGTTAGCCCCATCTTGTAGTGGGCTCTGCCTGAAAAACCTGCGGCCTGTGTGTTCCCAGAAAATAATGGGCTGGCTGCCCAAGGTTGATTTCCTGACAAGAACTATACAATCCAAATGCTATCCCAATTATCACTCCTATCAGTAGTTAAAGGCATCCTTGTCCATAACCTTAAATGATCATAAATGAGACTCCTGTGGTTGAATTACTATCTCTTAATGACTTTTATCACAACTACATCAAGTAAAATTTCTCTATGCTTCTCTGATGAAAATTTCTAAGCTAAATGGTAAGCAGAACTATTTAAAGAGAGACAATGGGAATATAACAAAAAACTTTCAACTGTTTGAGTAAAAGAAAATCAAATTGGGAAGGGGCTTCAGCATTTTAGAACCTCTATTGGTATAGTAAAGAATTGGGGTGGAATTTGAAGCCATGGAAACCAACTTCAGAGAAAGCCTGAACAATAAGTTGAGGTGGAGGTACCTAAAGAACTGGACATGGAACAGCCAAGGGGTCAGATGCCAGCTGCACAGCAGAAGAGGCTAAATCTTTGAGCTTGTGGGCCAAGCAACCCAGATATTCAGGAAATTTTACGGTGACTCCCTTTATTTTCCAGCGCAAATAAGATATCTAGAAATAGGTTTCTTGCCTGGGATGGGGAAAGGTTTAAGGGAGTTTAGGATGGGGGAAATTTCAAAGGCATCTGAATGGCTATTTATAATTTTTTTGGCAGTTGATGGTCCTGCATTTAAATTTTATTAGATGACATCATGGTTCAGGGGATTTTGGCATTTAATAAAGAAAGCACCTTTAAAGGAGAGTAGCTGATATCAGGTGATTCATTTCCCAAAGCTAATTGCCATGAATTGGGGTAGATCCAGCATAGCAGTATTAGTGCAGATAGCTCTAGCTTAAACCTATTTTTTATCAATTACATAATTTGGCTCCTACAACTTAACAATCAGTTTCAAAGAGTCTTATATCCAATTCTTCCTTTTGGAGGGTGATATATCCCTAATTTTTGGTGTTCTAACAACACAGAAACTTAATTGTTAATTAATCTCCCATTTGATAACACTTCACCCATGAGATGCTTATGTAAGCTATTTTATGGAGCTTTCCCCAACCATATACTAATATTATTGAACATAGCCAAATCACATGTAGCTGCAGGCTTCCAAGGAACCTCTTTTGGCATGTGACAATCACATTTTACTTCAAACTTAAGGGGAAAGAGGTAGATAAAAATCACTTTATTTGATAGGTCAAGTGAATTCAATCAATAAATCTATCAGCATTAGTTTTTATTTTGAGCTTCAAATCTAAACTTTTCTCATCTAAAGAAGGGTAAATAGAAGCTAAGCTTCCAAAGAATGATAAATTAGTCTCCAAACCAGTCGAAAATAATAATTCTAACTATGTATAGGATCAAAGTTTCTCAGCACAGAAAAAAGCCAATTCAGCTTAGCCCATAAATAAGAACAGATCTAAAATGTTGACCATTAGCATCAGCTGTCAGAATGGCATTTTCTCATTTTTAAACACAAGTTTTAAAGCTGGAATCAAACTCTGATCAACCCAGGCCCCAGACCACTAGCCCTAAGGACCAGGCGCCTGTCTGACTACATTTTTTGGTATCAGATCCTCTCTGATTTGATCTAATGATGCCTATAACTCCAAAGAGCCTCCCATAAATGTGCCAGTGCTGTTTTGCTGCCCAAAAAACTTGGGCAACCTGCCAACCCAAATACCTGATCCCTAAATATTTGGTTCTCAACCACTAGAATTAAAGTCTGGTAGTGGGGTACTATATAAACCCCCAGGTTCTTTGCCAGGCTTTATTGCCATCCTGAAATAAAGCATGCTATTAAATATTGGATCTCCTAATTAATCCTTTATTTGATCTTAGTTATATGTCAATTTAACACCTATCCTTTGGGACTGTCAGCCCCTCTACCTGTAATTTTTCATCCTCCAGGTCCATCTTAAAGACCTATGCATGTTAAAGAATTCTCTTTGAAGCCCAAATTCAAGGGAAATACCACTGAAACAATACTGGCAAGCAACCCCCTGATCATCATCAAAGAGTTAACCCTATTTATTTGTAAAGGTATTTGGCATATTAATGAGCCACACTTATTTAAGGATAACTACACCTTCTTTCCTGTCTATTAACTCAGTATGGAACCCCCTTTTACCCCAAATCCTACACACACATCTACCTCTGATCTTCTGCTAGATAACACCAACAAGCTATTTCAAATGGTGTTTATACCCTCTGGGGGGGTAATTGATACTATAATTCCTGCTGCTGGTCCTGGGTAGGAAAATACTTACCATATGTTTTCAAGTCAGCACCCCTCCTATACTGGGCCCTACCTGCCCAACCTGCAGCCTGCCCCATCCCCAATTATGACTGGACAGCTGCCTGAAAATGATTCCCTGAAAGCAACCTAGCTATCTTTGTATTCAAGGTGTTATTCTGTATAAAACGGCTGGATCTAATCCTGAAAAGGGTTCTTTTTGCTGTTACCAGCTTAAAGGTTGATTTAATTCTCCCCAAGGTTAAAGTTTGACCCAGTTTCTTCCAACTAAACCCAAATTTAAGCCCAACCATCCTGGCTAACCAGACCCCAAATTTCAAAGTCTTCTTAGCCAATCTTGCTCAGTTAAACCTATAAGCATTTAAAACTTTCTGTAAATAGCAAGGTCTACTCTAAAATCACTAACCCCTTTATGGGAAAGCTTAAACTTGGCATAGAAAGGTTAGTTGTTTAATTTAAAGCTTGATCAATCTTGGTCTGCTCCTGTCATGCAAATAGAGCAGGCAGAGCATAGTAGATGCCAGGTCATTAAAGGGTCTGGGTACGGAACTTACCCAATCTAAATTTGATATCCCCCTCATTTTCAAGACCTGTCCTCTAGGAGCTGACCAGTGAAATTTGGACATCATTATGATCATTTAGAATAATAGAACATATTTAAAACAATCTGGATGGCTTTATAGTACTGGGAATCAACTCCTAGAAGCATGGGTGCTATAGATCAGGCAGGGGCTGCTGATGATCTACAGGGGCTAAAGCTGCATCAATTTAGGATGCTAGAAATTCCACCAACAAGCAGAGATACCTTAATTATAAGAGCTAAAGAGTGGCACAGATAACCTGGCATAGCTTGTTAGAAATTTATAAAGGGGCTAACTTCTATACTGCTAATAGGTCCAAAGGCAATCAAGACAGCCAGCGTTATGGGTTGAAAATAACCAGAACTGAGGGACAAGTAACATTGTTCAAAATCAGCCTCACTTCATTTAAGGATCTGTGGACCCGTTTTTGTTGAGAGTTTGGGCTAAAATTTGGGAATGTCATCATGTTTGGCAAGATATGGCTGTGAGATCTACAATAAGTTAGCTCAACTGCCCTCATCTTTATTACTGTGCCTGTTGTGCTAATTGAAGGCTACTTTTAAGGGGCGGAAGATTAAGATAAGGCAAGCTTGTACCAATTAATATAATCAAGCAAGGTATACAGTCAAATGAATTGGGATTCAACCAGTGAGGGATTTGAGAGGTACTTGTTCCTTGAGGTAACCACTGATAAGAGAAGATGTAATTGCATATGTGATGGCACTGAATTTAGGGCTTGATTGTTTTTCTATCTATTGCTTTATTTTTAAGATCATATCATCTTCAAGGGACAAGCCAGACTCAGAAGAGTGGCATTGTCACAGCATCTACAATTACTCCCTCTTAGGGAAACCATTCCCTGAGAGATTCCCCAGTCAATGAATGATTGGTGGCACTCTTGGCAGACATTCATCTTATACATGGATCAAACATTTCAAATCCTAAATGGGACATTACCTAGGCAAGCCTCATAGCTGCCATGACCTAAATGGGCAGCATGTGGCTTCTCATGATATTATATAATCCTCTAAATTGGTATCAATAAAGTATTATTATATTGCAACCAAGATTATCCCCTCACCCACCAATGTATCTCACAATACACTGGGGGCAATCAAAGAGTTGCCCCATTGTGTGACTAACAGTATGGATCAATCTGAGTGCAATATAAAATTCTGGGCACTGTCTTCTAATTAGGATTTCTGCTGATTCAACACACTTATCTCTCCCTCAAGTTATTCCCAGCCAGAACATTAATTGGTTTGATTGTAACAATCCTCTTCTTAATCCCTTTTTGGTTTGTCATACTTCTTGGGAGTATATACTCGACAATAGCATCCTTTAAAGCCTGGTTCCAAGCCAGTATAAAGTTTGGGTTTGGAGCTGACGGGTTGCATGAAGTTTTCAGTGCCACAGTATAAATTTCCCCAGTATAGATTGGGTAGAGTTGAAGTCAATGAGGTAAATCTATAATGTAAACATATCATTCTGAGCTATTATTCCAAGATGATGATGGATAGAGGAAGGTTGATAAATTATTTGGTTAATAGATCAAGATCTGAGGCTGCTTAAACTTAACACCCTGAACCTACTCATAATGAAATCGCCTGCAGTTTATATTGTGGCCTACACGATAGAGAAAAGTTAAGCTTTGATCTACTCTAACCATTGCAGCTCAGATCAAATGGATTGGGATGAGACCAAGTCAAAGTTTCCCAGCAAGGGGTAAGTGACTTGGCCATCCGATCAAATGATTGAGATTTAATTTAGTTAATTATAAGGTTTCTATAAATGGTAAGTTGTAATATTATTTATTGAAATAGTTATGACTTTGATGAGGTGTATGATCTGGCGCCGATTGAGCTGCCGGAGTAGGATTTGGCACGGGCTATGGGGTAGAGTGGGGTGGTCCTTGGGGAGATGTAGCTTCCTTGGATCTGAGCTTGAAAGTCTGGCTCGTGATGGCGAGAGAAGGTGTTTGGACTGCTGACAAAGGCAACCAGGTTGAAGAGGCCGGTGACGCTGAGGCTGAGGGTGCTTAGGCTGCGGAGGAAATCCAAGTCATGCCCCAGAGCCTGGGATATAAAGTACACTGCTGTACACGATAGAGTAACCACACAGATCAGGGGATACATGACACTGGATGTTAGTTTGAAATGCACATGCTTACATGCCAAGGCTTAAGTTACGCGGCTGGGGGCGGGTGAGAAGGGCCCAGTGAACCTCTGGGAGGGTTAGGGAATAGGACAAGACAAGCTTGCGAGAAGTTGTAACTGAGTAAACGAGCATGGGAAGAATACAACTGTAAAGGGATACCATTGAGATATACAGTTCTTTAGATATATCCTTGTCGATAAAGCATGTGGTGTTCGTTGCTGGTCCAAAGCCCCCAAGCACTGATGTTAAAGGCATCACTATTTAAACTTACTCAGAGGAATAAAGTCAATGACAAACACTGGTATAATCCACACAAGTTTGGGCTCGGCTGGGGATCTGTGAATCAAATTGAACGCAGTTAGTGCCCCAAGTATGGCATAAACATGACTACTGAAGAAGATATAAAACCCATGTATAGAGCATAGGTAGGTATCGGCTGCCAAAAGAGACGCATGTCTTGTAATATCCAAGAACGCTATACTCGCTTGCAGCTTGATCTCATGAGAGAACCCTGCAGGTTAGAAAAGTAGACACAGCCACTTACTTGGGGCAGTAGCAAGTACAAGCAATCCGCAGCCCAGACTGAGCCAGTTGCTCACTACAAATCCAACCGACTGGACCTCAAAGTATCCCATATCCCTTCTCCCAATTTACACTTGCCTTTATCCTCTCCAACAATTCCGACCGACTTATTGAACCCATTTCCGAACCCAATCCACCTGACCAAAGATCACCACCGAAAATAAACAGATCTAACTCTTGACTCCAACACAGCAGCATTTGATTTAGGAAACAATCAAACGCGCTGCTTCCTCTACCTTATAAGCCCGAAAATAAAATGCACATATTTAATCCTCTTTAAACCCAACCTCCGCTGAACAAGGATCCCAAATAAATTACCACTATATACCTCCATAACTAAATGCATTTCGATACCATTTTCAACCCCGCCCATAACCATAACCCTCAATCCATTCCTCCCTATTGGGATCAAATGTCACTAATACATTTATATTTTCAAACATCGGCAGCCCATAAATTACAATTCAAATATTAAATTAAAACTGATCTAACCGTAATAAAGCGAATAGATTTATTGGTAAACCAAAGCCATGCCTTAACCAACAGCATGCATCTGCCCACACATTTCGACCCCTCCAAGGCGAACCTGGTAGTTGTCGGCGAGAGCGGGGAGAAAATCTGCGCCAACAAACCGAGATCCGATGTAAAGCTGGCAACCCAAGCTCAGTGCTTTGGGATCAAGTTTACCCAACCACCGAAAGCAGGGTTGCCCAACCCTGACCAGGATCCGAACCACAAGCATTTAATACTTCAACCTTCCCCAACGAGGTTTCTGAATACTCTCCCAATAACCCAACAACCGCTATCCCAGCAAAAAATCCTACAAATACATAAAATAACCAGATTACAACATTTATACTTAACTTTACTTTGATACGATCTACTTCTAGGAATCATATCTACATCATCAGCCACATCTGGTAAACCTATTGTCGAAACTTCCAGGTCACCCCCGGCAAGATTCTGCACAAGAGACCCTGTACTACCTAACTTGATCATACTGGCAACAAAACCTAATACAGAAGCCAACTCAAATTACCAAACAGGGAACTAGAACAAATAACAGCCTTGACCAGGTTGCAACACAATTTAGCGCTTCACTCACTAGTAGGAACAAGCCACCCATTACCATCCAAATGATAGATCCCCAGGAATCCTGTTCCTCCCAAACAGTCACTACAACTATATAGTCCCAATATCTCAATAAAGATAAATTATCTAGTTTCTAAACATTCCCCTTGTAACCCTTCCAAACACCACACAGCTATGATATTGGTAGCAGAGGATAGGTTCTCTATCCCACCCCCATCTTCAAAATCCCCCTGGTTGCCCATACTTGTATGGTCACAAAATTTACAAGAGAACCATGTCCATAGTTCCCCTGGATTGATCACCCTATGCACCAGGAACCAAAATACCTGAAGGACACATCCTGTATCAAACCATGGTAATTCCAGTCCCTGCCTTCAATACCCTGTCCACCCAAAGGTTCTTCCAGACACCTTCTTCCACCCCTTGAACCAATGACCAGAGCATCATGCCTGCCCATGTAGCCCAGTTACTTTGCATGCTGCCTTGAAATCATTTGCAGGAGCTAACAACAACACCACAGCATTGATTTTTTCTGCTTAAAGCAAGTTGACACAGCCCTCATGATCATACAGCAAGTAAAGAACCTGACACAGACTGGCACTGTAAAGCTACACCACCCCCTTAGGCCTCCACTTCAATTCCTGCCAAATGCTTGGGAATTTCTATCAAATTATGTTTGAATATTTATCTAAAAGGTTGCCAAAAAAGCCCAAGAAAAGCCATCAATTTAATATTTTGGAACTATTCAGAAGATGCCTCCACCTAACCCACCCAAGAGACACCTCTGGTTAAATATCATGTGCAAGAGCAGCCAGGAGCAGTGGTAATTGCATCTAAAGCATATTCCTGATGTTAGTTGGTTCAGTTTTCCTTTCAACTATGTCTGTTCAAAATCTTTCAAGATCTTCCTGCCTCAAGAAATGCATTTTTATCTGCCCATATCATTGGTCAATTGGTTTGTGACATTCAATCTACCACCCCAATTCTATTGCATCCCTTAAATGAATGCAAGAGTTGTAAAAGACCTTGCTTTATCATTCTCTAATCTAATAAAGTTCAAAATTTGTTAGTAATTTTGGTCATTTGGTTTTATCTGTTGCTTTGCCGTGTTCAGTTGACTCCTGTCCCCTCTTTGACCACCCAGGAATTGTTGGCAACAACCTTTTGGTTGTTGCTGAAACCGCGATTTTATTGTGGTTGAGAGCTTGGTTTTATTTCCTCTTAACCTGCTCCCCAATTCTCGCAGGCACAGTAAAGGAACTTACAAGAGCCTATAAAGAGTTGTAACTATGAGCACCCACAGACATGGCGTTTGACAACCCAGCTACACACCTCATGTACTGCATTGTTCTCAACCTCCACAACATGGGACATGTTAACTTGGACCAAGTGACCAACCTCCAAATTCTGTATTGTGAGGCAGAAGAGGTGAAGCAAAATCCAACATGCTCCACAAGGCGCTGACTGGGAAGAGGGAGACCTAAATACTCTTACTCCCAGGTCGTTCCAGATGCCCTCCACCTAAAAAACCACAAGCCTCAAGCACCCCATACTCAAAATAATGGAAACAATAGTCAGTCCAAACACATCCTTCAGAGTTGCTGCCACACAAGGCAAGCAAGACAGGGGAAAGCCCTGGGAGAGCAATAAATGATCCAAGCTCCCCCTACCAACCATAAGTTGTGCCAAATGATGTGTATTGACCTGAAGACATTAGCCAGTGCCCAACAATCCAACTCACTTCCAGAGATCTGGTGCTCTACACCATCACTAGACACCCCAATAAACTGATGCCCTATTCTTTCCCCTTCCAAGGTTACACTGGACCAGCACTCTCAGGCTCAGGCGCAGACTGTACCTGAGTTGACAGCAGTATTTTTTAGCAGGCTTAAGCTAGAAAATGATCCTTTGTGGATCAAGAATATAGGGATTGCTGATGAGCATTTTATTGTGGTTACCTGGGAGATGACCCCTTTGCTATTGCCTGAGAGCACGTCAACTCCACCATCCAAGGGCCTAAAATTGACTCTATAGATCCATTGTGGTACTTGGCCTGGATTGGCTAAGAGAGGCCCCACATAGACTGGGCTGCTTCTGTGTTAATCATTAAACACAGAGGGATTGATCATTGGATATACAGGATACAGCAGACCAGCTCTGAAGCAACCACATGCTTGTACAGATATCCAAAACATGGGAGGAAAGGGAGGACCTAAAGGTCATTGGCAGGGATTCCTGCCAGTATGAGGCTACCCGCTTCACAGGAAAGTTGGAAACCATAACCTCATGAGACCAGGAGACAGTTTCAAGACATCCAGAGATCTTCAAGGTGCCCTTACTAAGATTGCCTCTTGAGAAATACATCCAGCGCTCCATGCAGTCAAAGGGCGCTGTACCTAAGGCTTGACCATCTACCGCCTCACCCAAAACAAGTGAAACACCCTTCAGGTGTACCTTGAGAAGGTTGCAAAGAAAGGGCTTATCAGACCTTCTCAGCCCCCTTTTGGAGCAACCACACGGTTCTTGGCCAAGAAAGACAGGTCCTTGCGTCTAGCCACAGGTTGTTGGGCCCCAGGTGAGGTTGCTATAAGAAATTGGTATCTGTTGCCTTTAATCAACCACCTCTTTCACCACCTGGGGGCGCCATGTCATTCTCTAAGAGCGGCCTCACTGCTGGCTAAACCAAATATGAATTAAGAAGGGGACATTCCAAAGACTGCCTTTTGTACCAGAAATAGCCCCATGGATGCATGGCCCTCAACTTTGGCATGGCCAAGGCACTGCTCACCTCTGTTATATCTCTGAATGAAGTGCTTGCACCACATATTGGAGAACATGCCCCTATTTGTTTAGATGGCATCAACATTTACAGTCTAAGCAGGAGCAGCACCATAAAGATCTAGAAGCAGTGTTCTCCCTGCTGGAGCAACGCAAGCTCCCTGAAAAACTCTCCAAGTGCAAGTTCTTCCTGCAAAAATTACTGTGGGGTTCCAGTTCACCAGTCCCCAAAGTATGTCCTGGGTTGTAGCCAGGGACTGGCTGGAAGGAGTCATCATTCCCTAGTAGTGTTAGGCAGCTTGCATGAAGTTTCTTATACTTGGCCTGCCTTACTGCAAACTCCTCCATCACTTTCCCTATAGCTAGGCAGGCATCCCCACTAAGCACTTGTACCTGTCAGGAATATTCCTGACAACACTGGCGTTCAGAAGGATGTTTTGTGCACACTTCAGTGTAAAGAACAAGATAAAAAAGGCAGCAGTTCCCCCTTATTGGGGAAACTGCTGCGGGAAGCCGTGATTTTTAAATTGGAATTAAAAATAAATTTTTTAATTTGGATGGGTTTTATACCCCATCTGCAGGCTGCACGCCGGGCCTGGCGGCTTGCCCGCGCATGCCCACCACCAGCCAGCCACCACCTGCCCACCCAGCACTGCCAGCCAGTCCTCCACCCAGCCCGCTGAATGAGGAAATTGCCAAAAGGGGAAACCCAAAAGGCAATTTCCCCAAACCCAAATGGAGGGGGAACTGCTGCCCAAATTTGGAATCTTCCAAATGTGGAGGGGGTTGACAAGCAGTCCAGCATTACAAATAATGCATCAACTGCAAAAGTTGAATTGAAATGCATTACTGTGCCTGAAGATGCTCCAATTCCATGCCATGCCAAGGATAACAATTCATTGCTTGCCAAACCACTCCCATTCCACTCCCAAAAGGGAATCCCAGACAACACCAAGTGTTTGGGGTCCCCTATCTAATGCTTTGTACTATTCATGCCCCACTAAGGATGACAGTATATAATAAATCTCAATCACTTGATGGTAGTTTATGCTATCATTGAGTGAAATTACCCCTCAATAGTATCACATAAATCAATACCAAAAACTTTTATACTACAGAAAGTTAAGACACTAAGCTTTGTCTGCCCTTTCCCAGGAACTGAAGATGAACCACTTAATCTTCTCTGCTGTTCTCACAGCCTGCCTCAGGATTGGGGGCCACCAATACTCTCACCATCATGGGCCTTACAACAAACTGCCCAACGAGTACTTCTACGAGGAGCCAGCACAGCTCAACTCCTCTGAGACGTACTCCAGGCCCACGCTGGTGTTGCCCCGCTCCACCCAGCACGTAGCAATATATTCCTTTTTATTCTACATGCTTACGTACTTTTCCAGTAATTTCAGGCGTTTTAACGTACATGCCAAGGTCTTTAGATGGATGATGACGGTCTATCCCATCTTGACGGCACTCACAGGATTCCAAGTCACCAACTTGGTTCCTTACCTAGCTAGAATACTCCCTCATTTTATGGGGCTTTACATTATGATAGCACCACCACTGGGGCTTACATCAACAGCCTCAGGTGCAACCATGTTTGGCTATCTTACCTTGATATGCCTTACATTCCTGATTTCTCTCTTACTTGTCTGCTATACTTGTCTTTGCTTCTTCCTGACTCTCCAATCTAGAGGAGAGGCCACACAACCTACCAGTACCCACCAGGTTCAGAATGTTATTCTCAGTCAACTTTCTAAATCCACAATCCATTCCTCCAAGAAAAAAGCAATATTCACCCTGCTCTCCTTCTCGCATACCTTTTTTGAAGCTGAGCCCGCCCGCTTCACCACCAATGTCCAAAAGGTTCTTCACGTGACAAATCAACTCACCAGTTAACAGAAAGACTGGTTTGCTGCCATTTTACTAAAAGAGCCAGGGCTACGCCATGACTTCAAATCCTTCAGTCAGAAGTTGTTGGACTCAGTCAGCTCCCCTGAGGATCTAAATGATACCCGTTGGAAACTATACTCTCTGAGACAAGGAACGTCTACCACTGCCCACTACACCAAACAATTCTCAAAGCTCAAGGAGGAACTTGACCTGGATAGTGATGAAACCTGCTACTTGTATTACGCAGGACTCTCACCCCAAGTCCAGGAGTTCCTCCTTCATCATAAGCTTCCTGAGACTTACAGTGAGGTCATTCAAGACGTTCAAACTTGGGGAGCTCGGTATGAAAATACCCTCCCTGCCAAGGCCACCCATCCCAACTCCGTTCAAGTTGAGGTTGCTGGACCACCTGCCAATGCAAAAGTCCCCTGTCTTGAGGTGATCCCCAGACCTGGGGGGCTTTATGCTATCCAATAAAGAGAAGGCCCATTGTGTGGCACAAGGTCTCTGCCTGTACTGTGGTCTCGCAGGTCACACAGTAATGAATTGTTCCACTGCCCAACCCAACCCTTTTAAACCTCCCTTAAATCCCCAGCCCCTTATGGCAGCTGAGGAAGGAGGTAATAAAGCAACTACTTCTCTCTATTCCACAGTCCACATCACCCTGGCTTCCAATACCCAGAAGATACACACCACCGCCCTACTTAACACAGGAGCCATGGGGAATTTCATCAACCACCTCCTTGTAAAAGGTCTTAGCAAACAGGCCATACCAGGAGGAACCACCAAGCTGGCCAATGGGAGCACCCCCCCCAGTGTACCAGGTCATGGAACCAACCACCGTGGAAATTGGGGGAATGAGGTTTGATCTAAACTTCTCCTCCTTGGAAAACCTTGCCTTCCCTGTCATACTAGGAATGCCTTGGTGGCAGGAAGCCAGATGCAACATTGATTGGAACACACATCAGGTCAACATCTCCAGTCAGGGCCAGACCGGCACGGCACTACTTGGGAGTCACTTCACACCCACCAGCACAGTCATGCCCATATCAGTGATCCCCCAACTAGATGAGATGTTGGAAGAATACACCAATGTCTTTAGCAAAGTCCCAAGGAAAGGTCTCCCAGAGCAAAGAGCAAGTGACCTCAGGATTGGCCTTTGACCTAGTGAAACCCCAAAATGGGGAAAGGTTTATCCCACCACACATGCGTAAGGCCTGGTACTAAATGAATACATCTCTAACCTAATGGCCAAAGGACACATGAGACAGTCTCAATCCTCCTGCTCTTTGCCAATCTTCTTTGTTAATAAAGGAGATGAAGGGCTACGCCCATGTGTAGACTACAGCCTGCTCAACGCCATCACAGTTAAGGATTGTTACCCAGTTCCCTCCGCCAAGCAGCTAACAGATTGACTGACAGGAGCCTACGTCTTCTCCAAACTTGACCTCTGCAATGCCTACAATCAGGTCCAAATTGCGGAAGGAGACAAGTGGAAGACAGCAGTCAGAACAGTTTTTGGCCTTTACAAGTACCTAGTCATGTCCTTTGGACTCTGCAATGCACCCTCAGCCTTCCAAGCCTTGATGAACAAAATTCTCTTTGACCTCTTGGATGTCTGTGTAGTGGTTTATCTAGACAACATTCTAGTGTACTCCAAGGATGAAGCCTCAAACCTCTGTAACCTGAAGAAGGTCCTGGAACGCTTACGCCAGGCCACGCTATACTGCAAAAGGAAGAAATGCAAGTTCCTCAAACAAGAGGTAGAATTCCTGGGGTACACAATCTGGAAAGGCGGCTTTGCCATTGCGTCATCCAAAATTGCAGTGGTAATTGAATAGCAGACCCCAGACACCTGATCAAAATTGAGAGGGTTCCTGGGGTTGGTTAACTTCTGCTGTAAGTTCATCAAGAATTTTGCAAATATAGCGGAACCCTTCACGCCCTTGACTGCCAAAAGTGTACCTTACATTTGGACAGAGGAGGCACAGAAATCATTTGAAACCCTCAAAACCGCCTTCACAATAGCCCCAGTACTCCGACAACCTGACCCCAAGCTCTAATTTTTTTTGGAGACTGATGCTTCAGACTTCACCTTAGGCGCAGTCTTGCTTCAGGAAGGGGAGCCTGGAGTATAACACCCTGTGGCATACTTCTCTAAGAAGCTGCTGGATTGTGAACAAAACTACAATGTGTACAAAAAAGAACTTATGGCAATAGTTAAAGCTTTCAAAAATTAGAGACAATACTTAGAAGGAGCCAAGCACACCGTCATTGTCCGCACTGACCACAGGAACCTTCTATACTTCACAGAGAAAAGGAAGATCTGCCAACAACTCACCAGATGGGCTCTGGATTTGTACTCCTATGAATCCAAAATCAGTTACATCCCAGGGCACACCAATGACGCACCAGATGCCCTGAGCAGACAAGAAAATCACAACAACAGAGACCAGTCCTACAGCCATTTCAACACCCAACCAATCTTAGACACCAACCAGTTCTTGATGGCTGTCCTTGGGGCCTCCCAACCACTCTCATCCTTGGAGGAGGAGGTGAAGAACGCCCAGAAGGACTCCCCACTCATCCAGGATCTAATTGCCAAAATGAACTCTGCAAAACCCAACCCCAACTACTTTATCCATGAGGGTTTCTTTTACAGACTCAATAGATTGGTGGCACCCCAGGAGCCATTTGGAATCAAGTCCTACAGGAGTTATATGACTCCCCTCTAGGTGGTCACAGAGGAATCAAGAAAACTATGGCGTGTCTGTGAATTGGCTACCGGTGGCCATCCATGTTTCCCTAAGTGAAAAACTACATCTAAAAATGTGTTTCATGTATGAGGAACAACCACTCCACACAGAAGCCACAGGGTTTACTTCAACCCCTACCAATCCCATCCATACCATGGGAATCTATCTCCATGGATTTCATTACGGACCTACCTCCCAGTCAAGGATTCACAGGGATTCTGGTTATTGTTGTTGTAACTGTGCTGTTTTAGCAGAGTTACACCAGGAAAAATGTTTAGAAGATAGATAATAATCTTTATTGTGAGATAGTGATTATATAGCTATTGTGAATCAATGGATAGCAGGAACATGATTGGTGATCACACAGTTGGATGGCAGAAGGGGGTGGCTTGATCCTGCTAATGAGTCAAGCGCCAAATTGAGGTATCCACCGTGAAGTATCATTGTCTATTCATGTTGATGGATTAGGTAATCCAAGTTGACTTCCTAGTCTGGCTTTGAGTGACTGGGTAATTGGATTGCAGGTCATAAACCTGCTTGGTTGGAACCTTGCTGGCGGGTTGAGCCTGCGGTTTTGACACCCCCCCCGGCTGAAGGTCGGCCTCCTCTGGAGGCAGGTTGTCAGGGAGCTTGTCAAGAGCCCGGGCGCCATACTGAACCAGTTGTTGTTTGGTGGCGGGCAGGGCGGTTTCACATTATTTCTGTCTTGCTTTGCAGGGTTGTAGGCGGTTGTGGTGTAAGGTCTTGTCTTGCTTGCGTTTCCTGAGCCCTTGCACAAGGCAAGTGTTATTGTCGTTTACCTTTAGAATGATTGCTGGTCCTACTTTTTTGGGTTGTAGTTTGCTTTTGTCAACATTCATGACCCAGACTTTGTCCCTTACTTAATGTCTTTGATGGATGGGGATAAAGGTCTTTTGTAATCGTTCCTTTTCCTTGGATGCTTGTTTGCTGTTGGCCTCTATTACTTGAGGATCTGAGCAAGGGGGACTTGACTTGGAATTTCCTGTTTGGGTCCTGTCAGTGCTTGAATGATATTTGGCTGTATGCTGTATACTAGTTCAAACAGGCTTTTCCTGGTGGATCTGTTCACTTGGGTTTGGCACACAAGTAATGCAGTTGGTAGCTGCTTATACCAGTCTTCAGGTCTCCTGGCGGTGAGTTTGGCTAGGGCTTGCACGAGGCTACCATTAAGTTGCACTACATGTTCATTGGCCTGTGGGTGGTATGGTGTTGTGATGGTGTGTTTGACCCCATTTTTGGCGAGGTACACATTGATGTTTTTGGAAGTCAATTCTTAGCCCCCATCAGTTATCAGGAGCTCTGGCTTTCCAAACTTACTGATGATTTCTTTGCCAATGAATTGTCGGACGTCGTTACCAGTGTGTGTTTTCACTGCTTGGGCTACTGGCCATCTTGTTGCAAAATTGATGGCTGTGATGATGTATTTTTTGTTGTTGTGCTTTCCTGTCATGGGGCCCACAATGTCAAGAGCCCATACTTTGAACGGTAGTTGGGTTTGAATGGGGAGTAGACTTAGGTGGGGTTTTGCTTCTGGCAAACTTTTTGCAGACCTTGCACTGTTCTAGCACTTCCTGAACATTGTGGTATAAGGTTGGCCACCAGGCTTTATGTTTTAGGAATTCATATAGATTTTGGCTCTTAGTATGTCCAAGATCTCTGTGGTAGTAAAAAATGGTATCAACTTGTTGATGTGTGGGAATGTAGGGAATGGTTGTGCCATCTGACATCTTTCTGTGAAGAGTCCCGTATACATCAGCAAAGAGGTGCTCATTCTTGATGACCGTTTCTCTGGTGATATTGGTTGTGCCTGCGGGGAACCCTTTGTCTTTTGTACGGAGCACTAGGAGAGGCCAGTCTGGGTCAAGCCCATTCTCTCCCCTAGAAGCACGGACATACAGGCGGGACAGGGCGTCTGCCATGGCAAGTTTGGCCCCAGGCTTATATTGGATGAGCATGTTAAACCTTTCTAAGATTTCCATCCATTGCGCTTGGCAACGTGACAGGTTTGCTTGTGTCTTGAAATAGATGAGCAACTTATGATCGGTTAGTGCTGTGAATTTCTGTTGTTCCAGGTAACAGCGCCATTTTACTAGGCAGTGTACAATGGCCAACAGTTCTTTGTTGTGGATTGGGTATCAACACTTGCCATCTGTCAATTTGCACAACTTGTAGGCTACGGGCAGGAAATCACTGTCACTATTCTTGATTTGTAGTACTCCCCCAATGGATGCATCTGAAGCTTCAGTTTCCATCTAATATTCTCCGTCTTGTTTGGGGTATTGTAAGATGGGTGCTGTTGTGAGCTTTTCCTTGAGACGTCTGAAACAGAGGTCGCGTTGGGGGGTCCATACAAACTTAGACTTGGCGCCTGTTATGGCGGACAAGGGGGCGGTTAAGACGCCTCAGTCAAGTATGAAGCGTTGTACATAGGCCACCATTCCCAAGAAGGTGCAGAGTTCTGATTTGTCCTTGGGAGGTGGCATCTTGCAGATGGCTTGTATCTTCTGACTGTCGGGTTTGATGCCGTCTTTTGAGACTATGTGACCCAAGAAGGGTAGTTGCTCCCAGAATAACTGGCATTTAGAGGGCTTGGCCAACAGTTTGTGTTGTGCCAGGGTTGTGAAGACTTCCTGCAGGTCCTTGTGATGCTGCTCTACCAAGGGGCTGTAGACAATGATATTGTCCAGGTACACGAGGGCATGTCTGCCTATGTGTGACGCAAACACTTTGTTCATGAAGGTTACGAAGGTGGACAGGGCATTGGTCATGCCAAAGTTGAGTACCACACATTTGTAGGAACCATACTTGGTGCGGAAGGCTGTCTTGGGGATGTCTTCCTCCTTGATACAAATCTGATTGTAACCTGCAGTTAGGTCAATCTTGGAGAAATATGGTGGCTCCTCCCAAGGCGTCAAAGAGATCATCAATCAGTGGTAATGGGTAGCAATTCTTAATGGTGACTGTGTTCAAGGCGCAGTAGTCTGTGACCAGGCGTAAGGTACTGTCATTTTTAGCCACAAATAATACGGCGGCCCCAAAGGGAGACTGTGAGTGGCAGATAAGTCCTTTTTCCAGTGCCTCCTTGAGATAGGCGCGCAGGGTGTTGTCCTTGTTTGGGGTCAGTTTGTAGATGGGGTGTGCCTTGGGTACAACCCCCTTGAGTTGGATGAAGTGTTGGATGTGCTTCTTGGGGTAGCCCAGGTAACGCTTCTTTAAAAATTTCTGGGTGACAGGCCACAATGTTGCAATCTTGAGGCGTGGAGGTATCCTGGTGGTCCTTGAAGTGTATAATTTCATACTGACAAGAATCCCAGTCAATTGCCTTCAGGTTTTCCTTCTTGTCCAGAGTCTCAGTGATGCGCACAAAGACGTGGTCACGTAGGAGTTGGTCCACTGAGTTGGGGTAGATCTGGTGGTTGACGCCTTTGCGCTTGAGGGTCAGCACTGAGGTTGCCCAGTCCACGTGAGGGTTGTTTCTCTGCAACCAGTCTAGCCCCAGTACAATGTCAAACTTAGGGAAGTCAATGATGGGACCTTGGATGATGGAGTGGAGATTCTCAAGCATGACGGAGAAGGGGGCAGTTTCCTTTGTCACGGCAATGTGATGTTCATCAGCCAGGACCACATTTTTAATCCGCAAAGGATTAGTGGCCAGCTTGAAACTGTTCACAAAGCTGCTGTTGACTAAAGTTTGATCTGCGCCTGAGTCCAATAGTGCTGAGCCTGTGTAACTGCAAAAGCGGAAAGGGTAAGACATCAATTTATTGGGATGTCTGACAATGGTGTATAGTACCAGGTCTTCCGAGGGTACTTGGGTCATTGGACATTGGTTTACGTCCTTGGGTTGGTATTCATTGTTGGGCATGTTAGGAGTTGCGTGGGAAGATCTTGGCTTGCTTAGTGCTTTCCCTGGGCTTTTCCCTCATCATGGTTGCCTTGGGTGGCAGTGACATGGAAATGAGTACAATTTGACTGGCTGTTATTTCCATTCCCATTCCCATTCAAACCCGTGGATTTGTGGTTCTTGTTGTTACCATTACCTCCAGGAGGTGGTTGAGAGGAACACTCACTTGAATGTGAGTCCTTGGGTCTCTCTCACTTCCCAGTCTATGCCTTATGCAGTGTGTTGAATGTTTGTTCCGCTTTTTCTGCTTCACGGTACAGGCTTTACAGGTTGGTAACTTGGTCCAGGTTCACATGTCTCATCACGTGCAACTTGAGGGCGTCATAGTACATGAGGTGTGTTGCTGGGGTGTCAAAGGCCATGTTGGATGGGGCACGGAGACGGAGTTTCTTGTAGGCACAGGTGAGTTCTTTAACAGTGCCTGTCTGAGTCAGGTTCTTTACTTGGTGTATGATAATGAGCGCTGTATCCTTAAGCACAAACCTTGCCAAGAAGTCCTGTTTGAAGGTGTCCCAGTTCTTGTCAGTGTGCTCTTTGTGCCACTTTTCACACCAGGTGCCAGCGTCATGGGTCAGGCAAATGGAAATCTCTGCAATCCAAAATTGCTGTGGGCATTCCATCTGAGCCAGCTTGCTTTGGGCGGACTGGATCCATGCAGCAGTATTGTTGTTGTTGGCCCAGGCAAAGGGCTCTAAGGCGGCGCTGCAAAGTCTTTGTGCAACATAGGCAGGCATGGTGGTTTTGTCAGCTGGTTGCAGCATTGAGGAAGTTGCCTGAAAGAACCCTTGGGCAAAGAGGGAGTTGAAGGCAGGTAGCAGGATCACCGTGTTTTGGTAGAGGACAAAACCATCAGGTATCTCAGTACTAGGAGTATACGGAGTCCAGTTGGGCAGGAGGCCAGACATAATTCTGTCAAGGATTTGTTGGCCGCGGTGTGTGCGGGCAACAGGCGGAATTTTTCAAGATAAGGTAGGATGGAGAACCTACCTGTGCTACCAATGTTGTAACTGTGCTGTTTTAGCAGAGTTACACAGGGGAAAATATTTAGAAGATAGATAATAAGCTTTATTGAGAGATAATGATTATATAGTTCATGTGAATCAAGGATAGTAGGAACAAGATTGGTGATCACACGGCTAGATGAAAGAAGGGGGTGGCTTGATCCTGATAATGAGTCAAGCGCCAAATTGAGGTATCCACTGTGAAGGATCATCATCTGTTCATGTTGTTGGATTTGGTAATTTGAGTTGACTTCCTAGTCTGGCTTTGGGTGACCAGATAATTGGATTGCGGGTCACAAACACATTTAGTTGGAACCTTGCTGACAGGTCAAGCCTGCAGTTTTGACAAAGAAAAGAAAAGGCTAAAATTTAACACAAATTTAATAAAAATTTATAAATTTCTAAAAATTAAGATCTCAAGTTTAAATTTGATAAAGAATTAAAGGGTAGAAATCACTTAGAATTTTGACTTAAAGCCTACTCTTCACAAGTTCTTTATTATATAGGTTTGTTTGTTCTCAGTTTATGATGATAGGCAGGGAGGAAAACAGCCAAAAAAAGGAGCAACTGGAGAAAACCTGTTTAAGAACCTGGAGCAGAAGGAGAACTGCAAAACCCAACAGAAGTTGCAGATCAGCAATGTGGAAACTGAAGAAGCGGCAACAACGTAAGCAGGAGTTTTGAAAATGTGCAGAGATAAAAATATTCTAACTTTAAAGTAGAAATATATAATAAAATAGAAATAGGAAAGACAGAGCAGTGACAACAACAACAATTTGAACGCAAATAGCGTAAAACAAGGTAACTAACTTAGAGTACTTAATTATTTAACAATTTAACTTAAAATTTCAAATATTAAAAAATAAAATAAAAGATTAATCAAACCAAAAACAAAGAAGTGTCAAGAAGCCTGCCCTTTGGGGTAGGGCATGACAGATGCCACAGAGATACCTCTTTTTCTGACGCCTTAAAGTAAAACTAGTGTCTGTACTCATTTTACAGTACCCTAGATGTGACAGCAATTATCAAATTTAGGCCAACACCTTAGACGCTTCCATAGGTGGGGTTCTCTATGTCAAGACCAATGCTGACAAGTACCTCCCAGTGGTGTAAAAATCACAAAAGCTAACTAAAAGAGAATGCCATTACCCAATCCATGATAAAGGACAGCTTGCTATTGTACACTGTCTGATCAAGTGGTGCTGCTACCTTGAGCAACAAGAGGTGTTTATAGCCCTCACTAATCTTGAATCCCTAATCCAAACTAAGACATGGTCCAATCTTTCTTATAGAAAGGCCCAATGGATAGTATTTCAGGAAAGATTTGATATGATGATCCAGTATAAGCCTAGACCAGAGCTTGTTAATGCAGGCACCTTGTCACAACTCTATGTCAGAGCCTCCAGAGGGGAAAACAGAATCATCCCATACTGGTCCCTTCTTATTCTATATACCAGGGAAAAAGATTTCCCCTGGGTACCACAAAGTCACTTGCAATACTTTAGTTAAAAATTAGCTCCTATTTGCAGACAATTATGGTACACTATACCAGAAAATGCCAGATGGGCAACCATCCCATACATACCTACCCATCAAAGGGAGGTCATCATCCTGCATTATCACAGGTACCTTGGATATAATAAAGAAAGAAGCTTTAAAAGTTCTTGAGACACAAGGTGAGGTGACCTGCCCTTTACCAAGACATTCACAAGCACTATAACAATGCAATGCATGTGAAAGATACTCCAAGAGCAACTGATATGATCCACATGAAAAGCATTTTTCAGGCAAGGGATGTTATGTTCAAAATAAAAGTTGCATGTCTAGAAACAGGTCAATGTTGGTTGATTCATTGATATATATAGCTTTGGAAAATACAAAGAAGTGGTATGAGTTAACAAAAAAAGTAAGTTGGCCCTTGATTCAAGTTGTGGAATGATGAAGGAGTTGTGACCAGCTGGAGATAGATGTGCTGAGGTGGCCTTAGGATCCTGGTATCAACTGTGGTTAGAAATCAGTTGGGTAACTTACCCAGTATGGAGGTAAATTTTCTCTCTCTATGTCTAACTAGTAGCTTTGAGGAGGTCTTAAAGTTTCTAGGCAAGCATGGTCATGCCCAGAACCATCATTGAGGTGGCTGCTCAGAGAAACAGCTGCAGAACTTGGTGATTTGGAGGTTTCTGGGAAGTAAAGTAGATTACTTTGCATCTGAAAGCTCAAGCTGACCACTTGGGTGAGTAAAAAAAGTGGCAAGACATGAGGAGTATCTGCTCCTGATGACCTAAAGTGTAGGTCACTAATGGGGTCAATTCTAAGTCGATTCCCTTGTTGAGACTTATTGCTTGAGTCTGAGGTGTTGACTGATGGAGACTAACAGTTAGAGAAGCTCATATGGAAGACATTGGTTAATATTAGCAGAAAAAGAAGCAGAAGGACCTGAAAAATAACATCAATGATGGATGGAAAGAGAAAAAGAAAAAGAGCAAAGGGAAAAGTATTAAAGAAATTTAAAGAGATAAAATAAACAGAGAAATAAAGAGGATATTAAAGAAAGAAAGATAGAAAGAAAGAAACAAACAAAAGAGTTTAATAAAGGAATTATTAGAATAAAACATCATTTAAATGAAGTAAAAAGTTAGAAAAAAAAGAAAAAAAGTGAAAAAATAGATATAAGTATTTATTAGGAAGTTTATTGAGTGAATGAGAAGATAGAAACATCACAGAGAAACTTCAAATGCAGTGCCAGACGTTTTGCCAATGCATCAAGAGGGGCGTAAGCAGTGCAATATGTGGCTTCAAGGTTTTCTGTAAACTGACAGGGGACAGGAAAACATGGGAAAACGTTGAGCAAAAAGCAGGAGGGCAGATTTTTATGTAAAACATAAGGATAAAACATTTGAATTGATACAACAAAATATAACAGAAAATAGGGAAACTTTTTAAAAAGTGGGCTCATGGTTTTTCTGGAGAAGGAAGATGGCAGGTTTGAGCAAGGGGCAGGAGCAGGTAGTCCATAAACCTGTTTGGGAGAATATATCAACACAAGTGTGTAATTGGCTGCAGGTCAAAGCCTATTTTATCAATGTTTTTCATTGGTGAACTTATGGGAAAAGCCTAATAAATCAGGGGGTTGGCAAGGAAAAGTCTTCTCTGATTGGCTGAGGTAAAGTATAAAGTTTTTATTTATTGTAGGGAGTAAAAACCCAAATATCTTCAGCCTGAAAAAAAGGATTCAGAAGGAAAACAGGCTGAAACAAGGAGCTATTTAAGAGGAAACAGACTGAAACAAGAAAAGATCTAGAGCTAAAAGCAATAAAGAAGTCTAAGACATGAAATAAGGAGCCTAAGACATCATGGAGCAGTATAAGACTAATAGCAGGGCAGTATAGAAAAAGAAGACCAGGAAATCAGGGCGCAAAGGGCTGCCCAAAGACCCCAAGACATAGAAAAGAAGTGCAAGACCAAAGATAAGGAGGCCAAGACAAAGTAATGTGAGTCTAAGAAATATAGCAAGGACCCCAAGACTTGGCAAACCAAATATACTCCTCCAAAAATATGCAAAAATACAGAAGGTTTCTAAGGAGATCTTCCTTCTGAATACAATACACGTCAATATTGACCTCTATTTGTTATCCCTGATTGTACATGGTTTAAAATAAATTAAACTTCCCACATTATTTACCCTAGCCCAGTTAAAGAATATTTGTATCACCAGAGCTGCAGGAATTTTGATAGAAGTAAAACTTTGGGCCAAGAGTGAGACCAGTTCATTCAGCAACTTGTAATGACTAAAAAAGATAAGAATTTCATAGAAAGTGAGCTCAAGAGACTGTTCCAGGACTATTATCAGCTCAAGGAAGGCTTCACAACTGTGGAAGTAATGATCTATGAAGAAGATGCTTGCATGATCATTGGAAAGGTTTTCAAAGAGTTTATAGTAAAAAAGTCAAAGTACAGCCTGTTACCTAAGGAATCACCCCATCTGGAGAATAACATCTCTATCCAGCTGGTACCTGGCATCAACCCAGGACATTTATTGGTGTCTGAGAAGATGAAACACCACAGCAACACACCACTAAGGTCAGTACTTTCAATTCAAACACAACTACCCTTCAAGGTCTGGACACCAGAAATTGTAGGTTTTATGCCTGAAAAAGTAAAACAAGAACTACATAATTACTGAAATCAACTTCATTATATAAGATTGTCAGCAACATAAGCCATTAAGGCCTACATTGGCAACAATGTGTATCAGTTCATAGACAGAAAGATAATCAGCAAATTATAAAACTAGAATGGCTCATAACAGATGGCAGCAAATAGCTAATGTCTGAAAATACCAGTGTATTTCTGGCTAAACAAGGGACAAGGGACAATCACACATTAACCACATGCTATTATCCTCAGGCCAATGATAGATTGTAATTTTTGAATTGCAGCCTAGTTCAAGTCCTTGCTAAACTCACTACCAGGGTACCTGAGGACTGGCTCAAGCAACTATCAACTACCCTTTTTCATATGCTAAACCCAGGTGAGCAGATTCACTGAAAAGAGTTCATTTAAACTGGTTTACAGCACATAACCAAATATATTTCAAGCCTTAATATGGCCCAAGTAGATATAACAAAGAAATTTATTCCATAACTAATCCTAAAGGGTATTTTGTCAATGCTGATCAAGCATCCAGAGAAGATAAGTGATTGCAAGATATGATAATCCATCTGAAAAAAAGCACAATGTTGGGGACAAGGCTTGTGTAATAAACACCAGCAAAAGCAAGTCATAACCCAAGAAATTAGGCCCTGTCTTTGTCCTACAGGTAAATGACAGCAACAATTACCTAGTACAAGATTTGAGAAAAACAATAAGGCAAGTTTTTTCACTACAGCATGCTACAATCATGCTAAGTCTGTCAAAAGCAGTTCAGGATCATGATTCAAGCAATATATTATTAATTAGTGAAATATGGAGCCCTCACCCCCAGAAAACCTCCCCGCAGACCTTCTAGTAAAGGAACACAGACACTCAGCTGGGGGGAGTCAAAACCTGGAACAAGAAAGTATATTGATCTCATCCCAGCAGCAGCTTAATTTGGCGCTTCATTCCCTATCAAGCTCAAGACACCCCTGCCCAAACCAATTGATTGATTGACTGACACAATCTTGTTCCCCCTAAAGGATTCATCCAAAATATATCATCTCTCATGATCCAATAAAGACGTTATTTAGTTTCCAAATATTTTCCCCTTGTAACTCTGCTAACACAGTAGAGTTACAATAGTAAAGCTTATGATCTTTTTCCTTGTTTTAGGATGATGAAAATCCATATCTTCTTAAAACTTAGGTAGATAGTGCTTTAAGCTTAATATTAAATCAGAGTAAAGATAAACTTAGATTTATCAGCAAAGAAAATCTTATTTAAGTGCTATAAGAACCAATCCCAGTATCATTAGTAGAGACATCAATTTTTTCATACTGCTGGTAGAGATTCAGGAGTATTGCTAATTGATCTAGATCCAAATTTGGGAAACCCAAACACTTCAGTTTGAAAGCAAACCCTCTTGTTTTGAGCTCGGTTGTTTGGGCTAAACTGCACGTCAGTCTAATTGAAACTGCTTGAAAAGTCAGATTTACAGCACCCAGAGGTGATTTTTCTATTAATTTATTGATCTTGTGGCCCAGTAGCTTGCTTTTTGTTAAACCCAGGCTTAGGACACATATGTGCACTCACAACTATTTGTCAAGTTTTTCAATTAGCCAATGCCTCCAAATCCTGAAAAGTGATAAGATTAATCAAAAACACAAATATCTTTAGATAAAGATGAAAGTTAATTTGGTCTTAATTTGTGTCATCCAGCTGACTTGGTGAATTGAATTTAAGTTTTAGCATTTCAGGGCTACTGAAGTTGATGTTTTATTTTAGCCCCATGGTTTTCAGGAACAGCAAGATTCTTGACGCTTCTTATCTGATGTGCCCTTGTAGAATCAGTTGGATGACAAAAATAATTGGATTTTTCAAGATGGTATTTTTATCTATTATATCATGTTGTACAGTTTGCTTTTGGTATTTTATATGCTTTTTTTGCAACTGCTTTTAAAGTAAATAAAAATTGGGAGTTTTATGGACAAGATAATATAAGCAACAATATTGGTGTTATTTATCTTATTCAACCTTCCCAATTTAATCTAATCTTTATGAACTTAGGCTAATAGTTAGATAGAAATTAAGGGTAGAGACTTATGAATTTATTATAATACTTCAATAAGCTGTTTTGAGATAACTTATATCTTTTAGTATAAAAAAGAGAAGGTATTATTCATGTCCCTAGAGATGGCAAAGTTATTTAAAAGTTATGAAGATCTGTGTTAAACTTAAAATAATTGATTTCAATTACATATACCCTGCTTATACCATATTTTTATTAGAAAAAATGATCTTTGATAGCAGGATCTGAATAGCTATCCAGTTTTCCTATTTTTCTGGCTTGCATATATTAAAAGGGCTCTCTTTTAAGTAGCAAGAATTTCCAAGATATTGGACTATGAATATGTAATTTCCTTTAATGGATATAAATTTTAAGTCCAAACTGGATTTTTGAGTCAATGGGATTAAATGCATGGTACTTTAGAATATAGGCTTGAATTAAATTAACTATAGATTCATAGCATTTTTGAAATTGAAAAAGTTCTCAGAGGGGCTGTAGGACATTTAAGAATGGGATGGTCTTGGATTTTCACAGCAACCTCTATATGTAAAAGCTTTTTCTTCAAGGATAGCTAGAGGTCCAACAATTGGTTTAGGAGTTAGATATTATGAGGGTTTAGGACTATGCATTTTGATTGAAGTCAAATTTATATTTAATTTAGCTTGCTTTTAAATGGAAGTTTGCATTCCTGGCTTGGTTTGGGTCAGGGATTAACTAAACCTGCTGCCTAAAAAGGGATCAAGCAATCTTGGCAGTTCCCTTGCTTGGACCAGATATGCTTCCACTAATGCAGTTCAAGTGGTCTCAATCCTTGGCTATGCATGAGTCATTCTTAGTACTAAATATCACAATATGGCAGTTCCTTTTAAGGATATATAATTTTACCATGGTTTCCAATAAATAATCATCATTTTTCTACTGCACTTGTAACTATAGTATGTTTATTAAAATACCAGGCCAATTTAAATTTTATTAAATAATGTTACTGTTTAATTTATGAGCTGGAAATTCAATATTGAGACCAGCAACTATATCAAGTGACATGTACTATCTAAAAGTGGGGTTATTTTAATAAATATTGATGTATCAGAGATGGTCAAGATATCTATCAACATCTAATAGATCATCACGGAAGCGGTAAGCTTCCTCAGGGGTGGTTGGATAGGTACAGGGCAGGAGAAGGACACTGTCGGTGGGCTGGAGGTAAAAGTCGTTCCATAGATCAGACTTGCGTAGGCCTCGCTTGATAGGTGCACCTGAGATGGGATATATGATCTCCTGGCTGGAGTCTTTCAGACTGGGGTCAAAGAACAGACAGACAAGGTTCAGGACGCCTGTTAGCGACTGCATGATAAACGCAACGTCAAGAAGGATCATGGAACGGGAGCCGGTGATGTCATATTGGAACGACACGACCATAAAGCCCACATTGGTTATGAAACAAGAGAAGGGGTAGAGGGCAATTCGCTTTGAGAAGCGCGTGGCGATGGGAGTGGCGGATGGCTTCAGGAGCGGAAAGCGCAGGTCGAATACTTCAGGGGCGTGGGAATGGGCACGTGCAAAGAAGACGCGCATGGATATGAATAAGCAGTACAAGAGGCCGGGGTAGGTGGTGACGTAAAGAATAAAAACTTTCAGAATGTTTCGCCCCGGGATATCGAGGCGGATGAAGCAGTAGCTGTCGAAAACCTTGCCATAAACACCAAAGACTAGAGATTAAATTTTTATATAAAAAACACTTACTCAATGGGATAAAGTCGATTATAAACGCAGTTGAAAGAGGCAGAACCCATAGGAGCTTGAACCAGCGCTTTCCGGGCATGTCCCCTTGCAACAACATGCGATGGAGATTGGCGGCAATGGCCACGTTCAACAGCATGTTGAGATGCTCGCCAAAGAACAGTAGGAATCCCATAAACGAGCAGATGATGGGATAGTTGCTGTCGTAGAACAGCAGGCGTATGTGGCGCACCATATCTACCAAGGAGATGGCGGCTTGGAGGTTAAGCGACACACGCGACACGCGAGGCTCTCTATAATATTCTACTGTAAGCACGTCAACCAACAACTTACTCATCCATACAATCACCCCCACTGCAGCGCCAGAGCAGCATACCCCTAGCCAGTTGAAAGCGACATACTGTTTTGTTTGCGGGCCAAAGAAGGATGCAGAGCTCATACCTTCCAAGTGACCAAGCCACTAAATTAATACCAAACTTATGGACCCCGCGCCAAGATCCATCCCTTATTCTCGATCCAAATCTTCTTTGTCCTTCCACAATTCTTAACTCCGGACTCCATCGTGGTTATTTCCACCTTTCCAGCTAACTACCGATAACGCCTATTTAAATCACTGCCATCCAAGGGTTCATTTCACCGATTCTAATCTGCATTTATTTATCAATGCTGCGATTAAACCCTTGCTAAGCTAATTAAAAACTTCTTGCCAATAATTTAATTCCGCTCTAATGATCTAATTGCTCCACCAATAAGATGCCACGTCATCAGCATTCATTTTAAATGTAATTCCATACCCCACTACATAAGCAAGCTGCTTCTAGAAGCCTGAATCCATCCAGTTAGTCTAACTAACCCACATCCACTGATTTCATTTCTAAACCAAAATCTACCTACACAGTTGGATAAACCCTTCTACTCAAGCAAATCAACTGCTGTGCTAATCCTTGCCAGGGATTACCTTCAGGGGTAAACCTCCAAGATCTAAATAGAACCCATGCTATAATTTAATAAAACAAGCTTGGAGAATTGGATAACCAACAAAGCAAATCCTGTGGGGAATCAAACTGTAGAAATGCTGACAAAATAACAACTTCTCCATATCCAACTAGACCATTTACCTTTCCAATGAGCCTTAAAATTATCAAAGTTGAGCTAATTTTTGATACAGCTATTTGACCAACCTTTTTTTAAAGTAAAAATATTTTAGCCAAACAGATTATAAGTTTAACTAAACCCTCAATTAAAATATACATTGATTTAATTAAACTCTTTGTCATATATACTTAACATTTTCTATCAAGCCAATCCACAAGTCAACAGAAACTATGTACATTAAATTCTAATCATATACAAATAATTATTTTCAGGTAAAATATTCTTTAAAGTTATTTATTTATCTCAGCCATTTTAAGTATAAAAAATTGGGTAGGCTACACTATCTCAAATTACACCATTTATTGTTTACTTAAGGAAGCTCATATCAGCACCAAAAAAGCATTTCATATACTGTTAGAAGATTCTCCTATAGTATTAATCCAAGACACTCATAATAATAACAATTTAAAATACTTTCATTAAGGTAGCATTAAAATCACAGGCATTCAAAATCCCTTTGGTAAAAGCATTTGACACCTTATCTATCTAGGGATACATGAGAAGTGATTTTAACACTAAAATATTCTACTAGTAGTTTTAATATGTAAATTGAAAGTTACAGCATCTCAATTAACATCTATTCAGATTTTAATGGGCTTTATATCACCCATTTTTTTGGTATGCACAATTCATAAGGCAAAATGAGATAGAGTTACCTATGGTATCATAAGACGCTGTATTGACTCTTCAATCTTGATACTTGGTTTTGATTTTGATTTGATTTTTAAATGGATTGTTTTCACCAAAAATTTACTTGTTCAATAAATTCAAGAAAACTTGTAAAAGTTTTAATATATTAATCTTCTCTAAACAGCTGGGTAATTTTTGACCTTGGTTATAAAAGCTAGTTTTTGAGGCATTAAAGGTTTACCCTTTAGTAGGTTGTTGTGCCTGCGCTGTGGATATTTTAATTTATAACAAAAATGTAAAATTTCAGTATGTCTTTTCTTGTGGCATCACAGTTATGGCATCTCAAACTTGTCATCTCAGCTAAAAGTTTAAACTCAAAATCCAAAGGTTTGCATCTTAGGCTAGAAAAGATAAATGTCATTCTGTAGAATAAAAGCTATAAAAATTTGATATCATGTACTTTAGTTTATTCTCTAAAAGTTTGTATAAAAATATATTATACTTTCATATTAGCAGATCTCACATTTTTACTTAAAAGCTTCCACTAAACTCAAATATTTTTGATACTAATTTTTCAGATGCCTCCTGAATTTACTTTAAAGGTTGATTATAAGGCTAAATGGCCATCAAGAATAAATTGATCACCCAGGTCAAGAGGAGCAAGGCAGCCCCAAGAAGAAGTCTACTAGGATAAAAACACCTTCAAAGACCCATATATTCCCACCTGATCCTTAAAAATCCTGTCCAACCCCTCCCTCTCTTTCTTTTTTACTCCTTCTCTGACCTTAGAAAAGAAAATTTTACTTTAACAGATTTTTGTGAATGCCAATGTTTAAGCTATTTTAATTTTGCCTTTGTTGGGTTATTTTGAGGGTACATTCCTTGCTTTTTCTCCTCAAAATGGATCTATTTCTGAAGTGAAAAATTATCTGTTCAGTTTTCTAATTCTGTGCAACTCACTTTCCCCACTCATTCTTGTGGCAAGTGATCCTAGCGTCTTAGTATTGTTTTGTGGTATCATCAAAACAACATATAGTCCAATTCTTTATCTTCAATAAAAATTAAGTTTTAATCTCATTTTTGTCTTTGTGTTTTCAAGTACTTTGGTGACTCTCTCTAGCCACAACTAGTAGAGACTTATTACTCAGGGCCACATTGCAATTGCATCATCTTTCCTGTCAACTAACCAATACTTAGTACGAATCCAATCCTAAGGTTATGATTTCCTGTTGTGTGTCTGTGCCGCGCCTCAGAACACAACACAGAAACTCTGACCCTGTATCAGAGTATGAGAAAGATTAATAAAACTAGCTCTATTATGATACCTCTCTTAGAGCTCTTATTAAATTATGGTAAATTAACACTATATTCTGTTAACTATAATATTAAGGCTATTTCAATCCTGCCTTGGAGTTGTATTGATGTATGCAAACGCTTGGCTGGTGTCATGGATGGAATTTTGCTTTATCTTTCAAAGCAAGACCAAAATCATAGTTCAGCCTGGCACCTCACATTCTGCGGTCTTTCTGCCTGCTCAGAGGGCCAGGCACTTGACTTTTTTGAGATTAAATCAAAGGGCTATTTGATTAGAAGCCCATAAAATAAGTATGGTTTTATGAAGCCTGGAACAACTGAAGCTAATAGCATGTTGCCTAGATTTAAACCTACGCAGGTGCAGCCACTTATCAAATGAAGATTTTGGCTAACCCAAAAACAGAGCCTACTAATAGAAGTCAGCAGATATTGCCTCCCAGCATTGGGATCAGCAACCATTTAGTCAACCGGCCTGATTTCAGAAATAATGTTTGTAGAAAGAAAGTTTCCTGTATCTATTTTCTAGTACAGGCCAATGGTAGTCTATCCAAATCTGAAGTCTCCTTGATGCCCCCAGTTTTCTGATGTCATTCTGTCCAAATTACAGTTTTCTGCCCAGAATATGAGGCCTGGGAAGCTAGTATGTATGCCCTTCCAAGTTTGAATTAGACTTTATTTTTATTCTGATAATAAACCTGTGATAAAAATTTGTTTCAACCAGATTCTATCATATATAGTTATTGTTTTTACCATTTTAATAAAGCCCTAGTAGGCTCTTCTGCTCCTGCCATACCACCTGCTGAACCCATGGCCTCTTTGTCTAAGTCATTGTGTCCTCCTGGTTCTCTCTTTGACACTATGTATTCCATCAAATATACATCTAAACTTGCATATTTATATTTCAATCTAGAAAGCTTCTGCTAGCTGATCCCCTTGCCAGAGTTAAAATACCCAAACAAGTCAACTTTGAAGACAGCTGATAAAAAATTGCAACCTAGACTATTTAGGGATACATACAAATACCTACCCACATATCTCTAACTACTGACCCTTCCCATCAGCACCCTGGCTCAACCGCTCACAAGATTCTGTTTTTGCCAATGAGACTACATCTACCCAGCTTTTTGGAGTACTTTACACTAATCTAAAAGGTATGATGATCTCTTTGTGCTCACTCCCAGACCTTGGTATATGCTTGGGCACTATTTTCTATATTATCAAATTCTCACCAATATTGTGGTGGGCTTACCCTCAAGGCTGACGGCCCAGCCTGCGGCTGCATAAGCTATCTGTCCGGTACCTGGGATTCTGATAGCTGGATTCACATTCAAATTCTCAAAATTTCCCCTCTTATAAATGGGGCTAACTAGTTCCAACATGTTCAGGAATCCATCACCTGGTTTTTTCTGATTACAATGCTGTATCATAACAGCTCTGTTCTGTTAAATAGTGATTTATTGGCCACATTACTGACTAAATAATATTTCATTAGCAGTAATAAAGTTTTGGGTTTTTCTAACTACCATTTGGTTTAGTTTAGCTCTTTAGCCTTTTTAATTGATAAAATACACTACTATATTCTATTTCCCATGGCCTTAAAGTGACAGTCTATATATGTCCCTCAAGTCTGCCTGTTGGGTAGTGTGAACCTCAAACCTTTTGTTAAAAAATTTCTGTTATGCTATCCTGAATGTTGTCCTCAGGACTCAAACATGCCAAGATAATTCTCACTACAGGGGGCTGCAAGACCCTTAGCCACTTAACAGCTATGTGTATTTACTGGATTTCCTCCCATGATTACTGAATATTTCAGTTCCTCCAGAGTTTCTAGCCCTTCTCTTGAAGAGGATATCTCTGACTCACTGTGTACATGAATGGTCATGGTGATATCTCTGGGGACAATAGGGCCCCATTTGTTATTGATCAGCTATGATCAAGTTTGTGAAGCTGCTTGATCCTCATATTTAGTACATTTACTATTAACATAGTCACTAGCCTCTGTCCCAGACTTGCATCCAAAGACCTCTATCCATTCCCATTTGAATTTGGACTTGCTTCTAGTTTAATAAAGTTCATAGATAAGATTTTCTGTACTGGCTACTTTTTATTATTCCTGCACTTTTACATTGCCAGATAAATCTAGGATCTCATTAATAAATCATGAATACCATGGATACTGGTGTATCTAACCCCCATGCCCAGAATAGGGACTATTAATAATAGATGCATAGTCTGGTTTTCATTGTTCCTGCTGTTGCAATATTTTTTATTACTCCCTCTTGGGGAATTAATGCCCCAGTTAGTTCACCAAATGAGTCACTAAATGGCTCACCAACCAACCATTAAGTTGTTGGCACTACTATCATTTGGCCATCTATTACAGGGATCAAAAATCCAGATCCTAACCAAACACAACTCAAATAAGCCTTGTGACTTAAGAGAAAAATTAATCAGATAAGCCCCATGACCATCATGATGTACATGGGCAGTATGTGGCTCCTCATGATACTATGGATATTCCTATATTTATATTCAATAAAGTATCATTCTCTTCTTAATTTTCCCCTTCATCTCGTTTATTATACTTCCAAGAAGTATATACTCAACAGTGGTAGCACAGTTAGGTTATCCACGCCTATGCAACTTTAAGGAAAAATTCCTCCTAAGAAAAGGATCCAAAAAATGGCCCTCTTTGCAGGCTGGAGAGATTACAAAGAAGTACAGGACATCTCTACGGGGTTCACCATCTTCAATAATGTTATTGTCCCCACCAAGCAGTACAATCTTTCCCACACTTGTAAACTCCTGAATCCGCCTCCAACTGCTGCAAGCCCGCAGCCACCCAAGATACCTAAAATTGTATTTCAACATCTGCGCTCAGCAGAAATTGGAACACTTACAGGATTACAACAGGAGAACACCACCCTCTGGGTCAACAGCACCCAATATTTCAACATCTGCGCTCAGCAGAAATTGGAACACTTACAGGATTACAACAGGAGAACACCACCCTCTGGGTCAACAGCACCCAAAGCAAATTGACACAAGTGTACTACCCCTGCAGACTTGGACAAGCAAAGTTGCCCTTTGTGTCACAGGAACTGCCTCACATTTTGTAAGCTAATGGCTAGAACAACACCCTGACCAAAAATAAAACTGGGAAATATTCAAAGCCGCTTTCCTCAAAAAGTTCTCCATGAAAGACTATAATTTAGTGATCATAACAGAACTCAGAACCTTCAAATGACAGGAACCATTGAGGAATACATTGCAGCGTATGAAAGCCTACGTGACCAGGCCCCCAAAACAATCAATTTTGACAAACCTGGGCCATTTTTAGACTTCTACAATGGCCCCCACACACATTAGACATCAGTTTGACATGACCTGCTGTATGAACCTCAAAGATGTATTCTTGGAAGAAAAGCATACAGCTCAAAAGTCTGACAACCTACATGCAACAAACAAACACAAGGAGAGCCCTACAGCAAAGAAGGACCCTTGACCTAACAAGCAAAACAACCAAGCTAATAATTCTTGCCCTTAAGGCAGAAATCACACTGCACAAGCCAACCAGGCCAGCACCAAAGATACCAACAAGGAGGGAAAAGCTCAGGGGAGTGCTTAGACAAGCTGCTCTCCCCCTCATCACAAGACTTTTACAGAGAACAGGACATGGAATCAATCACCATGATCCAGGTTCCCTCCAGCAATCCTCTACTGTTTACTGCCTAAACTGGAAATAAACTCCGTACCTATCCTTTCTGTTTTTGCAGATAACAGGGCACAGCACTATTTGACAATAGAGCCAATCAATCACTCATTAACAAGAGTTTCACAGACCTCATGAAACTACCCACAGTCTGAAGCACCATCAAAATAGTTATTATGGCAGGCAATAAGAGTACAGCAGTCACCAAAAAAGCAAAACCTTTCTGCGCTCAAATTAGAGACGTACAAAATATGCTCAGTGGCCCTATCATACCAATCCCCAAATATGATGTCATACTTGGCCTAGACTGGATGAGAAAGACCAAACCCCAATTTGACTGGGATAATGCTACCCTCACCATACAACAAGGCAAGGTACACCACCATGTCTACCCAACTTATCTTGATATGCTCATGAGGGACCATGTATTTGTAAAGATTATGGAAACAGTAGAGGAAAAAGACCCTGGAAATTTCAACTGGAACACTTACAAGTATGAGATTATTCACTTTAAAAATACAGAAATCACATACGGAAGAGACCCAATCTGAGCACAGCTAGTCATAGAGTTCCCTTCATTTTTCCAAGAAGCCTTACCAGATTTACCACCCAACTGTGACATACAACACAAAATTGACCTCAATGGAAGTGTACCAAAGGCACAACTTATCTATTGCCTCACACCCCAAGAAGACGGCTCTTTAACAGCCTATCTGGACAAAGTTCTTGAAAAGAACCTCATCAGACCCTCAAAATTGCCTTTTGGTGCTGTTGTCTTCTTTGTAGCAAAGAAAGACAGAGGGCTCTGCCTAGTCACAGACTACAGGGTGCTCAACAAAGTCATGATTAAGAACAGTTATCCCCTGCCCCTAATTGATGACCTTTTTGATGCCCTGGGGGGTCCCAAATCTTCACAAAAATTGATTTGACAGCAGGATATCACCAAATTTGCCTGAAACCTGAAGACATTCCAAAACTGAATTTCAGACTAAATATGGATCCTTTGAATGTGTTGTCCTCAATTTTGGCATGAAAAATGCACCCAGTACCTTTATGACCTTCATGAACAAAGTTTTCAAGAAACACATTGGGAAAAAAGCAATTATCTATCTGAACAACATCATCATTTACAGTCCCAACCTGGAACAACACTGGGAAGACATCCTCCTGGTCCTCCACACCCTTGAAGAAAACCAATTGGTTGCAAAACCATCAAATTGTGAATTCTTCTTGGCAGAACTCACATTCCTTGGTCACATTATCAGCAAGGACAGAATCAAACCAGATCCAGACAAGATACGCGCTATACAGAGATGCCAGCCCCAAGGAACAAGAGCAAACTCTGCACCTTCCTTGGAATGTTAGCCTATGTACGCAGGTTCATCCCTGACTGGGGCGCCCTAACAGCTCCCTTGTCAGCCATCACCGGAAAAACAACCAATTTTGTGTGGACAACACTACAAGACCAACACTTCTACCAATTAAAAGAATGTATGGTCACCACCCCTATCCTCCAATACCTGAGTTGTGAGGGAATATATGAGTTGAAAACCAATGAATCTGACTACATCATAGGAGGGATACTCTGTATCCAGACAGAAGAAAAAGACTTCCTCCCTGTGGCGTACAAGTCAAGGGAACTATCTGACGGCAAAAAAAATACCTGTTGTGAATGCTGCTATTCACAGTATTTTGATTTTGCCTTTGGTGGGCCATTTTGAGGACAAATCTCTTGCTTTTGCTTTTGCTACTCAAAAAAATAAATTGATGACCAATTCAGAAAATACAGTTGTTTGGTTTCCTGATTCTGCGCAACTCACTTGCCCCGCTCATGCTTGTGGCAAGTGATCCTACCGTCCATGTACTGTTTGGTGGTATTGTCAACCACTATATATTCTTTTTATTATGCCCAATAAATCTTAAGTTATATTCACATTTTTGTCTTTGTGTCTTCTGTACTTTTGCGCCTCTCTCTAGCCACTACTAGTAGAGATTATTCTTCCAGGGCCGCAAGGTAAACACATCTGCCTTCCCTGTCATCTAACCAAGACTTAGTATAAATCCAATCCTAAGGTTAGGATTTTCTGTTGTGTGTCTGTGCTGCGCCTCAGAACACAAAAAAAATGGTGCTCACTACAGGGGCTGTAAGCCCCTTGGTTATCCCTTTTGCATCTACATTTTCAGGTCCCTTGCCTCCTCCTATACAAGAACCAACTTCACCTGAAATTACAAGCCCTCCTATTGAGGAATACATTGCAGACCACCTATTGTCCCCACTATACTAAACCTCAGGAATAGTCCCTGTTTAGTGTCCTACCCTTTGGATACCCCTGACTTGGAAAAAGTCATGTCAGTAGCCCTTGGGATAGCCCGTGAAGGAGTTATCCCTTGCCTTCAGTTGCAGTTTAGTCGGGCTGAATACTACAAATTAATTGTGGCTCCTCAATTTCCACAACATCTCCTCTCAGCAGCTGGCTCCTCTGAGCATTTACTATCATCCTTTGTGCAGCCTGCCTTGGACCACCATCAAATGGTGTTGGGGCTCCACATCCAAGAAATCTTGTCTCTGCAAGCAGCGGTTACTCATCACTGGGACCAGTTTACTGCCTATCAACAGTGGATTCATACCCTGTTTTCCTTGGTATCTGACAATCAACACAACTCTGTCACCTCCCAGGCCTGTTTGGTTAATTCATTTGAACAAATGCGCCAGTCTATCCCCAAATACGTGAGAGAACGTCTACACAAGTTTCACCAGCTAGAATAACCCTGGTAAGCTCAGGTGGATTCCACCTTAAACGCTTATCTCACTGACTTCAAGCAACTTGTGCAACAGCTCAATGCCTTCAGTACATATTCCTTTGAGCAGCTACAGCAGGTAGCGGACTTTGCTGCTAGCAGCCTTAATGAACTCAGTACAGCATTTGAGCAAGAAAAAGCGGCCACCGCTGCTACCATAGCCAAACTCCAGAGTCAAGTAAATGAACTATCTACACCCAAGCCAGATGTTCCACCCTCTCCCCCTTCTGATGACTTGGTGGATAGGGAGCAGAGAATATGGGACGCCATTTGAGAACTATGTTCAACTACTTGCAGTCAGGGACGTCCTGCTGAGGCACCTCAACCTGACTCCCAGGTTCTTGAACTGACTACTCAAGTTGCGGAGCTACAGCAAGAACTTGCCACCTTACGTGAGATGATGGCAACTGCTGCTAGTCCAGTTGGGGTTGTTGATGAAGATGGCTGCTGCCCTAGTTTATCTGGAGCACCTCAAATCCAATGCGCTAGGGAGTTAATAGCCCTAGCTAACAAGGTGGATCAGTTTAAACAGGACCACACTGAGCTGGATAGAGACGTACAAGAAATGAATGAAGTAATTGAATCTGTAAATGATAGATTCGCCCCTTGCCTCTCAGTGGGGCCATTCCTTACTTCTTGACTGGCTGAGATCTCCACAATAGTGACCACCCAAGGTCAACGCTTAGATACTACTGCACAACAGACCACTCAAGCTGTCAATACTGGGGCCCGTGCTATTGAGACTCTTAACACCCTTGAAGAAAGTGTTTGCCAGCTATGGGCTAGACAACCCCCCTCGGAATCTGAGGCAGAGTTTTCCCTGCGTATCAACGTACTTGATAGCAACAATGGTGGCCCAACTCCCAAAACTCACTTCAAGCCTACCTTTAGGCAAGTCTTTGACCCCAGAACCTTGACCATTGCAGATTTCCTAACTATCTATGAAACTGCCATGCAACGAGCCTCAGATGACGTCAAGAAGAAACACATTCTGACCTGTCTACACCTGACCTGCCAAGAGGTAGTTGTGCCAGAACTACCCTCCATTGAGACGTGGGAAGATATAAAGCAGCTTCTGATTGATTAGTTTGGTGGTGACCTTAGCCTGGAAGTAAAGAAGGATGACTTCATGCATATAGCTTTCAAACCTAAAGAGACACTAGCCAAGTTTGCAGACAGGTTCTACATGGAAGGACAGCAACTGATTACAAGCAGACAGTTGAAAGCCCATGAAGCCTACATGGCTTGTTCTCAAGCCCTCAAGGTTAACCAACTACTGTGCCTTCACTTCAAAGCCTATAAGGCTATGCTCTCTTCCATGAAGAGCATAAAGACGTTGTTGCAAGATATGCACCTTACTCACTCTGGTGCCGTTGTTAGGGAAAGTTGAGCTGCTTCTAACTCTGGTTCATCTTCCCGTGGTCCTTGCATTCTTACTATGAACTTGCAGAATCCTCCTTGACGCCAAGGTTGCCACAACTGTAGTCAGATAGGTCATCATCCTTGAGTCTGCACCAATCTGCGGGTTGAAGGAGCTGATCCAAAAAAGCAGGCGGGAAAAGAGCAGTCAACCTAGAGGCAGAGACGCTCTTGGTTGACAATTCTTCCCAGTCTCTTTCAATCCCTCCCTCTATATCTGACGCCAAGCCTGCTGATAATGAGGCTCCTCCTATCCTCCTCCTGTTTCACAATATCTCTGATGACTCTGACCTGGATGATTCTGATATTGACAACGCTGATGTATATGGGTACTCTGCTCTGGCCGTTCCTGAAACCATTACAGTTCCCTATAAGTTACGCTCAGGAAAGACTACAACTACCGCTAAGCCTTTGCCTGAGGCCAAAGAGATTGTCTTGCGCCCTTACCTCAATCAGGCCAAGAGGTCCCCTGTGCTAGTGGAGTCATCAGAAGAAGCTGCCAAGGTTGCTGACGCTGTCTTCAAGAACGTATCTGTTTTGCTCCCTCTCCAGACTATTTATAAGGAGTTCCCAGGGTTAAGATGCATTATTGAGAAGTGGGATAAAGAGCTAGCAGAGGCTCAAGATATCTTGGCTGTCCTTCCCCCCTTTGGTTGTACTACCACTTGAGTAGAGATATCCATTCAAAAAGTGAAGATCAAGGCTGTTCTAGACACTGGCTTGCCAGTCAACGTTATCTCCTCCAAGCTTGTGAAGAAACTCAAACTTGCCCCTGACCTTAATTATCACCAGTTGTATGGCATGGCTGGACTGTCTATGATCTGCGCCATAGGGGCTTACTCCGCTCTGCCCATGCGGTTTGGCAAGCTTCTCCTAGCCGCACCAGCAGTTGTTTTGGAGAATGAGAGTTACAATCTTCTAGTTGGCACCCAGTTCCTTAGGGAATATAATGGGATATTCAACTTAAAAGATGGCTACCTCTCTATTATGGGATACAAAGTCCCCTTAATCTTCAAGGAGCCAGTTAAAGTTCCGGGGAAACACCTCAAGACTTGTGCCTTGGAATATCCCACTGGGGTTTTCAACCTCAAGTATCACACCCACTCTTCAAACATGAAGTGTCCACCCATGGCTTGTCCTGCATCCAAAGGGATCCCCCTCCTAGCCATGTCTGCTGTCACCATCTCACCTGGCTCCCAGGTCATCCTGGACTCCCAGATATCTTATGAACTACCTGAACGCACCTTCTTGGAGTTATACTCTCCCCCCTCTTTAGGACGCAACAAACCTTACCTCTGTACTGGAATCCTAGATGTCTCTCATAAAGACCCTGTTCAGTTGTTGGTAGCCAACCTGACTGCAGTCCCCATGACCGTATCTAGGGGGCAGGTTATTGGATATGGCAAGTTGTTGGGCGCTCCTGACATCCTGTCTCTTCATCCCTTTGGTACGTTCCAGGATATTAACCTACCTGAGGATGAACCTCAAGTCCTATCCTTGTTCACGGCACAAGACTTCCCCCAACTGTCCCCGGTTCAACAATAAAGAGGTGCTAGATTTACTAGACCAATTTTCTGATATCTTTGCCAAGGACAGTACCAATTATGGGTTAGCCAAAGGCGTTATCCATCAGATTGACACTGGCAACGCCCCCCCTTCCGTGCTAAACCATATTGCCGCAGTTGTGTAGAGGACGCCCAAGTATCTAAAGAGCTCAAACAATTGTTAGACGCTGGGCTGCTGGCGCCTTCCCAAAGTCCTTGGGCATCCCACTACTCATCTTAAAGAAGAAAGATGGGGGTCATTGTATTGTGATGGACTACCACCAATTGAACTCTTTGACCAAGAAGGACTTGTACCCTTTGCCACATATCAATGATGCTCTCCAACGTCTTGGAGGCTCTAAGTTCTTCTCTGCCATGGATCTGGCGTCTGGATACTGGCAAGTCAACCTATCCCCCAAGGATTTTCAGAAAGCCGCGCTCATTACTTCTGAAGGGCTTTTTGAGCCTACTTGCATGCCTCAGGGACTTTGCAACGCCCCGGCCACCTTCCAAAGGGCCATGGACTCCATCCTTTGTGACTTGAAGCTGTTGTGCGTCCTAGTGTACTTGGATGATATAACAGTTTTCAGCGCTACTTTCACCAACCACCTGGCTCATCTTAAAGAGGTGTTCATAAAGATTTGAGAAGCTGGCCTCAAACTGAAGCCTTCCAAGTGTGCCTTCTTCAAAGAACGTCTTGAATTCTTGGGCCACAAAGTAACCCAGACAGGGATTTGCCCAATGACTAAGAAGGTTGAAGCCATCAACAAAATGCTTCTGCCCACCAACTTGCAAGAAGTACAAGTCTTCCTGGGGATGATGGGCTACTACAGACAGTTTATCCCTGACTTTGCCAATACTAGTGAACCTTTAGTCCAGCTATTATGTAATGTTCCTTTTGAATGGACCGCCAGTCAACAGCAAGCCTTTGAGACCCTTAAGCAAAAACTCAAAGAAGCTCCCATCCTAGTGTATCCTGACTATGATAAAGAGTTCATCCTGTACACCGACGCTAGCAATCTAGCTATTGGAGCCATTCTGGCCCAACTGGACAACAAGGGTGTAGATCATCCTGTGGCTTACACTTCCTGTGTGCTAAACAAGCACAAGAAGAACTATAGTGTCACAGAGAAGGAGTGCCTTGCCGTGTTGCATGCAGTCAAGCAGTTTTGTCATTACATATACGGCACCCACTTCACAGTTGTCACTGATCACGCTTCTCTTAAATGGTTACAGCAGCTTAAGGAACCTGAAGGACGCCTAGCTAGATGGGCTCTACGTCTGCAGGGATACAACTTCACGGTGCTCCATTGCCCTGGGATTCAACATCAGAACGCTGATGGGCTCTCCAGAATGCCCATTCTTGCTTTGCATCCTGCAGAGGCCAACCAGTTATACAAACTAATTGGGTACCCTTCTTCCTGGGAAAGTGAGACAGAAGAGGTACAACTGGCCTTGTCCAAGCTATCCAAAGATACCCTCATACGCGACAATCAGCTCTTCAAAAAGGTACAAGACCAGTATCTGCCTTATGTACGGCCCAGTCTTTGCCTCTTGTTGGTGTCACAAGCTCATAAAGAAACTGGGCATGGAGGCATTGCCAAGAACTTTGACTGGCTTCAGAAGAACTACTTCTGGGAGAACCTTTGCCTGCTGATCCCAGACGTCATTGCTAGCTGCCACAACTGCCAGCTGCAGTGGCCTCAAGCTGCTGCCCACAAGTTCAAATTAGTTCCCCCTCAACATGCCTTTCACACTGTTAGCATTGACGCGGTAGGTCCTCTTCCCTGCTCTTGTTCTGGGTGTCAATTTATTCTGGTTGCTGTCAATCACTTCAGCAAGTGGGTAGAGGCTTGCCCTACAAAGGATATCACGGCTAAGACAACTGCTGCCTTCCTGTTGCAAGACGTTTTCTACCGCCATGGCTGTCCTCAAGTGTTGCTCTCCAATAATGGGACTAACTTTAATGCCAAGCTATTAACCTCTGTTGTTGAAGCTTTGGGATCACACCAATCCTTCTCTGCCCCCTACAATCCTTTCACTAATGGGGCAGTTGAACGTGCTAACTCAACTCTGGTCTCCATCATGAGGAAGCTCACCTACTCGGACGCTGCCAACTGGGACTTGTACTTACCTGTCACCCTCTTTGTGTACCGCCTTAGCACACATTGTGTCACTGGGTACTCCCCCTTTGCTATGCTGTACAGGCGAGAGGCTACTACCACATCTCTCTTGGGGGCCCCCTGCTTATCTCTGATAAGGCCATGAATCCTGACAACCACATTAAGGATTTAGTCAGCCAAATAATTGATATTCAAGCCACTGCCTACACTTCCCAATATAAGACTAAGATGCTTGAGCTCTCTTCCAATAATGCTGGACACTCCCCCCTGCCTGAGTTCAATGTTGGCAACCATGTCCTGTACTACCAACACAGAGTAGGTGGTTGCGCACACAAGTTGGACTCTCTGTGGATTGGCCCTCTAGAAGTAACCTTTAAGCGAGGATCTGAATACACTGTAAAGCTCCTGTCTAGCGGCTGTCCTTCTGCTTGAGTACACACAAAGTTCCTTTGTAAATACCACCCCCCTAAGGCCAATCTAGAGGAGGGCAATGTCGTGAATGCCACTATTCACAGTATTTTGATTTTGCCTTTGGTGGGCCATTTTGAGGAAGAATCTCTTGCTGTTGCTTTTGCTATTCAAAATGAATTGATAACCAATTCAGGAAGTACAATTGCTTGGTTTCCTGATCCCTGCGCAACTCACTCACCCCACTAATACTGGTGGCAAGTGATCCTACTGTCCATGTAATGTTTTTTGATAAAGCTACACAGTATATATTCACAATCTTTATATCAAATAAATGTTATGTTCTATTCACACTTTTGTCTTTGTGTCTTCTGTACTTCCGCGCCTCTCTCTAGCCACTACTAGTAGAGATTATTCTTCCAGGGCCGCAAGGTAAACACATTTGCCTTCCCTGTCATCTAACCAAGACTTATTAAAAATCCAATCCTAAGTTTAGGATTTCCTGTTGTGTGTCTGTGCCGCGCCTTGGAACACAACAATACCCCATACACAATAAGGAATTGGTAGCTATTATGCACTGCCTCATGAAATGGCAATGTTATCTAGAAGGGGCCCAAACATTCAAGGTCCTCACCAATCAAATCATTATAATTCTTCAAAACACAACAGCATTTGTCAAGAAGACAAGCCAAATGAATGGGCCTCATACAGAGATACCCCATGCAAATTGAATACAAGCCAGGCAAGGAGATGCTTACTGCAGACGCCCTATCAAGGCTATACAATAAACACATCCTTCACACTGATGGCGACCCCAACTGGCCCATTTTAATCATGGGGAATCTCCAGGAAGGGTTCTCACCTGGTACATCAATGGACATACAAGAGAAAGTCCTCAATAACAAGCATCTGTTCAAAAACGTATATGGAACGCTACACCAAGTACTTCCAAATGGTGACACTGTACCGTACGTCCTATTAACACAAAATATTGACACAGTTCTCCAATATCTAGAGACCTGGGACACACCTGTAGCAGGAACTTACACAAGTACCTTAAAATACACTACTGGTGGCCCAACATTCTAGATGATATCAGAGAGGTACTGGAACAATGTGAGGTCTGTGAGAAGTACGCACAAACCAAAGCTCCACCCAAGTCAGTAGTACCCATATTCATCACACAAGCCTTTAAGGTATGGTTGTTGGATATTGTGGGACCTATGCCAGGTGAAAGCAAAGGCAAGAAGTACATCATCAAATCCATCAACTATGCCACCAGATGGCCTGTAGCACAAGCCACAAAAGAGCACAAAGGCAATGATGTGAGACAATTAATTGGCAAGGAGACCATAGCAAAGTTTGGAAAGCCTGACCTCTTAATCACAGATGGAGGCACTGAACTCAAAGCTATTGACACCAACATCTACCTTGCCAAAAATGGAATAAAACACATCACAGCCAGCCCATATCACCCCCAAGCAAATGGACGCGTAGAACAATTAAACGGCTCTCTAGTGGAAGCCCTCAGTAAGTTATCTGCTAAAAATCCAAAGGCCTTGGTCAACCTGCTTCCAACTGCGCTCATGGTCTGTAGAACAAGAGTTAACCACAATACAGGCAGAAGCCCTAATGAACTTGTCTATGGACAAAAGCCTGCTCTTGTTAGTACAGCTGCAGGACCACAATTACCTCTGCCCAAAAGGGTACCAGACGACAGCAACCATAACGTACAACATGCCATAAAAGACCAAGAGGAAATGGAATGCCAAAGGGTTGAAAGGGAAGCAATCCCCCTACAGCATGAAAGATTCTAAGTCAGGGACAAAATCTGGGTTGTCAATCACAACCATCATAAGTTAGATCCAGGGTTGCAAGGGCCAGGCATTGTCATGAAAAAAGCCCAACAATACCTACCTCATCAAGGGAATTGGGGCCCAAACTGAACTAAAACATATGCACCATGACTGACTCCGCCTATGTAAGGCAAGAACAGACAGCACAACTCCAGACTCCCTGTGCCCAACGCCAAACTAGATTAATATCAAGCTTGTATCCCCAACACACTTAAGAAAATCCCCAAGGCTCCGCCTTCCAGCACCCTAGGAGGAGATGTTGCAACATCTTCAATTAATCCCTCTTGGGGAATTAACGCCCCAAGTAGATCACCAAATAGCTCACTGAATGGTTCACTGACCAGCCAGTAAACTGGTGGTATCATTATCAGTCAACTGTCTATGACAGGGATCTCCCAATCCAGATCCTAAATGGAACACAACTTGATTAAGCCTCATGACTTAAGAGGAAAATTACTCAGATAAGCCCCATGACTATCATGACATACATGGACGGCATGTGGCTTTCCATGATACTATATATTCTCATATATTAGTATCAATAAAGTATCATTCTCTTCTTAATCTCCCCCTTTATCTTGTTTATTATACTTACAAGAAGTATATACTTTACACTGTCAACCAATGAGATTTTCTAGCTTCTTATAATATCTAACCAGCTCACTTAATAGCATCTAATTGCTTCTCTCTGGATATTTAAAGGATTAATTCATGAGCTTTAATACTCCACACTGCCTGTTATAAAATGAGCTATGTTATGTTAATTAGCCTATCACAATTGTGGCTAGTTAATATAATATAGTGAATACTGAATTTTATCTTTATTTTAGTATAATTATAGTACTTAATATTTATAAGTCTATATTTCTATAATACTATAATAATATTGAGATCAGTTGACTTTAATATACATCCAGTTGCCTTTAATTGCTGCCACAGTATGATGAGATCATGTTCTAGCCTCCGTAGTTGTATTCCTAAGCTACTAAGGAAGCTATACAAATACTTTAAATCTTACATATGAGATCATCTAGATGCAAGGCTTGATTAGAAAAAGTCATTAATGTGCAGAATTACCCTGATTAGTGCCCCAGATTAACCCCTCTCATATGCACAGTGATAACTAGTCACAGGAATTCAGCCTGGGTTATTAGCATTGTGATGACTATATATAACTCCCCACTCTTATAAAAAAATATACTTTGTCACTTTTACACTTACTACTTGATGTACATTTGACTACTCTTAATTGTTACCTCCACTGGATAGGTAAAGACTTAAGGTCATCTTATCAGTGATAATCCATTGTGAATACAGCCTTTCCTGTTCTTGTCAAGCAAGCAACCAAGAAATAACCAGAAGGTCTAGAAGGACTGATTTTCACAACACTGTCTGGTGTTCTTGATTAGAAGACATTATGCTCTGATATTGATGTGACTTTGAGATATTGGTAAGGGAGATCAACCAATTCAGAAAACACTATCTGTGTTATATCTAGAACTTTTTATTCCCGCTTACTATCATTTTCCCCAGAATACTATTAATCTTTGATGGTTTATTCTTCTATGCTTTGGCAATTTTGACTCATATTCTGCAATCTTCTAGCTCAATTCCTTATTTTCTTCTCTCCATTTTATGAGTCTCCCATACTTTCTGCTTTCCATGACTTAAATCCTTCAATTTGTTAATTGATAGTGTCTCTATATGACTGAATATTTCATTAAATCTAAGCAACAGATTCACAAATCCCAAGCAAAGCTTTATTCTTAAAAGCAGGGGTTCTCTTTTTAGAAAACTATTTGGTGTATATTTCTTCAAAGGCGGCCTTTATCTCTATCAAAGAATCTCCAGGAAATGTATTTGCTACCTCCAGGTCTTTTCAAGGGTCTCCCACCAAACCTTCAATAATATCCTTCTGTAGAACAACATCAATTACTCTTGAGATTCCAAACTAAGCCTTTTTGAAAACAAACAAGATATAAGAAAACTTGAAAAAGGGGGAATAAAATTTTTTGTAAGGCTATTTTGTTTGTTATACTAGTTTTCATTTATATATGGCTTGAATTACGCTTTGCTGAAAACCCATCCAGTTGTGAAACGCTACCTGTGTTTCCTCCTAATCACTGTTGATAATACTATCACAGCATTATGATCCTACTTCAACAGGAATTTTTATTCTTTATCCAAAACAAAATGGGTGGCCTTTGTCCTGAATTACCTTAAGTCATTACCTGGACATTTTTATTATATCTTGGGTTATTACCTAATTCCTTTGTTATACAGACCTGCTATTAATTTACAATATAAGCCTTTCTAAGTTCCTATCAGAAACCAGCTGATCATACCTAGATAGAATAATATTTTCATTTATCACGTCTAATTTATTAACCTCTATTATAAAGACCCTTTTTACCATATTTGGGGGTTTAATACTGTTGCAACCAAGATCAATCCCTTGTCTTCTAATATATCTCAGCGCACAGGGGCGCTAATAGAGCACTCATAAGCTATCTAAAAACATAACCCTGTTTAATTTGAATGCCATTATACATGCAATATCTGCAAATTAGGAGAAACTTTATTTCAGACAACAATTCTTTGATAATTTATCTGTAACCCAAACCATAGTTGGATCATGTCACTTTCTTGTAGATTAGTGGATCCATTTTAAAGTGCAATAGCATCAAGTTCCCCATAAAGCTATTATTTTATTCTTAATGTATTTTCTTTTATATTGGACTTTTGTCTTCCCTAATTCAAATATCAAACTATATATAGATCAGTAGCAATGGTTATAAAAGTGGTTTTTTTCAATTTAGATCCTACCTTAAAGATAGTTCCTCCCAAGAAAGAGCAGTTTTTTAGCTATATGGCTACCCCTCATCAATAAAGCTACTTGCCCATCCCCAAGGGGAAATCCTGGAGGGTTATACTATCTATCAAAATCAACTCTTATCAGCCAGTGCTTATAATTGACTTTGCCTAGTACAATGTGACAGCAGTGTCAACCTGCTCCAGCTGTATAACTCCCAAAAAATGTTGATCTTTCATTTAAAAAATTCATTGGCTGTGTAAAAGGGACTGGAATTGTAAGCTGATAACACTCCACATAAGCCTGCCCCTGTATTTTTCATATTCCAGAACTCATGTGGATTGCCGCAGTATCAGGAATTCTCACTGAGTCTTCTGCTACATGTTTCATCACTTGGGCCAGTCAGGAGAATAAATTTAAGTGGTATGCATTCAGGGACACTGTCAAGTCTCACTACATCTGCTTTCACATACATTGTAACAGAAACAGCCTTACTTGCAATTGAAAAAAAAACATGAAGCGTCCCTGAGTACCTTTCTGCCTGGCAACATGCACTTGCTGCTTCCTCATACGCCATTACCAATGGAAATACAATGCTCATTGCACTCATCCTTGTGATAGTAATACATTCATGTTGGTCTATGATTACACAAAGTAATTGAACTGTGATGAGTTTTATAGGTTGAAATTCAAGACAATAGGATTAATTGTGGAGAGACTTTCCAGCATAGTGATGGATTACCCAGGAATTAATTAGGTTGTACTGATTAAGGGGCTAAATTAATAACCTGACCAATTCAAATTATGATACCAGGTGTCTCAAACTAATTTATTAACCAGGAAAGTTAATTGATATCCAGGAATATTATTAATGAGGGCTTAATCATAGTGATTTATTGGACTTAATTGTGTCAAGTAAAGACTTGGTGTCTTAGAAGTTGATTAATTACCTTAGAAGGTTAATTAATGTATACCCAGGAAACTGAAAAAGGAGTTTTTAGCATTATGGCTTTAAATTTTCTTGACTGTGTCAAGAAGATTGGTTAAGGTTAACCAAGAAGTAATCCCATAAATACTGGTTTAAAAGCACTGTTTTGGAAAATTTATTAGATTTAAAAGCATTATCACACTGAGTAACTAATTTTCAAAGAATCAAGGTGTAGTCCAGGGCATGTTTCAGACACTGCCTTTGAACATTACTGGGCACTGCAGTGTCACCTGATTTGAGTTTCATCCTGTTTTGATGGAGTTTTAATGCAAAAAACCAATTAATGCAAAAGACAGCTAAATGTAGACAATGGCATCTAGGCATTTATTATTTATCAGTATTTCCCTGGTGAGACAATGTGCAAATTCACTGCGCCTTTGGCCTTGGACAGGACAGACTTCCCCTGTTGCACAAAGAAATCCTCTCAAATTCCAGCTAAACCACTCAATTCACTTGAGGATTTAGCCCACACAGTTGATGAGGATTTGTTGTTGCATACCCTGTGGAGTCTCCATCCTCCACTGCTTCTTCCATGGAAGAAACCCTGATTAATTTGGATTGTCTATTAGCCTGGTGTTGACTGTTGTTGAAGAGCATTAGGATTGCCCAATCAAATCCCTCCACATCTGTTTCTCCAAAGTTAACTGATCAACAGGGTTCTGAAGGCAATTCTAGCTAATCAGAAGGTGGTTCAGAAATGAATTCAAAACTCTCCAACTCTCCTGACTCAGGTCAGCCAATATTCTCTACTGACCAATCAGACCCCATCCAGCTGGTCATGGGATAGCCCAGCAACAACCCATACCTTTAAACATAGCCAGGGGACTTTCAGTCCCCTGCTTGTTGATCCTCTATTTAAAATAAAAATTTGGATCCTTTTGGTTCATATAATTTTTAAAAAATTTGTGAAATACTTGGGCTCTACTCTGGAGTACATATACATCTTGATTGAAGTGTAGAGTTGATTTGCCTAAACTTTACCTTCTGTTGGCCTGGTTCAAATCCTGTTGTTATCCCCTCGCTCCTAAGAGAAGAGTTAGTACTTAGTTGTTGTCTGTTTTGTTTTTGCTTTTGAAATCATACTTTGAACTTGAAAAATCAAGTTAAATTTTATATAATTTCCTATTTGAATTCTATGATTTTCTTGTTTTCATTCCCTTTCAAACCTGTCTTTGTTTCTATCATTGTTCAAGGCTTCCAAGACCGCGCTCAAGTCTCCCTCAAGCTAGGAAGTCTGTTTTTGTCTGCTTTCTCTGTTTGTAGCCCCACCTCATTTATTTTTAATATTTTGAGGACCAAAATTTACACTACCACACTCTGAATTTCCTGGAGATTTTAATTATAATGCTCCCAGCTCTTAAGTTTGTAGTGTTTTCTTTTGCCCCCTTTCTGCTGCTCCTCTGGTCCACTTCTCCCAATTTGTGGAGCCGTCTCTCCTCCTCTGCTTGTCTTGTGGGGTACAATCCTTTGAGTCTTCTACACATCCCAAGTGGGCTCCTTGTCTCAGGAGAGGCATTAGTCAAGAGTCCAACTTTTGATGACCTAGACTTTCACTCTGCTGACCTCATATTGCCCAACCCTGCCGCAGATAAAGTTGTTTTTCCTTCCCCTCCTCCACAGGAGAGTGTTATCTGGTCCCTCTGTGGGTGCCTGAGGCCCCTACTCTGGTTTCCTCTCATGCACCTTGGTTGCTTACTGGGCTTTTGTTGATGGGTCTCAATGCCTACTTCCCCCAACTGTCCCCAGTATCTTCACTCTGGTCCCCCCTTAGAGTGGCTGTCCCAGTGCTTCACTGGGCGGCATCCTGGTGGTTCATCTCTCCAGGATGGAAGCAAAACTTAGTTAGTTTAGCCCCCCTCTCTCACACAATGAAGACTTAGATCAGCAATACAGATATTTCACAGAGTTTTGGTGCTGGAAGTCTGGAATTCTTTATTCCATAGAAGTACATGTGACAGAAATTTACAGATATTAAGAAGCTGTCTCCAAGTAGTGGGGAATCACCACCCAAATCCACATGTAGTTAATGATTAAGCACCAACACAGCTTCAAATACCGTTTTGTGAAATTTCCAAATGAGATACTAGGGTTAAGTAAAATTATTAACCCTAACCAAAAGAGCCTAATATAAATAGCCTGCAAGAGAATCAGAGTGTCTTCAGCATAAAATTCAGGGCATTGAGATAGAACAAAAGTTTCAGTTCAAATTTAGGAGGAACAACTCCAAGATTGGCAGGCATTGGATTAACATGGGGCAGAGGCAACAACAAAGTCCCAACAGCAGGCCCCCATCTTCCCATAATAACCTGGCTAAGGATTAAATTGTAGGAAATGTAGCGCAAAAGGCCAACTGCAGGATGCATTTAAAATAACAATTAGACCAAGGGATATTTGATTTTATTGATTAAATTTATGGAAGGACTCAACTCTTAAGAGTTGAAACAGTGAAAATTATTCAATATATATCAAAATTTGACTAAGCAATACTGCCTGGATCCTGGGCTTCTATTTCTTCCACATTTTCAAGTAAGTATCTGGTACAGTTTGCAAAGAACCCTTGTGTGATCAATTTCTGACAACCATGCTGATAAATAAGTTCATATCTGGTGATCCTTAAATTACGTTGATTTATCAACGTCAGCTTACAGGGGGGAATTGGATTCAACTGGAAAACTGGAGCAGCTGTAACCCATTTTCAATTAACTGTTTGATTCAAGTCTGTTAAATCAGTCAATTCTGTTAAATGTTTTCCAGCTTTTTGAGCCTTCCTACTTGGCTGAATAATCCCAGGCCTTATGGAATTGACCGTGACAGTACATGTCCATGAAAGGAATCAGGTGATTATGGAATTTACTAGGAAACGTTCTTATAGGTTAAGAGTGTGAAGATCTTTTGGAAAATATTGTGAGTGAATGACGGTGCTGTGTCTTAGATTACATGATAAGAATCTAGGTGTAATTCTGGAACCACTGGGATATTAAGCCAAATATACCAAAATTGATATATAATGAAAATATGATTATAATAAATAAAGATGCTTATTTTTTGTGGCAATGATTGCTTTCCCCTCAATCATTTTTTGTTTTATGTTTTTGGCCTTTAACTATAAGAAGACTACCATTAAATAGGGAGGATGGTCAGCAACTAAGACTATGGGAAGTGAAAAGCGTGGAAGTTATCATCAGATGGAAGAAAGTTGGACGCCAAAGTTGCTTACCTGGAATCTGAGCTCATTAAAGTTCACATAAAGAATTCCTGTTATACTTTAAAAGATTTAGTCCAGGAAAAGCAATAATGAATTTCTTGGATCCTCTACAATCATCAATGAATTAAAAACCCCTATATCTGTAAGTGGGTACCTGTGGGGTACTATACATCTATTGACAAATGTTATAAAGATATTGTTGAAGCAAACAACCAAGTCATTACGGGGCTTTAAAAATATATGTAACACATCTGTCCCACCTTGCCCCAAGCATAAAAGTGCCCACACCTAAATGGATTGGTACCAACCCTCCCAAAATTCTAATATCAAAAAGTATCTTTGAAAAAGAGCTCTAGTTAAAACAAATTGAGACTTCAGAAAAAGCCTGGGTGTTGGGGATAAAAGAGGATGTTCAACCCCACTTGATCAGCAAAAAACACCCCTCCTTGCCAAAACCCTTGTGACTTCAGTGTGCACAAATTAAACCCCCAATTTTTTCAAAATACACAGTAAACCCCCTTTCTATAAGCTAGTCAGACCCAAAATAAAAGCACTTACTTGAATGATCCCTTTAAATTATGTGGGAATACCCACCAACTCCTTATGGATAACAGAGATAATAACACCATAGTCAAACAAGACTTTGTGTACTTATATCATCTATGGTATATACCTAATTTTTTCAAGTCTTTATGTGTGGCTAACTCCAGTAGAGTGACAATCAACCATGATTATATACCCTTATCAGTAATAATGGTAAACATCCAAGTACATCTCTCTGTAGCCATCATAAGCGGCCTCATCCACAATGTGATTTTGGGTTTAGACCAACTATGCCACAACTGTCCTTAAATTGACTAGGCACCCTCTTTTATCACCCTCAGAATAAATGATGCTGGCTTTTAAATATATCATATAGAGATGAACAAATTATTACATGATACTATCCTTGTAAGTATTATAAAATAGGGCTCCTATAAGTTTAAAGGGGGAAATTTGGTTTTTGATCAGTGTTCAGTCAAAGTCATTAGGGCTGAACCCCCTTCAACTATCCCTTGTAGAGACCCACCACCAGATTTGCAGGAATTGCTTGACAGGGTTAAAGATATATTCAGTAAAACACTGGACCAGTTACCTTCACCTCAAGAAATTCAGCACACTGTCTAATTACAAGGTTTGCTACCAAAGGCCCAACCACTATATTTTTTAACGCCCAAGGAGGATAAACTCCTCCACCAACACCTTATAGACACTTTAGAAAAGAGCTTCATCTGCCCCTCACTATCTTGCTATAGAGCTGCAGTCTTTTTTGTGGCCAAACAGGATAGGACATTCTTCCTGCTCACAGACTTTCTGCACCCTAAAAGAAGTTAAAGTAAACAACAAATATCACTTACTGTAGATTCAGAGCCTAAAGGTAAAAATCCGGGATTGTCAAATTCTTTTGCGTAAACTAACCAACTTAATGGAATATTTTTCATCCTTTTATATAAAAAATAAGTTGTTCTGGGATGAAAATTACTCCATTAAGTTGGTGAGTTCACGCAAAAGAATTTGAAAATCCCGCATTTTTACCTTTAGGTTCTGAATTTAAAGTACTTCTTATTAAAAACTTGTTTGATAAACTCACAGACTCAATATTATTTAGCATGATTGACCTCACTGTGGGGTGCAACTAAGTCAGAATCACTCATGTGACCAAGGCAAAAACTGCTTTCCAAACACACTATGGGTTGTTTGCGTGCTGTGTCATCAACTTTGGTATGACCAACATGTTATCCATCTTTGCAATTCTCATGGAAAAGGCTTTGAAGAACCTGGTCATGAAATTTGCTGTGGTATATCTGTATAATACCATTGTATTCATCCAGGACCAGAAAACACATCTCCATCACCTCTGTGCTGTTCTTAACACCCTTCAAAAGAACCAACTGAAGGCCAAGCCATCAAATTCAAGTTCCTGCAGTCATAATTAAAGTTTCTGGGACACATCATCTCTTCCAAGTGAATAAAACTTGACCCAACTAAAATCAAAGAAATCACTAGTATGCCGTCTTCCAGCAATGTTGGCCAGGTGTGCACTTTCCTAGGAATAGTTGCTTATGTACATGAGTTATATCTAACTGTGGAGAACTAGGTGCTGCTATTTCCAAATTGTTCAATATCAAGCTGGGTTTCACTGGACCCCATTGTGAGACCAGGCCTAATAAAAACTCAAGCAAAAACTCACAACAGCACCAGTTCTTTAGTTTCCCAACAGAAACTGTCACTATGAACTTTAAACTTACACCTCTAACCAGGCCATAAGGGGCATAATGCAGGTGAAAACCAAAGAAGGTGTCTTCCTTCAAGTAGCCTAAGAGTCTAGAAAACTGTCAACCTCCATAATTAACTCATACAGCAAGGATAATCCTCCATGTCAACAATCCTCAAATTTATTTTCCTTATTTTTAATATTAAAGAATATTATTTCCTGGATTAAATAATGGAAACTGATAATAAAAGCAATGTTTGATTTTTTGAGCTTTTAATTGGAATTATAAAAGATAAAGCAAAAACAATTTTTGAAATTTTCAACATGAAGAATGTTCCATGATGTATGAGTTCATTCTGGAGGTTGCCCAGAAAACTCACTGGCAGCAAAAAAATCTACCTCAATTACAATAAGAAGCTAGCTGTAATTGATTATTGTGTCAAGAAATAGTGTTGCTACCTTCCTGCTCCAGGGTCTCACAGACTATAAACCCTGCCAGTATTTTAACATAAAGTTACATCTGACTTGATACCAGGCAGGATGACTCAAATGCCTATCTTCTTACTAACTCTATATACAGTATAAGCCTTGAATAGAGCTGGTCACAGCTGATACACTTTCCAGGTTATATTTAGCATCAATCATGGGAGATGATGTCCTAGACTCTGAATGGCCCATGTTGTACCTCTGTCCTGAGGCAACTTGATATGAGGACCTTAATTTAGAAGCCATATCAAAGTTAAAAGACAATTAGAGTTGGTTCACAAAAGATGCTGGAAACATCTGCTTCTGTGAAGAGACAGGATAAAAGACACCTTATGTCCCATCACTCAATATGGAGATATCATCCTGCACTACTAATATACATTAGATCATATCCAAGGATGTAACCTGTTCAAAATTATGAAGTATAAGGTCTGAGGGCCATTCATGCACCAGGATATTCTTGATCTCCTCAATACTTGTGTCTTATGTGAGAATAATACAGATAAACCCGCTTGCCAAAGTCATTGCTGCTCATCAAGGCCATGGAACCCTTTGAGCAATGGGTCCTTGGCATTGTGGGCCCCTGTCACGGTAGTGAAATTTTTGGCTAGTATTGATTGTCTAAAGAAGAAGCGCCACAAAAAAAGGCTTCCAAACATTTAAAATCAGAAGAGGATTTTAATCAGGTTATTGACAAAAATGGGTAGTGGCTGCTCCTGTGAAAAAGGGCTATAGAACCTGTAAGATTTGCTCCTGGGGATTTTTTTCTTTTAAATTGAGATATTTTCACTCCTTGAATGATGGCAGTTAACTAGACAGAGCCTAAAGGAAACAAATTATGATTTCATAAGCAACTATGCCAAAAAGTTAGCAAAAAAGGTGAAATTTTTTTCTTCCAACTAATCACAGGCTAGCATAAATTTAAGGAATCCCCTTAAACTTTTCCTCCCCCAAGCTGTAAACTTGTTTAAAGATATTTTTATCTTCCTGAAATAAAGACTATCCTAACTCTAAGTAAACTATCTAAAATTACCAAGATGTTAGGCGTGAAGTCCCCTTGATTACTTTTTACTCCAGCCTTATCTTGTCTTGGCTTCAGAAAGCGTCAGTAAAAACCCATTTATCTCTAACTCTGTTGTCAAATAAGAATTTTCAGTTTCTTATTTGTGTTTCTTAATTTCATTTTCTGTGCTCATTTTTGCAGTTTGTTTCCCCTCTTTGCAGATGCATTGGTTTGAAGTTACAGTGTGCTTTCTTCTTGGCAGTCTTGATGATGGTTTGGGGATTATACCCTCACAAATTTCATTTCCACTTTGATATTATTTACACAATTCTAACACCTCCTTCCTAAAGATAAGTTAGGAAAGAAAAATCATTACTACCATTTCCTACTTCACATGCTGACCTTTATCTTGGGCAAAATCTAACCATACAATCTCCCTCATCACTTGGTTCATTGGCAAAGAAATTGTGGCACACTTTGGTTGCCCCCAAGTAACACATTACCAATGGTGGGTCTGAACTGGTGGTTAATGTCATGAAAGCGTATTGTGTGAAGAATGCCTTGAAAAAATAGTTAACACTCCATACCACCCACAGGTCTTTAGGCAAGTAGAACATCTAAATGAACCACTGGTTCAATTAATTGCTAAGCTGTCCCAATAACATCCAAATACTACTTTCTTAGAACATCTCTCAACTACATTGCTCATTCTACAAGCCAGGATCAACCACAGCGCAGGGTTCAGCCCCAGTGCGCTAGCCTTTAGTACCCTCAATGGTGTGACAGGAGTAAACCAAGGCAAGCTAAAGTCACAGTACAAGACAAATCACCCTTTAAAGTCACCCCCTTATTAGTAAAGTGGCAAGTCAAGTTCTACAACATCAAAAAAGTATACTAAAGGGGCAAAAAGGCACCTGGAAGCATGCTATGTTGTAGGTGATCCTGTTTACACCCTCAACCCCAACTCTGTGAAGTACAAACCTAATCACTTTGGGCTCTTTAGGATGTCTGCTTTATACAACAACCATATCTTCTAGCTCAAGGATGCCCAAGAAAACACCAAAAGATTCCACCACAACTGATAGTGCCCCTGCTAAACCATATCCACACAGAAGGGCTTTGTATGCAACTTCTCAGTTCTCCCACAGACCCCAATTCTAGTGGTGGATAACAAAAAGGGTCAATGGGGTGTTGAAACTCATATTGACTTCCTGCCTTTAAACATATCTTACAATACACAGGAGTGCCCATAGAGGCGCCCCATGATGTATCTAAAAATGTTGGGTATTCTTTTATCAATGTTAAATTATGGTTGTTATCTCCTAAATAGAAGTGCTTTCAATTCTATGTACCAATCCCTTGACTAAGATATTCACTACTCACACTCTATTTAGATCCTATCAAAGTATCACCCCCTGCTAGACTAGTGGCTTCCCAGTCTAGCATATCAATTATACTATTCCAAATAAACATACATAATGTTCCTGTTATTTGTCCTTTCTATTGAATTTTTGTCTTCCTCAATCTGAATAATAAACTATAATTGGTTCATTTACAGCACCCCACCCTAATTCCAGAGTCTTTTAGAGTGGTAGTGTTCCACACTGTGTTGTGGGTGATTCATATGACAGTCATTCACTCCTTCTCTAGGGACTTACAGACCCCTCAGTCATCCATGTCACTCCTAGTACACAAGTTAGGATAGATAGATAGATAGATAGATAGATAGATAGATAGATAGATAGATATCCAAGTCTTCTAAGAAAATTCCTACATTATAATGTACAGGGTTCTTATCATAGAATAGGAGTCAATCCCAAGCCCTGTTTACCTCCCAGAATACAGCCAGGTGGTAGTAGTACTACTAAAGCAAAACAACCTGATCCCCAACAGAAATCTCACTCTCCCTTCCCCAGGTTTTCCTCTTGAATGCTGGTTTCCTGACCCCTTTTCACATAATCTTATTTTTATCATCCTTTGGCTGAAAGGCTTGCTGTACCAGTCAGAAATTTCTGGAAAGCTTAAATAAATGAACTTTTGAATGACCAATGAACCTGTAGCATTTTTCACTATGATGAGCCAAGCACTTGACAGCCTATAAAATATATTATGATTTCTCAACAACATCATCATATTTTTGAAAGCTTAAAGAATAGTATCTTATGCATGTCTGAAAGACACTCAATTTGCCTAAAAAACATAAGCTGTACATAAAACCCAGAAAGTATCAATTTATGGAGGGAAACTCTTGTTCATGTTCCACATTGTCTCAAATGGTGTAATCAAAGAAGAACTAAATAAAATCAAAGCCATAAATATCATTCAACAACCCACATACTTGAAAAAGTGATATACTTTCTTGGGGTTATAGCTTACTGTGAAGCCACAAATAGTTGAATATCGATGATGGTCAGCCATATTAATATTGGATTGTTAAATGCTGTCCAAAATGGGTTGTTATACCACATTAAAGGCAAAATGATAAGATTGATAAGTTATGCTAGATGATTTACCGCCAATAAATCTTAGCGCTGTCATTTATTGCCAGTAAATGTACATCCACCAATTCCTCCCAACAAAACAACACTAATATAGGTTTATTTTTATTAATCCCAAACTCCCTTAAACATGAACACCACAGGACCTTGCATAGGTGGATGCTGATCACTCTACACCACTAATAGTAGCAACAAGAGGCATTTACCACCAGTAAATCCCTAATTCAACTCACAATCCAAACCATTGAATCAAATCAAGAATTATCTGCCAGTGAACCTGACCTGTTATCTGATGGAAAAATCTATATGAATTCTGTCATATAATTCCAAGTTTATCCTATATTATTAGGCCAAAGGCGCAGGTAGAGCGCTTGACATTCCTGCACACGGCAGGTACACTCCTTTATTAAGGAAAAATCACAGCTATGTAGTGAAGAAAGGTTCACCTGGCGTCAAAATGATCAAAAGACCACCACATAATTCTGTGGCACAACCAACCAGTGTACACCATGAGGCCAGCTGTACACCAGAGGCCAGGTCTGCCTCTGGCAATAACATCACATCCTCTGTCACAGCCAATTTGGTCCTTTTAAGTCATCTGATTAGGATCACAGCAGAGAATAGAGATCAATGATCATAAAGAGGACAACATATATACCCTCAGAATGGTATACATAATGCCATTAATGGGCATCATAATAAGAACCTTTTTATACCCCACATTATACTTCTTGTAAGCCTCAGGCCAGGGAGCCCCAATAAACTACATTCTTTCATCCACATCTTTGAACCTGAACAAAATGGATGGTACAGCTACTACTAGTGACCTATTCACACAGGTGCACAATACCGCTTACAGCTGTGCAAACAAAGGCAAAAACACAATCAACTTCACACTTACCTAATTAAATACATTAAAAACTTTGGAAAATTAAACACATTCATCAATGATCCACTCTAAGAAAATGCTAAAAAGAAATTGATATGGACTCCAGAGTGTGACAAAAATTTCCAAATACTAAAACCAGCTCTGATTGAGGCATCAATGCTGCAATAATCAAACAATAATGTATGTTATGAGCTAGAATTAAATGTTAGTTACCACGGCATTCTATTGTTCTACTCATCTACCAGCTAGAGCAGCAAGACTTTCTACCAGTAATTTACAAAAGCAAAAGACTAACTAGCACTGATCATATATACCATATATATAATAATAAATTAAAATCAATATATAACACATGCAAGAAATGAAGATGTTATCTAGAAGGACACATAAACATCCACATACTAGGAGATCATAAATCCTTAATATACTTCAAAACACATAACACCTTTGTACAGCAGCAAGAAAAATGGATGTCCCTGCTGAAACAGCTTAACATGGACATCCAATATAAAAGAAGGAAGAGTTGGTAGTATCTGATGCTATCTCCAGAGTTTTCAGTCTATAAAAGATTGCCCTGAACACCTTGATCCATACTGGCCTAACTTATACATCACAGACTATCAGACCAAAGATAGATATCCTGCAACTCATCCACTAACAAATGAAACATTATTAATAAACAAAAAATACTTACATATGTCTAATGGCACAGTATAATACACTGTTAAAGACAAACACATAACATATATACCCTTGGCACAAAGAGTAGATACAATTATCAGAAATCATTGGTTACTAGGCCACACCAAGGCCAACAACTTATACCTCACATTGAAGGAAATAATATGGTGGCCAATCCTAAAGAATTACATCACAGATGTGCTAAAGAAGTGCAAAGTGTGTGAAAAATACTCCAGCACTAAAGCACCACAAAAAATTAAACCCAGTACTTGACCATGAACTATTCAAAGTTTGGGGCTTAGATGTAGTGGGGCCATTCCAGAAGCTAAAACAGGACAACATTATTTATTATAAAGTTTATTTCTAAATTTCTGGTCAATTTTCTAGGAAACCAAAGACCATAAAGCAGAAACTGTCAACTGCTTCATTAACAAGGCAATCATAGCTGACTATGTAACCCCAGACTATATTGTCATTGATGGAGCCAAAGAACTAATAGGACATCAAGTGATCAACAACCTACAATCCAGAAACATCAAACACTACACAAACTTGCCATACAGGCCAAAAGCCAATGTTAGAGTTGATTGCCAAAGCAGCAGCCTCATAAGAACACTTGAGAAAAATAGATGAGAAACCAAAAGACACATGGACATTATAAGTGAAACATGCATTACTAGTATCTCAAATGCACACCAAACAGGGGAATGCTTATTCACCATTTGAAATAAACTATTAATATAAACCAGATATAGTCACCCTTAATAAGAATCCATAAATAAATATCTCCCCTGGGAAACTGCCTGCAGTAAAACAAGATCTGGCACTACAAAACATATGTATCAAAGCCAAAACAGCTGAAATTATAAGACTCAAGACACAAAAAGTATCCTCTAACAAAGAACTACCACCACTCAATGCCCCTGTTTGGGTCCTGGAAGGAAAAGAAATAAACTGGACTTGGTAAAAATATGTGCAGGAAGATTATTAAAAAAGTCCATGAAAAAACATACCTAGTCAAATTTTAAGGAGCTAATTAACCACTAACAAAGAAATACCATCAATTACACATCCACCTCATCAAAGGGGAACACTCTAGTTGGCTAGTACCTACTACAGACCAACTTCAGGAACACCAGGTCACCGCTTTTAAGACAAGTCCTCCACCTGATTTAACCAAAAGATTCCTTAAAGGAGGGGTGTCTCAAAGGTCTGGATGTTGGAATAGTTCCCTAAAATCAACCTAGTTCAACATCTAATAAATATCACAATTCTGTACCAAACCAATTTATCAAAAATATTCCTGATTTAGTATAAAACCAATTCCCATCTGATTTGTCCAGGTATCCACTCATCCTAATCCAAGGCATGTCACCTGATGCCAACCAATGATCACAGTTAGGTATCTGTCACAATTATCTGGATATAAAAGCCTAAATTATTACCCAATAAAATCATTATTCTATAAGCTAATTTTATAGCTCTCCCAAAGTTGCCTCCTTATTTGTTGTAGTAATTATTTCCTTTAATTCTGAGCCCCTGATAGTAGAATTAAATGCATCTTATAGTTATGATTCTTATGTGAGAGTAAACCAGCCAAACTATTGATATCTAGGTCATTGCATAAACTGCAGCTTACAAAACTAAGTCCTTTGATTTGTCCCCCAAAAATGAGTCCCAAGTCTCAATACCAGGCTTACAAATAAGATATTTAGTCCTATATTATCATAATTAATGGAGAGGTTGTACACACAAATTAGAATCCCTCTGGGTTATACCATGTAAATTTATCTAAAAAAGTGGTTAAGTATAAATTTAAACTACTCTTTTATGAACAGCCTTTCTTCTCAGTACATAATAAGTTTCTTTGTAAATTTCAGTTACCTTTGGCCAATCTTGAGGTGTTAAATGTAGTGAATTATATGATTCAGTCTATTTAAGTTTTCTTTTGATTCCTAATGATGTGTGCAAAGACATAAAAGGATTTCATTTGAGTTCAATTTTTGCCCCTATCCCAAAATGATAGCATACCAATCTTTGCATATTTTATATTCTATCACTGAATTTTTCTAATATTAATACAAAATCAGCAATTTTTTTATTGTGTCTACCTAGTGAATAATCTATATTACTGTAGACTATTTGATATTTGATTACAATAATATTAAATTCATCTGCTGCTTTATTAGATTATTATTAAATTTATAAATTTTTCTTTGTTTAAAAAATAATATTTATTCTCTATTCCCGGTCCTTAAGGTAATAACCCTTAATAATCCCTTAAGGAAAACTTTTGGCTAGCTTGAACCTCAAATATTTTGTTAGAAATATTTCCTTATGTTTTGTCTTAGATGGTATCCTCAAGGCCATAACATAAATAACCCTAAGACCTCTAACATTTCCATCCTCTTAACTATTTACATGACTACTGTGCACCAAGATTCTGATAATCTCAAAAATAAAAGCATTCTGTTCTGTCTTCATACAGCTATCCAGTAATTTGTGGTCCCATAAATATTCAATATCACCACTTGGACTCAAATAAAGAAGATGAATATTGAAGAGTTTATTGATGATATTATTTTTTAACTTAAAAAGGATTTTTTCATGCATGTTCCTTCAACCCCAAAGATACCCTTGAAAAGTTTGACAATGGATTTTATATTGAGGGACAAAGAATTATTACTAGTTTTTAAGTGTTAATCAAAAAATCTTAATCTATATTTGTGAGATTAGGCTGATTTACCACAAATAATCAGGCTAATCATTGCACACAGATCTTTATCAGTTACAATCTGTATTATCACTAGATTATCATTCTTTAAGTGCAGTGGTTATACTCTGTATAATAATTAGTTTATTATAAATGATATGGCAATTATACGCCGTATAATGGTTATTTTATTATATTAATATGACAATTATATACCATATAATTGTTAGCCAATATGGGTATTATCCTTGATTACATGTTGTGTAATCACTAGATCATCAATTTTATATCTTTCATTTCATCCTACTGGACGTTGTATCAACTCAGTACCACCCAGCCTGAAGAGTGTTTATGAGTATATCAAACAATTGATGTGTGAATGGCTAGGAAATACTGGGTTTAGATCAGCATTACACAGTGTATAATTGGTTCCTTATTGGTTTGGGTCACTATTACACAGTGGATAATCAATGAGTCAATATTGGATTGGGTCTTCTATTATATGGTGTATAATCCTCAATTTGAACCGTTGCATTAATAAGTAGAAGACTTGCCAGCCAGAAAAGGATCACTGATTAAGCCCTGGAAACGGAATACTGGAATTCTACCTTCTGATGTAGGAGGACAGAAAAGGGACCATTTCTAAGTGACAACCAAATATGGTGTAGTTTCCTAGTGCCATAATAGGAGTGAAAAGATAAAGCCAATTGATAACTGCCATTAGGCTAGCTCAAGAAGAGTGTAGTCTGTAGCTGAAGTGACATGTACACCTTACTAAGGCCAGTAGCAGCAAACATGCCAAAGACTGCCAATCAGGATAGGCGCAGCCAGCAAAGATGTACCTATTGCAAAGGTAGCTTCTTAGAACTGTCTAAAAGGACAAGAAGAAGGGATGTTGCAGTATATATTGATACAGATACCTGAAAGGATGATAATAGGTTCTTAGTTACACCTGGATAGATTGCAGCTGCTGGCTAGATTGTACTCCAGTCCCAATAAACTTAATTATCTTCAAATTTCTATTCTATTGTAATATGTAGTGCTCTTGTATAAGATTAGGTATAGTACATTGGCAAGGCTAACATCTATCTGTAGCTTTGAACATACCAGCAATAACCCAAGTTGCTCAACAGCATTTAATAATGTTCTTTAATTTAATCAGATGCTGTGTCTTTACTTCAGGACTCATGATACTAGCTTGAACTCAATTAAGGGAATCAAGACCCCTCTCCATGATATGTACTTTACAAATAAAAATTCTTTATTTAGAGAAGTGTATTCTCCTCCTCTAGTTGTGATAATTAAAACTATTATATTATGGATCTTGATGATAATGATCAATACAAATATCAAGGGTATCATAACTTTAGAATAGTAGGTTGTCACTTGTAAGTATGAAGAACCCTTAAAGTAGAAGTTGTGGAGCTCTGAATTCAAGAGTTAAAAGCCCAGTCAACTTAGAGGTGGAGAAATTATCTGTTTTCAACAATTCTTAGTCTCCCCTATTGACATTCTTTCTCCTATTTCCCCTTCTTCCCCAACATCCTCATCTAACTCCTTGGATCTACCTATTCTTCATCAGTTTCTTGACTTTTTAGTAAATATAAATCAGAGGATTCTGACAATAATGAACCTGTTGGGCATTAGTATTCTGTGTTTTCAATAAATGAAACCATTTCTTACCTGTATAAGAAGCAATAAGGGAAAACTGCAACTACTATAGTATTATATGATGTGTCTGTTGCTTGAAAAATTGTTGCTTAACCCTAATTTTCCCAAGATCAAAGAGCTATAGTGCTATTTGACTCTTCTTCATGAACTTTCAAGTTATATGAGGCTATTTTCAATAATATACAGGTATATTTTCCCTTGAAGGTTGTTTAAAAATAAATTTCATCTCTTTGTTGTACTCTTGAGTAATGGGGGAAATAACTTGCCTTTTCATAAGAAAATTTATATTTTCCCCCTTTTACAAGTAGATCACTAGAGTCAAAGTAGTCATGCCTAAATTTAATGTAAAACTAATATTAAACACTAGATTTTCTTAAAATGTGTTATTGTCTAAGTTAATGAAGAAGCTTAAAATCACTCCTCATCTCACTTAAAATTAATTATATGAGACATCTGGATGCATATCATACATAGTATTAGAGCATATCAAGATCTTCCCCTTTGCTTTAGAAAACTCCTCCTGTATTTTTCTACTGTGATGCTGAAGAAAATTGCTATGAACTAATAAAGTGGCACACAGTCTTTACATGAATACAATGACATTATTAATATCAAGAAAGGCTTCTTTTTGAACTTGAAGTACAACACACTTACTCATATTTTAGTAGCCTGAGCATCTTCCTGGTAAACACTTATACACCTACATGCTAAATTATCCTACTTGTATCTTCTCCCTGAAACTCCAAATACATTTCTGTAATCTTAAGAAGCTGTCTCCCTCCTGTCTTTCTGAGGAAATGTATCTCTGATAGATCTTCATACCTTCTCAATAACTCCAGGATCTCAGGTGATAGTAAATTCACAAAATTTATTTGATCATCCACCCAGATATTTATGAAATTGAATGATCCTGAATCTTTAGGCTGAACTAAGCCTGTTCTATGTCAAAGAATGATTGATTTCACAGACAAAGAACCTTCTCATTTTCTGATTTTCAATCTTAATTATTGTTGTGAATGCCACCATTCACCATGTTTTGATTTTGCCTTTGATGGGTTATTTTGAGGGAAAATCTCTTGCTTCTGCTTTTGCCTCTCAAAATAGCAATAGCTCTCATGTTGACACTAAAAATGTCAACAGTGGCCATGTTGACACTTTTAATGTCAACACTATAGTAAAGTGACAACCCAGTTTTAAATAATGTTGTACCCTGGATGTTGACACTTTTTTAAGTAATTGCACATTTTACCCTGAACATTTTTAATATGAAAAAAAAATATTTTTAAAAACAATAATATACTAAAATAACTCCAGAAAGTTCAAAATGCAATAAAAATTACCACAAGTAGTAATAATAAGGAGATATAAGCAAGTTTTTTTCAATTTATTATGTAATTTACACTCTACTATAAAACTATTTTTTATTCCCATAAAAAATAAAATTCCAATGAGATAAAAATAAAGATATTTTATATATCATAATAACTATAAAATATAATTTTAATTTATTATACTTTATATAAGCACACCTGAAAATATCTCATACCTTAAAGATAAATTAACAAAATATAAGATATTTCTTAAAAAACCAAATTGAAACTGTATCTTAAACTTACCATTTATACCTAAAAAAATTAGTACTATCCAAAAAAAATGAATATAAAAATTCAGAAGTAAAAAATTTAAAGGCAAAGAAAAGCAAGGTTATTAAACTAATTAAAACCACAGCAAGAGCAGTGGCAACATCTTCTAGGTACTTCTTGATCTCTGCCACCTTATACTTCTTCTTGGTCACCTTCTGGACGTCCTCCTGATAGTCCTGGTCCTTACCCTTTCTCTTCTTAGGGGCTACCCAGTTGGCCAGGTTGCAAAACTTGGAAACAGTCTGGGCCTGCTCCTCCTGCAGCTTCTGGAAGAACTTGTTGTACTTGGGGTTTGACCCAAAATTCACCTTCAGGTGCTTATGCCATACTTTCAGGCTGGTTGTGGTTTTTATCTCCCCTTTGAGGCAGGCGCTCTGGCAGTTCCATGGCACTGTGGCCCCGCTCTTTCCTCTCTGGGCAGTCACCTTCTTGCCAACCCATTGCCACTCAAATTAATTAAGGTAGCTCTTGAAGATGGTGGAGTTATTCTTGATATAAGCATCTTCCAGGAGGGCCTCAAAGCCAATCCCATTATTCTCTGGCCGCACAAAAACCAAGGCAGCAAACTGGGTGATGGCAAAGCGGCACTTCCCTTTACCATCATTGAATACTTCTCAAAAAGCTCCTTCTTGCTCTTGAAATTCTTGATGAGGGCCTGCCTAAAATTGAAGAAGCAGCCATGTACTTCTCCATTAAAGGTGGCCTTGAAGGCTCTGAACTGAGCTTGGTCAAAGTCCATGATAATTACCTTTGGCCCAAGTGAGCGCGCATGAGCTAGCTGCTCTGCAGCTAGGGTGGACTCATCCTTCTCAGCAGAGGAGGGATTGGCCCTTGTGGCGTGGGTGGGAGGGGGGAGCTGGTTGGCAGGAAGGGAGCTCAAAGCATCCTGGACAATTTTGAATGCTCTTGCATAGACCTCTGTCTTGGCACCAGGCAGGAGAAAGAACACAAGGGGAATGACCTGGTCATTGAACTGCCCATGCAGGACACAAAGCTGCTTGAAAAGGGTTGGGCAGGTTGTAAATGTGCCGTTGCACAGCCAGGTGGTAGCAGTGTTGAGCTGCTCCAGGTTTTTGGTTGTGGCATAGGAAATGATTCTATCCTCCACTTCCTGCCCATTGTCATGGAGCAGGAACATCTCTCCATCCTTGGTTTTCTTGAGGGCATCAGAAAGGACCAGGTCTTTAATTTTGGTGGTACTCTTGGCCAGGGGGTTTGAGGATTGGCGCCTATCACTAACAAACTTAACCAACTGGGTGTGGGTTGGCACCCTCTTCAGATTAGTGGGGGAGAGGTGCTTACAGGCAAGCACAGCCAGCTGGGTGGGGAAAAGGTCCTTGGAGGTAGGCATGATCTTAATAAGGTACCATTTCAGGAGACGGGCAATGGTTGTATTTGGCATCACAAAATTGTGTTCACCCTTGATGGTCTGTACCAAGTCCCAGCACCCATTATTGAGCCTCACTGGGAAGGAGTGGTCCTTCCAGGTATAATGCTGGCTCTTGAAGCCCTGGTTAGCGTTATTTTAGCTGAAGATATAACCATTTGCTACCATGGCTGGCCCCCTTTGACACTCATTATGGGGAAGTATTTTGGCAAGGTGTAAGGAACCTTGAACTTCCCATCATCATTTCAGATATTGTGGGCTACAAGAGGGTTCCATGGGCTAGCAGGAGCATGGCAGAAGCCAGGGAAGTAATCAGGGTGGGGCTTTGTATCATCCCCAGATAAACTTGAAGGAGGAGAGTTTGGTGGGGGGGAAGCAGAAGAGGGCTTATCTTGGTGCTCCTCATGTGTAGGAGACTTATCCTTTGGAGGGAACTTCTTGGCTTGGTGCTGCTTCTTGGTAGGCTCCTCATCTGAAGCCAAGTTATAGAAACTGTGATCTGTAAGGGAACCATCAGATTTCTCTCTCCCAGTGAAGTGATTGGGGCTCTTCTTGGGACAGGGCTCAGGGGAGGGCTTGGGAGTGGCCTTCTTTGATGAGACAGGCTTCTTCTTGATGGCTTTGATGGGCTTGGAGGGACGCTTGGCACCTTTTGGTTGCTTTGAGGTGTTCTTGTCCTAAAAAATAATTAAAAGGGTATAAAATAAAACAATTTATTTAAAAAAAATTATAAAACATACTAAATAAAAATCAAACCTTATAGGGTTTTTATTGACATTTAAAAGTTAAAAAATACCTATATAGTTTTTATTTTATTATAGTTTTAAATAACAAGTTAAAATTTAAGAAATTTATGTAAAAGAAGTAGCTTTATATATAGATTTTATTTTAAATTTTAGAAAATATGAAAAAGAAAAGTTAAAAATACAACATATCAAAAAATCAGATGATTTTATCATGTAAAACATAAAGTTTTATATGTGAGAAGTGAAAAGTGTTGACATTATGAGTGATGATTAGTAAAAAAGCTGAATTCTCACTGAAAATTAGAAAATTGTAGACATTATTATTGACAACATTGTCACTGTCAACATTTTCTTAAAAATTTACTATGAAAAAACATAGTACACTTAGTTAAATTTACGCGGGCTAGCATATATTAACTGTTTTCTGTGATTTTTGCTCACATAATAAAATATAAAAAAACATATGAAAATAAGTTAAAAATAATCAAAGCTCTTTATTTCTTTATTAAAAATTATATTTGGGTAGTAGTAATATGATATTTTACCATTTGGTATACTAAAAGTTGTTAACACATTGGTTAAGATAATGAAAAGGGTAAGTGTTGACAACATCACTTACAACATTCTTTATAGGAGGTGACATATTAATTTAAGATTAATCACACCACTCTAATTTGCTTAACTCTACCCTGGCAGATATTCACAAGCAAGTAAACAACATTTTCAATTGTTGACATTATTTTTAATAATAAACTCTATAGTAAATTATATAGTAACTCACACTTAAATTATTAGATCCCTGTTAGTCATCAATCCACTTAATATATTAAAGCTGGAATAAGTGCCACATATATATTTATAAGATGAAAATTTTAACAATCAACTGTATGCGCAATTTCTTTTTCAATATAATAATGTAATAAAAAAATTAAATCCGCACTTAATTTTCATCTTGTAGATGCTTCAGTTTCATTATTGAAAATAAGTTATGCTTAAAAAGTGTCAACATTGACACTTTTACGTTGTGAAAACAAATAAAAAATAAATAAATTTTTATCATTAAATGCAAAAGAAAATTTTGGTTAAATTGAGGATTTTATTAAGCTTAACATTAAGTTGTGTCAAAATGGCCATGATTTTATCGTGTTTTCTGGGTTTGCACCCCTGAACACTTTTAAAAAAAAAGAATTAAGCTAGCACAACTAGCAAAAAACATAGGAGATTTTGAGTTTTGAGTCAACAGTGGCCATGTCAACAAAGTGTCAACATGGCCACTGTCAACATTATTATTTTCAACATGGGCGCTGTTGCCCTCAAAATGAGGTTATATTCAAACTGGGAAATACAATTGTTTGGTTTCCTGATTCCTTGCAGCTTGCTTGCCCCACTAATACTGGTGGCAAGTGATCCTACTGTCCATGTACTGTTTTGTGGTAAATCTACACATTATATATTCCATTTCACTTTTTATCAATAAAAATTAAGTTCTATTCACATTTTTTTCTTTGTGTTTTCAAGTGCTTTGGCACCTCTCTAGCCACGTCTAGGAGATATTATTAAATCAGGGCCATAAGTTAATTGTATAGCCTTCCCTGTCATCTAACCAAGTCTTAGTACAAATCCAATCCTAAGGTTAGGATTCCCCGTTGTGTGTCTGTGCCGCGCCTCAGAACACAACAATTATGTACCCATGCAAATGGTAAAAAGACAAGCTCTTTAACATAGCCACCCTTTGAATACCCCTTCATTATAATATCTCTATATATTTAATATCTTTAGTGACCTTGCTCTACCCAAAACTTAACCACAAGTTCTATCCCTGTTCTCTGCTAAATATTTCCCTTGTCTGACTCATTTTTAACAGAAAGATTTATCATAACTACTTGATCACTTGTCAATAATATTTTCTCAAGGACCTAAAAATTATGAACATGAAAAATTTCATGATGCTATGATTCCTTGGTGTTTCTGTCAGCATGATTGGTGATGGCAGGCAAAGGCATAGCCTAACAGATGATGAGACCTAACTCAACCAGATAAAGTAGAACTTTTCCTGCTATAGAACAGGTTCCAGCTGTTGTCAAGGCAGAACTGATACATCCATTAGTTGAAATATATATTACCGCCTTGAGTTGATTTCTTAGCCAGGAAGGGTAATATCAGCAGAGTATGGTGTGGTTGGCTTTGGGGAGAAAGAGGTTACATGGTAACTAAGTAGGTGTCAGGGTTGTTTTATTTCCTTTTTTATAAGGGAGTTTATAGAAACTCTTTGGCTTTCCATTGTTATATGATAGGGTCCCTTTGAACTTTCATGTTTTATATAATAGAGAAGGTTTTTGAGTGTCTACTGCTTTTTTTTAAGATTAAAGTGTTGCAACTGAGTTTCTAGACTCACCTGACAACTTATTTTACGATACACAGGGGGCGCTCAATGAGTTGCCCCTTGAGTATCTAGCAACATGGACCAGCCTGATGGGAATATCAAACTGTGGGCACTTTCTCTTAATTAGAAGTGCTATTAATTTGACCCGCTGATCCTGCACAATTTATTCTTTGGCTTCAAACCCTACATGGAACATGCCACCATGCCACCCCCATGTGGCCCAGTGGCTTTCCCCATATAGTATATTAATTGCAGTATTCTATAATAAACATTATCTTATTCTTGTCATTACTGTCTTTTCTATTGGACTGTTGTCTTCCCCAATTCAAATACTGAATCCTCATTGGTTCAGTTGCAACAGTGGTAGCAGCGGTAGGCTTACAACCTATCTAAAGAGAAAATTCCCCCCAAGAAAGGACGGAGTACGGGCCGTATGGCTACTTCCACCAAGAAATCTTCCTGCCAATCCCCAAGGGAGAAATCCCCAATGAGATATCATCTATCAAGATCAACTGGTACTTACAAGTGTGTATAACTGGCTCTGCCTCAGGCAGCGCAATGCAAGCATCACCCTGCCCCAATCAAATCTCTCCCAGTGCATGCTCAACCTCCAACTTGAATCCTTTGTGGGAGGTGTCAAAGGAGCTGACATTTTCAGTTGGCTCCACTCCACCAAAACCTGCCTTTTTATAAGTCAAGTACCTGAGCCCATGTGGGTTGCAACCACTTTGGGCCGCCTTACAGGGCCTGCTGCAGCCTGGTTCACCAACTGGGCTAGTCAAGAAATAGAAATTACCTGGGCATTGTTCAGGGATACTGTGAAGTCCCACTACAGTGAAACCTTTTCATCCATTGTAGTGGGAACTCCTCTCATGTCTATTAAACATACTAGTTCTGTTCCTGAATATATTTCTGCCTGGCAACAAGCTCTTGCCGCCGCCCCTGAAGCTGTGACTGATGTGAACGCCATGCTCTTTTCCTTGATAGTTAATGGGCTTAAATCTTATATCTTAAAGTGGGTTCCCATAGGTTAATGCACCTCCATTAATGACTGCTACAAGGCCATTCTGGAGGCCAATAATCAGGCTTCAATGGGCTTCTGCTGCTCCAATGACACACCACTTCAACCTTGTCCCGCACCTGACAGTGCTCACACCCAAGTAGGTTGCTGCCAGCCACGCCAACAAGAAAATGGGGCTAAGCGCCCCCGCAAGGGGGAACTCCAACTAGCCCAGATTGAAGACCAGGAAAAATTCTGGGGGTTGTAGTTACAAGAGGTTCTACAACCCCACTTGATCCTCAATCTCTATCTCTCCTTGCAAAGAACCCCTTCAACTACAACGTTCATGAAGTGGAGGACCTTGACATCTTCCAAGTTCATAGCAACAACCCCATACTCCAAGCAAGCCACTCTTCAAATAAAGTAACTTGCTTGGTCTATCCCTTCTGTTTCTGTGGGAACACCCACAAACCATTGGTAGACACTGGGGCCAACCACACTATGGTGATCAGGCATTTGCTGATGCTCAACAACTAGACCAAGTACCAAGCAGGTTCAAGGCAGTACAAGTGGCTGACTCTTTTAGAATAGCAATTACCCATGAGATAGTATCCTTCTCTTTAGGAATGGGGAACATCAAGGTTAAGCTTGCAGGACCAATCATGGCAGGGGAAAGCCACAATGCCATTGCTGTCCTTGACTGGCTTTGTCACAACTGTCCCTACATTGACTGGGATACGTCTGGAATTACCCTCAATAGAAATGGGGTGGGTTTGCAGATATATCTTGTCAAGATTAATAAGTTGCTTCATGATACTGTGTTTGTTAGAATAACAGAAGCAGGCTCATACAAGTTCAAGGGGGGACTAAACTTCAATCAATGCTCAGTTGAAGTTATCCACGCAGAACCACCTGTGGTCCTCCCCTTGACTACTCCACCTCCACCAGCACTTGCCACTCTCCTCAAGGAGTATAAGGATGTTTTTTAGTGAAACACTGGACCAACTACCCCCTCCCCAAGAGATCCAGCATGCTGTACAACTACAAGGATTGCTACCCAAAGTGGTTCCCCTATATTGGCTAACACCCAAGGAAGACAAAACTCTACGTCAACACCTTGTGAACGCACTCAACAAGGGCTTCATACGCCCCTTGCTTTTGCCATACAGAGCTGCTGTCTTCTTTGTAGCCAAGAAGGACGGGTCCCTTTTCTTAGTCACAGATTACTGCGCCCTAAATGAGGTGACTGTTAAGAATAAAAACCCCTGCTGTTGATTGACAACCTGTTTGACACACTTGCGGGTGCAAAGGTCTTTAGCAAGATTGATCTTACCGTGGGGTACAACCAGATCCGCATTGCACCAGGGGATGAAGCAAAAACTGCCTTCAAAACATGCTACACATTGTTTGAGTGCCAGGTCATGAACTTTGGGATGACCAACGCTCCTTCTACCTTTGCCATGTTAATTAACAAAGCATTTGAGGAATTGATTGGAAAGTGTGTCATTGTGTACCTTGACAACATTATTGTCTTAAGTCAAGATCAAATCATACACCTCCATGCTGTCCTTGACACCCTTCAGAAAAACCAGTTGAAGACTAAGCTCTCCAAATGTAAATTCCTCAAGTCAGAGCTCTTTTTCCTTGGGCACATCATCTCTGCCCAAGGGATAAATCCTTACCCTGCCAAAATAAAGGCAATCACAAGTATGACACCCCCCACGGATGTGGGCCAGATGTGTATCTTCTTAGGCATTATTGCCTACATGCGCAAGTTCATCCCCAATTTTGGAGAACTTATTGTACCTCTCACTAAGCTCCTGAATACTAAACAGTGCTTCCATTGGACCCCTGCCAGAGATCAAGCCTTTGAGACACTGAAGCAGAGACTTACAATGGCGCCTGTATTACAGTTTCCCAATCAAAACAGCCAATACAAACTTGAGACTGATGCCTCTGACAGGGCCATAGGGGGCATGCTACAGGTAGAAACTGACTAGGGCGCCTTCCTCTCCATGGCATATGAGTCCAGGAAGCTCACTGACTCAGAACAACATTGCCCAATTCATGACAAGGAGCTAACAGCCATTGTGCACTGCGTCAAGAAGTGGTGCTGTCACTTGGAAGGGACCACCTTTCCACCCTGTGTCTTGACGGACCACAAGTTGCTCCAATACTTCAATACACAGTCCCACTTGACATGCGGCCAGGAAGGCTGGGTTGAGCATCTATCTCCTTACCAGTTGCATATTGAGTACAAGCCTAGAAAGAAACTTGTCACAGCTGACACTCTTTTGCAACTCTACGTAGCGTCCATCACTGGGGACAATGGCCAGGACCCAGATTGGCCCATTCTCTACCTCTGCCCTGAGGCAACCTGCTACAAAGGTCTTAATTTGGTAACCATCTCCAAACTGAAGGACAATGAAATCCAGTTCACCACCAATGCGGGCAATGTCTGCTGCTGCACAGAAACAGGAGATAAGACACCCTATATTCCTACCACACAGCAAGGAGACACCATATTGCACTACCACCGCATTTGGGCCATGTCAGATGACAGAACCTCTTTGAAATAATGAAATGTAAGGTTTGGTGGCCGTGTATGCACCAAGATATCTTGGATCTCCTTGAGACATGTGTGTTGTGTGAAAAGAACACGTCAAAGCCTGCACCCCCCCCCCCAAGTCTGTCCTACCCATTAAGGCCATGGAACCCTTTGAGCAGTGGGTCTTTGACATTGTTGGGCCCCCTCCCCCAAAGACAGACTTGGGAAGAAATACATCATCACAGCCATTGACTACTTTACCTGCTGGCAAGGAGTGTGGGCAACCATTAACCACACTGCCACCACTATCACTTGCTTCATTGGCAAGGAAATTGTGGCCTGTTTTGGACAACCCAAATGCCTCATTACAGACAGGGGTCACAAGCTTGTTGAACATGTCATGAAAGTGTACTGCGCCAAAAATGCCCTACAACAAATAGTCACAACTCCATACCATCCGCAAGCCAATGGGCGTGTGGAGCAATTGAATGGCTCCCTGGTCCATTTTATTGCCAAACTCTCACAGGAACATCCTAATACTGCATGGACTTAACACTTGCCCACCACACTGCTCATTTTGCAAGCAAGAGCCAACAGATGCACCAGGTTCATCCCCAGCACCTTGGCCTTTGGGACACCCAATGGTTTGGCAGGAGTAGAACAAGGGAAATTAAAATCCACAGTTCCCGCAAAACCCCCCTTGTTGCCTACCCCTTCCCTGAGCCAGTGGCGTGCCAAGGCCTGAGACATTGAACACAAGAAAATTGAGGGCAGGACAAGACCCCTTGAGGCCAGATACACTGTAGGTGACCCTGTCTACACACTCAATCCCAATTATGACAAGTTAAAACCCAACCACCTAGGGCCCTTCAAGATAGCTGCGGTATATGACAATCACACCTATCAACTTGAAGATGCCCAAGGAAACACCAAGAAGCTTCACCACAATTGCTTGCGCCCCTGTTGCTCCATCCCCACACAAAGGTTGTTTATGCAGACCTTCCCAGATCTTCTGCAGACTCTGGTCTTGGTGTCTGACAACAAGCAGGGGGCAAGGGGGTGTTGCAACCAAGTTTCCAGACTTGCCTGCCAACTTATCTAACGTTATGAATGAATCTGATGGCAATGTCAAATGGCGGGCACTTCATCCTAATTAGGAGCGTTGCCAATTTGACCTGCTGATCCCCACACAAGTTATTCCTTGGCTCCAAACCCTACATGGAACTCCCCACTATGCCACCCCCTGGTGGCCCAGTGGCTTACCCCATATAGTATATTAATTGCAGCATTCTATAATAAACATTATCTTATTCTTATTATTTCTGTCCTTTCTATTAGACTGTTGTCTTGCCTAATTCAAATACTGAATCCTCATTGGCTCAGTTGCAACACCGGCATATTTGAAGTTGTATTTGACAACTGGTATTTTGTACTTGGTTACAAATGGTTTTCTGACCATGGTGTGTTGTGCACCAGAGTCAAATAAAATTTTATGTGTATGTGATTTATAAGTGCATGGGTAGACAAGAATTTGTGAGCAGTCTTGATGTTTTGTACATAAAGGTAGAGTTTTGTGGGACATGTGGGATGTGTGCTGCAAAGTTTGTACCTCGGACAATTTCTTGTAGGTTTGGGGGGAGACAGGGGCACTTAATCTTGTTCACCTTCATCTTTTCCATGTTCCTCTGTTTCAAGACCTTTGTAGTCAGAGAATTTGGGGTCATATTCATAATGGGTTGCTGCTTCAGCATTGTTCACTTTGGTGGTGTCCTCTTTCTTGGGACAGGAGTGGTTTGTGCTTTGACTGTGATTGCCATTGTTTTGATTGGAGTAGCCATTGTTGTGGTTGATGTTTTGGCGCTTGTTGCCGTTATAATCATCTCTTCTATTACCATTGGAGGAGTGGTTACCGTTGTGTGCAGCATATTCCATATTTGTGTGTTTTTCTGTGTGCTTGGCTTCTGCAATAAGCGTGGGCATGGAGGTGTTGGCCTCTGGGCAGATGAGGGCAGCAACTGAGGGTCTCGTTCATTTGATGAATGATGCTCTTGTGTGCATGTTGTCAACTTGTGTTGGGTTTTTAATCTTGCAATTTATCTCTTCAAATCAATTGATGTAAGCTGTGACAGTGGTCTTCTGAAGAAGATTGCTGAGCTGTATTGCAATGTCTTGGAGGGATTTGGTGACGTGGAAATTGTGGGTGATGTCTTTTTTGAACTCTTCCCAGTTGTCAAGCTGGTTGTCAGTTTGTGAGCCAACCCAAGCGGCAAACCAGTTAGCTGCAGCCTTGTACAGGCGCTTGCTGGCTTCCTGGACCCTTTTTTGTGGGAGATGCAGCTGGCGCAGAGTTTAGTGGCTGAGTTTTCCAGCCAGTTGATGACGTTTTCTTTGTTTTTACCAAAGAATTTCTTGATACCAATTTACTTGATGTTGGTAACTTTGCCTGTGATGTGTGGTTGTGTGTTTTTTATGATTGGAAAGAGTGACTGTATTTGATTATCTTGGTGCATGCTTTGGGCATGACCAGTCCTTCAAATATGGTACATCTACTAGGTATATCTTCATTGATATTGTGGGTGTAGAAGTATGTCTTCCAGGTATCCTGAGATGTAGCCTGGTTGAGTATGTGTTCAAAGTCAGGTGGTTCTGTTTAGTCATTATTTCTTTCACATGTGTGGTCAAAAAAATGTAGCTGCTACCAGTGATGAGGAGAAATTTTGGGGAAGCTTTGAATGTGAAATTAAGAGGAAGAGAAGTATATTTTATTGGATAATACTTTAGACTTATATAGCTTGTGCTGTGGCAGGGATTTGAGTTGGATCAAAGATAAGGGTGGTCATGTTCTAAATAGGTTCAAGTCACTGGATACCTGGACAAGTCATGTGATATTGGTTTGTTGCTATTTCTGATATGTTGAACTGTATATTAAATTGGCATCAAACCAGGCAATGATTGGATATTAATTATGTTGGCAACAACCAGAATATAGGTACATCCAGCTATTCAATAGAAGCTTAGCTTTATGGTCTTTAAGGTTAACATTTTATGATTTTACAGTTTTACATTGCCCAGGTATCCAACATCAGGATGATAATGGCCTCTCCCAAGTGCCTATCTTTGTCCTACATTTCTCTGAGGCTGATCAACTATAAGAGTTTATAAGATATCTCACTTCTTTTGGAATACAAATATGAGGAAGTTTGATTTGGCTTTTTAAAGCTCTATGTGAATGCATCCATTTGATATAACCAATCATTTTAAAAAATTTTACACCATATCTCCCATATTTCTGCCCAGCCTACATGTCTTTTTTGCTTTGAAGGATCACATATATACTGGTCATGGGGGAATATCTAAGACCCATGGATAATTGTTTCTGCATTGTCAATGGGGAAACTTGCATATTTTAATTCCTTGTATCAAATCTTGTCATGACTGCCAACTACACTTCCCTTGCCCATCTCAGCATGAGTTCCAGATTATTTCAACCAGAAATATCTTTCTTTCTGTTATTATAGACGCTGTAGGCTTATTTTCCTGTTATTTTTATGGATGCTGCTTCATTCTAATTCTAGTGGATTGTTTTAGTAAATAGTTAGAGGATAGATATACAAAGGATATTTTCATCAAAACCACTTATCTGCCCCCTTTAAAAAATGTGTTCTACTGTCATGGCTGCCATCAGGTTCTTATTTTCAATAATGGCACCAATTTTAATTCCAGGATTATAACTTCTGTAGCCAAGGCCATGTGCACTCACCAGTCATTTTCTTTACCCCATGGACTCTCTAAAAATGGAACAGTAGAAAGGGCCAATTTTACCTTAGTTTTTATTATGAAAAATTAAATCACTTGGATTCCTCAAATTGGACCTTTACCTTCCTTCAGCCCTGTTTATCTATTGAATGAGAAAGTTTCAAATCACTAATATATCTCCCTTTGCTATATTGTATAGAAGGAAGAATACCACCCCCTCAATCTTGGAATATCTTTTAGTTGAGCATAAAAGTGCAACTAACCCTGAGCAGAAGATAAAAGACCTGGTTGATCAGTTTATTGGTATTCAGTCTAAAGCTCATTGCACTGCCTAAAAGACAAAGGACCTAGAGCTATCCCCCTCTAACACTTATAGAATACTTATGCTTTTATTTCAGATTGGCAATCAAGCTCTCTATTATTGCAATTGTACTGGTGATTGGCTCACAAAATAACATTCCTCTGGATTGGTCCCCTAAATATATTATTCTTGGTGGCCCAAAGTACACTGTGAAGATAATCTTCTCTGAGCGCCCATTAGCACATGTACATGCTAATTTTTTGTGCCTATTGTCCTTCTATATCTATTCTGATGCAGGATCTGAAGCAAAATTGCATATTCAGGCTATTTTGTTTGAAGTTTTTTTCTAATGATGTGTGAATGATTGGACTCAAAATTATATCTTTTTTTATTTTTTCCTCTTTTTCCACCTTGCCTTAAATTTGTCAACCCCAATTACTAAGACTTTTGGATCCCTTTCTTTTACTAATTATGTTCAACCCCACCAAGTATACTAGTATTGATATAACTAGTATGTAGTAAAAAATATTTATATCAATAAAACAAGCTCACATTAATTTATTAATTTGACATCAGAGCTTTAGCACCCAATCAAAAAATTCATGAAGATCTAACTTGTATAGTCTATAAAAAGGGCTCTAAGGTAATTGGTAAACCTTACCAAAATCCCACCAGCTAATAATTGCTCTAATTGAACCTCAAGTCTTTTGCATAAAAGTCTTCTCACCAAGTTCTCCTTTATGTTTTGTAACAGAGTGCATCTTAATACATCTCACTGCTTCAAACCAATGGCTAACCTGATCAGACTCCTGAGATATTAAGCCCCAATGATAATTTCTTTAAAGGAATGGTAGAAACATCACTAGCTCCGGACCTAGCCTTATTGGCATTCCGAAATAAAGTGAAAAAACACTTATTTCAAACAGCTTATACTCTATTGTTCTCTAATTCTTTTACATATACACTGTCTCATTTAGACCCACAGACCCTCTCCATAGCCCATCTACCCTGTCCATGAACTCACAGCTCAAAAACTTGAGACCACCATGCTTATCCCACAGGCCAGTGAAATTTACATAGTATCCACCCAACCTGGACTAAAAATACTTCACCTTAAAGATCTTGCTGTTGGAAGGTCTCCTAGTCCATAAAAACCCAAGAAATTAAACAGAGAAGGAGTTTTTATATCATACAACTATGGGTATTTAATAATAAATACAAATACCTACATACCTGGTACTCATGAAACCCCTCTCACCCTCATGTCAGACTGATCATCTCATATAAACCTCATCATAGATGTCCCCTCCAGTATAAATATTTTGAATCATCTAAATCCCCCTTATGGGTCTTGTAGATTCTGTGGTGCTATCTGTGGGTTCTTGGTTCATTTTGGGCCAGTCACTCTATCATGTTATCAAGTTAGTACCTATTTTTTGCTGGACCTTGCCCTCTATCTCACACTCCCACCCCATTTATTTTCCTAGTGGCCCACTTCCAAGGCTTGGAACCTGTATAATGAAGTCTCAGCCGGTAAAATTGCTTAGTATGTCCTAACTGCGGGCCTTGGGCTGATCAGATCAAGTTATAAAGTCCCTCTTATGCCTTGAAACTTTTCCAGGGTTTCTATCCTGCAGTTTTAAAATAATCTTATAGAATATAATGCTGAACAAGAAAATAAAATGATATATGCAATGAAGGTATACAATATAAAATAAAGATATTTTGCTTATAATAGGAAAGTTTCACTTGAGTCAATGGTTTTCAACTTATGGATTTATGTTTTTTGAAGCTTTTTACTTTATCAACTCTAGAAAGGGTGAATTATTACAAGGTAAAATTAAACCACATGCTTTTACTTAAATTTATTTTATTATAACTTGGATTCAATTTTTTGACCCTTTTGTATCTTACCTCTCTTTCCTAATATACAAGATACTTTTTATTGGTGTTTTATTATTTATTATTTATTATTTATTATTTAGGGAATTTATAGCCTAATATTATTTCTGGGTGCATTTCAGTACTTTGGGCAGAAAATTTGGGAATACCCATTTAGTGCTTGTTGCACCTTGCCATATAAAAAACAACACATTGTTACTTATTTTAATCTGGCTTGGCTTTATACACAATAGCCTTATTTATTATTATTTTTGTTGTAACATCTCTGTTTACTTCATCTCAGGAAGCTATTTCTCTGGGAATTGACTCAGTCACCAAGTAAAAGGTGGCACTAACACAAAATCCATATATTACACTAGGATCAAGTATTTGAGTTCCAAGGAAATCTGAATTCTAAAAGTTCCATGATCTACATAGACACTATGTGGCTTATCAGATAGCTATATAACACTCTTCTTATATATTCAATAAAGATGTCACTCGCTTATTTTGTAATTTATACTTCCCATAAGTATATACATAACATATGCAAGGATATAAACACATATTGTTGATTGCTCAGATGATAAGCATTGTAATTCAGGTGTCTTATAAGTCTCATATATTATATAGAGAAATGTGGAACATATATGGTAATGTTTGGAAGCTGTGAATATATTTGTTTAGTTGGGATTTAAAGATGTGCTTATAAGCCACCACTTGAACCTGGAAGAGGATATTTGAAAAATAGTGGGTAACTAATTATGGACAAAGATATTTTATCAATCTTTATTTGGGGATGAGTGTATGCATAATTTTTGCTAGGCGAGACAGAAGAAGCGCCCAAAGTTGGTTTCAGAGCTCCACCCCATCAATAGCCCATGGAGACGGCGAGAGAATTTTAAACGGCCATTCCAGCTGGGTCGAGAGACGTAGTAGAATTCACTAGTCCACTGAGACACGTCATATCTGACACAGTAGCTGTACGGTGTGCAGCAGTACGTCTCTCCCTCGCACGACCCCTGCCAAACATCATTATCAATGAACTTGGCTCTAAACCCTGATACTCTCCGTTCAGTGTAGTTCTTGGTCAGAATGACCTCTAGACAGGCCTTGGCTGGCGTGAAAATCAGAAAGAGGATACATATTTGCATTTTCAAATTCACTTGAAGCCTGCCGTTTAAATAGTAAAGCGATACTGGTTTGTCATTGGCTGCTATATCAAATCAAGCCAAGGTGAACAATTTATCCAAGCAAGAGAGTTGCGACAATTAGCTACGCTCTTCTCTATACTGCTCCTTATTATTAATACATATAAATACCTGTCTGTCTGTAATGTCACTTCGAGTACACTCAAGCCGCAAGGGATTGAATTTATTTTCCATGTTATTTAAATTTAAAGTTAATAGCCAAAGGCTTGATTTGGCTCATCTTACATCAATCCCTTGCATACATCTTTGATGTTTCAAAGGTTGGATTTGGTGGAGTATGGCCTAAGTGATTTAAAATGAGAATATTTGCCACCTGGACTTTAATGAACATAAATTTAGTTACTTGATTTTTAAATAGTTGTTCAACCGTTGTAACCATATCAAAGAGGCTTATCTGTATAGGTTATCCAACTTCAGAACTTGTGGATTAAAGTTGAAAGGAGATCAATAGGTTGCTAAAGATAGTTTTATATGATTGGATGTTAAACTATTTGCTGAGGATTGAATTGGCCGACGAAAAGAGAGCTTGGTTGCTTTAAAGAGATCCGATTCAAATTAGAAATAATAAATATATGTTAGTTTAAAAGTGGTTGACTTTCGTATTTCGAATTTATTTATTTTCAAGTGAAATAATAAAATCTTCCACTTGGATGCGGCACCTGATCCATTTAAATTCATTTTGTTTCATAGTAAACCTTATCTACCCTTCCATCATCATGATAATGATGTCAGTGGAGTAAACAGGTAATAATAATATTAACACTCAAAAAACTGATTTTCATTAATTTTATAGTATACAGGTATTTTTTTCAGATAATTCCGATCAAAATGGTACTAAGCATGTGACTCTAGCTTATCTTGATGCTGAGATATATATTGAAGTACTGAAACTGGGCTTACATCATAATCAATGGCACAGACTCGATTTGATCCAACTAAATTCACTCTTAATACACATTAAAAAACTAAAAACAGCAAATCTCTGTGAATACTAAGTGTCAGGAATTTATACTGACTTTGTTCTACCCTGTCAATCTTGGCGGCCTGCCAAGCCATTAATTAGAGAAGCCTCTTATATATTACCAGTAGGCTTAATTGATCTGAGAAGCCTTAGTATTATAGATTCAGATCACCCTTTACAAGAACAACCAGGAATAAAATGGCCTTCCAATTATGACTGGTTCCCTATTGGCTAAAGTTATTCCTTAATACTCTGGCAAACCACCAGGTTGAAGAACATGAGTTTCTCCAAAGATCCTAAAGGGTTGTGATCAATTTGCACTGGCAATCTGCCGGTGCCACTGCAAATCCCTGCTAGGAAAGGCACTTAGGAATGACATACTATGTGCTAAAAATAGAGCCATGTAATAGCACCACCATTGCCAGCATGACACTCATGACTATATTACAAACAGTGCTCTGTGCAAGATCTAATATATTGAATCTCATGCAATTGCATGGATGCCTGACTCTGGGGGTTGATGCTGGCAGTCTGGGGATGGAAAGACTAACAAGCAAGAGTTAGATGCGCCAGATGATCTTATCCTGGAAAGAGAGTGTTAGCTCTATAAAAGCCCCTCCATTGGACTAATGAAAGGCAGACAAAAACACACAGATCCTACTGTAGAACCTTTTCACAGTAGAAGAAGATATCCAAGTCCAAAGACCGTAGTCAATTCTCAAAGACCCAACCAAGCCACCAGACTTAGAGCCGCTTAGAATTTGCATCCCTTGATATTGCTAGTTGTTGCACTGCCAAGGAACCCACAGATGCCGCAGATAATGCTTGTCTTCACATAAGCAAATTCCCCTACACATGACACATATATCCCATTTACTTAATAAAGTGAATTGTAACCAGACCGACAGGTCTGAAGACAGAAGCAAAAGTTCTGACAGTGGTGCTCACTTAAAAAATGAGTTACCTGCACTGTCTGTTGTTGGCAAGTCTTTGCCCCACCACCCCAGCTTTGTTGATAAGTATGAGGGGCTACATGGAGACTAGCAATGTGGAACGGAATGCATCCCTCCGCTTGGAAATCACTCCTTACCAAGTTTCAGATGTACCAGTAGACAAAATAAACCTTGACGTCACTGGTACAATGGTACAACACAAAACACAGAGCTATACAATTGAGGATGTGCGGTCACTTATGGACGCCTTGATGCAAGGCTACAAATCCACTGGTGACAAACAACAGAATAGTGATTACACCATGTTTACCACCGCAAGATCCTTTGAGCACCTGTGGTCCACCTTCAGAAGCTACCAGGAGGCCATCAGCACTCAGCTGGGCCTACTTCTGAAGAGAGAAGGGATTTACAGAATCACCAATGTTCTGTCATACTTTGTGCATCCCGCTATCAAGCATGTACAGCACTTGGTGGCCTGTCAAAACCTCAATCTTGAAGAGATGGGTTGTTTTAGAATTGAGATCCAGCACACCCACACCGTCCTAGTACATCAGTTGAACTCCAGCTTCCACACCGTCCAACAAGCTGTGGATAGCATTAATGAAGCTGCTTCTTCTGCACATCATTGTGTAGATGAGATAGTTTCCCAGTTTAACAACCAGGTGGTACAAGTGGTGGCTGGAATCCTTGATTCTCGCAGTCTGACCTCACAATGGGCTTAAGACGTAACCTGCCACAGCGTCAACCTAGCTGAAAAGGTTTGTTTCCTGGCCTGTCAGTCCAGCTTGGAAAAAATAGCAGATTATCATGATAAGCTTCACAGTATGGTCTCAGAAAATAGTGCCTGCCACAAGGAGCGCCAGAACAAGATCATCTCCTGGGTGAATAAAATAGTTAAAAAGGTGGACAAAATGAAGGGAAAGCCAGCTTCTTCCAACAGCTCTCCTATCTCTGATCAGAACCAGGACCAGCACGCCTACTGTCTCAACCATGAAGCTTATATCAATAATAAGCACAATTTGTGGGAAACCATGGAGACCGTCTGCGCCCTGACCAACCAGCTATATCAGGACTTGGAAGACAATTGTGCTCAGGTTGCCACCCTCAAACATAAATTGGATGCCTACAGCAAACGTCTAGATCTGCTAGCCTCAACTACTCTGCTTATGGAAGGAAACCATAGCAGCCTTTTGGAGCAAGTACAATCTAACAACACTGCCAGAAAGGACTTTGAGGCCAACATCTCTGCACAACTCAGCAGATTAGAACAGGCCATGCTATCAGATGACAGACCATCTGTAGAGGATAAGCAGAGCCCTGTTCCAAACTCCTCTCCTGAGGAACATAAGGTGTTGTCCCCTAAATTCTTTGACTTTACCTCCAAACATGGTACTGACAATAGAAGGGGAACCCATCACATTCCCATAGGAGTGGCCGCCTTGCCACCTCTCACTCCACTGACTGGTCTTTGCCCTGTCAAACCAGTAGTGGAAACACATGAGGAAACAACCATCCCCAATCACAAGTTCAAGCCTCTGAACTTGCCGACATTTGACCAAAAGGGTGACATAAAAACCTTTATTTGCCTCTTTGAAATGTCAATGTGCAGAGCTTCAGACCACATGAAGGCAACGGCTCTGATCAACGCTTTAGACCCCGCCAGTGTAGATGTGATCATGCCTTAACTTCTGGCAGATGAATGGTCTTATGAGGATGCAAAGGCTGCTGTGATTGAGGAATTGGTAGCAAAACCAAGTTGCAAGCCAGAAAGGCTGAGTTCAGCAACATTGCTTTCAAGAAATATGAGAGTTTTCAAGATTTTGCTGACTGCTTCTATAATGAAGCACAGGTACTTCTGGGGGCAGAAGTACTTACCAATCTTGACTGCTGCATCACCATGAGTAGAGCTCTCCAGCTGTATAGAGAGCTATCCAATGTGATGTTTCTGGTACTAGACCAGGCCAATAACACCCAAAAAATTACCAGTTACTTGGGTTGGCTTGGGGCCCATTTGACACTCCCAATAAAGGAATGACCAGTTGCAATGGGTCTTAGAATCAAGGAAGAAACCAGGATTTGGACAGATCAGTCAAGCCGCCTGAAGGGGGGAAAAGCCACTGCCTAACCCGCAGGAGAGGGTAAGCCCTATAATTCCAACATTACCTGTCAAAAGTGCAACAAAAAGGGACACTGGGCAAGTCAATGTCGCTCTAAAGGCAAACCTCCTGGGGTCAATGTAGTAGTGGAAACTGAAGAGAAGGGTCAAGGAAAAGCAAAGGCGGGCCATTAATGGAATATACTGCACCCGCAATTCCCTCAACTATTCCAAAAGAATCCAATAGAGATAAGCCCAAGGAGCCCACCAAGATTGCCAAGGAGACTACCCAGACTGCTAAGGAACACACCAAGAACGCCACACTGACAAAAGGATCTCCCAAACTCTTTGCTCTTAGCCAAGGCTTTGAGGAAGACCCTGTACACCAATTGGTTGCCAATGATCTGTATGCTATTCCTGCACACAGAAGAGGTAGACCCCGGAAGGCTAATGCCAATGCAGTTAAGGTACTCTACAAACCTTATGCCGTATAAGTACAGGAAATCTGCTTGAATGAGAACCCAAATGGTTCCAGTGATGTTCCCAGCCTCAAAGGCATCTAAATGGCAATGCCGTTTGAAACCATCAAGAACAACTTTCCTGAAATAGGACAGAGTCTCAAGTAATACTTTGACACCCCAGCCCCTCTTGGAATTCACCTATCAAACTTACATTCTGAAAGTTACTCCAAGTGTACTTATGCAGAAATTTCTGTTAACAAGGTGAAAGTAAGAGCCATAATTGACAGCAGAGCACCAATCAACATAGTTTCAACCCACCTGGTTCAAAAGTTAGGATTGGCCTCTGATATTGCACATATCAGAGTTTAAAGAACTGCTGGTCTACATACTACAACTTCAAAAGGAACATACAGTGCTATTCCAATGCAATTTGGATCAACAGCTGTTTCTTTGCCTGCTGTTGTCTTTCCTAGTCAAAACTACAATGTTTTGATTGGCACTGCCTTCATGCGTAAATATGGTGTGAAGATTAATATGGAAAATGACACCTTTATCATATTGAAGAAGACCATCCCACTATATTACACCAAAGACGCAGCCAGTGTCAAGGAGAAGCTGACAAACAATTTGGCGTATAAGGACAGGATTGTAGCGGTACTATATGAGAAGAAGGGATGAAAGAGCAAGAAATTGATAACCCAGATAAAAGAGCATAAAGGAATTCCACTTTTCTCCCTAGTAACCTTCACTCTCAAATCTGGTACACAGCGTGTTGTACCAACAGGATGGACCCTAGAAATTTCTGAAGGTTTATATGGAGAAATACATCAGCCCTGGGGAAGATCAAGGTCTGAACCCTGTGTAGCGCCTGGTATAATTATACCAGGACACAGAGAAGGGCACATCTTACTTGCCAATCTGCAGGACCACAAAACTTACATGAAATAAACCAGATATAGGATTTTTGCACCTTCTTCCAATTGAGGAATTATCTGGCTTCAAATGTGCTGGGGACCTATTGGAAATGGGGCTACCTGATCAAGTCAAAGCCAGTGCTTATGCAACCACCCCATTGGCCGACCTGTCCTCTTTAAACAAAGAGCAACAGAAACAATCAAGTGCCCTGTTTGAGAAGTACAGATGCATCTTTGCTGAGGATGATTTTGACTTGGGATGTGCTGTGGAGGTTACCCACCACATTGACACTGTTGAAAACAAACTAATTTGACTTTGCCCCATTTGACAATCAAAGGCCAGTGAGGAGACTGTCAACAAGGAAATACAACAGCTCCTAGAAAGGGGAATGTTGGTTCCATCAAAGAGTCCCTGGGAGTCACCCATCCTTATAGTAAAAAAGAAGGATGGAAGTAACCAAGTAGTCATAGGCTACCAACATCTAAACCTTATCACAAAAAAGGATTCCTACCCTCTGTAAGAATTGACAACACCTTAGACCGCCTGGGAGGTGCAAAGTTTTTCTCCAGAATGGATCTGATCTCTGGGTATTGGCAGATCAAACTGCCACCAGAAGAACAAGAGAAGTGTGCCATCATCACTTCTCAAGGCCTATTTCAACAAATGTGCATGCCCCAAGGATTATGTAATGCACCGGCAACATTTCAACAAGCTATGAATACAATCCTGGGAGATCTCAAGTTGTCCTGGGTCCTTGTGTATCTGGGAAATATTAATGTCTTCTCTAGGACGTTCATAAATCATCTGGAACACTTGGAGGCTGTTTTTAAGAGACTAGCAGATGCTAACTTGAAGATAAAGCCCAGGAAGTGCCAGTTCTTCAAGGACCAGCTCAGATATTTAGGTTTTGTGATTGACACTAAAGGACCCCAGCCACAACCTGCCAAGATAGAAGCAATAACTAAAATGAAGACTCCTGAGAGCAAAAGGGATATTCAAGTATTTCTAGTCATGTTAGGATATTTTTGCAGGTTTATTCCAAATTTCTTGCTTACAGGTGAACCTCTTTTTCATTTGCTTAAAAAGGGAGTACCTCTTACTTGGACCTCTTCCTACCAGTCTGCTTTCAACTCATTAAAAACCAGCCTGTCTGGAAGTCAGGTGCTTGGGTACCCTAATTTTACTAAGTCATTTATGGCCCATGCAGATGCATCCTTGAGCGTGCTGGAAGCAGTACTTTCTCAGAATGGCAATGTTGGTGAAGAATATCCAGTTGCCTATGCCAGCTGCTCCCTGAATGTCCACAAGCAGAATTACACCGTGACAGAACGTGAATGTTTGGCAGTGATATATGCCTACAAAAAGTTCCGGGTGTATCTCCATGGGGTTCACTTCACATTTGTGACTGACCACGCCATCCTGAGCTGGCTTCAGAATCTACAAGAGCCAGAAGGTTGCCTAGCACAATGGGCTCTAAAACTGCAGGCATTTGAATATTAGATAGTGCATTGCCCAGGAGCAAAACATCAGAATGCCAACTACTTATCCAGGCTCCCAATTGTTAATATAGTGTTGTCACAGGCCAATATACTATATGATAAGATGTTGACTGGCCAGTTTGAGAACAAGCCTGACAAAATCCAGGCCATCCTCTGGGAACTGATGAAGGACTGTTGGGTTTGAAGATGATAAACTATATAAATACCATCAAGGTGTTGCAACTGAACCAATGAGGATTCAGTACTTTGAATTGGGGAAGACAATAGTCCAATAGAAAGGACAGAATAATAAGAATAAGGTATTGTTTATTGTAGAATATTGTGATTAATATACTATATGGGGAAAGCCACAAGGCCACAAGGGGGTGGCATAGTGGGAAATTCCATGTAAGGTTTGAAGCCAAGGAATAACTTGTGCAGGGATCAACAAGTCGAATTGGTAGCGCTCCTAATTAGGATGAAGTACCTGCCATTTGATATTGCCATCATATTAATCCATTAACATTAAGATATGTTAGCAGGCAAGTCTGGAAACTTGGTTGCAACAGCCCCCTTGCCCCTTGCTTGTTGTCAGACACCAAGACCAGAGCCTGCAGAAGGTCTGAGAAGGTCCGCACAAACAACTTTTGGAATGTGGGGATTGGCGCGGCAGGGGCGCTGTCACAAGTGACAAACTCTTATCAACCATGCTTATCAAAAAGCCCCAACTACAAAACTCAAACCCTGGCATCTCGCGGGCCGCCAGCCCGCAGGGCCAGCCGCCGGCCGCCTGCAGTTTTTTGGGCTCAAATCAGAACAGGATTTGACTTTGGAAAATCCTTTTAAGCTTGACAAACCAAATGTACCTACGCCAATACTCTCCACACTGGGGGTTCCTGTTAAGACAGCCAATCAACGGGCAGGCCCAGCCACTGATTCCAAAGTAACTTGGGCCCGCACAGAAGGGGAAACAGAGAATTTTCCTATAGAACGCGGGCCACCCAGAGGCAGCCAATCCCACAACCTGACTAGGGAATTTGAGCTTCCTCAGTTCAAAGCAGCCAATGAAATAACCCCTGCAACTGATGCCACCAAAGACTGGGAAGACCTGGTAATTGGGAAAACCTGGGCCGACAAAATTTGGGAAAGTTTTACCATGACAGATGGGCATACTTATACCCTGGGCCGCCAGGAAGATGCCCATTGCCATCCTTGCAATAAAGTGACATGAACCTTTGGTTCAACCAGATCATACCATACTTGTTATTAGTTTTACTTCATCTACAGTCTACTCCTTGCGGCTCTGCTCCCTGTGCTCACCTACCCCAAGAAACCGCGGACCAGCCGCCCAAACTTTACCGTCCACCAGGAGCTCCCTTTGGCCCAGTACATTTTACCAAGTACCCACCCAACCCGGCGTATTTGGAGTTTACTCTGGAGGAGATCCTAATCCACGACCCTGAAGCTAGAACTAGAGAGACAGAAGTCCTTTACAGAGAAGGCACCAAAATTATCCGGCCCCCTCTGCTATTCCAAGACAAGTATAACTTCCTGCCCGCATATTTGGTTCCAATGACGCCGCCCCACACCCCGCAGCCCAACCGCCCGCAAGAATCTGTTGCCACTGATGAATCCACTTCCACCCAAGTATTTGGGGTGATGTATATCACCCTCACTGGATTGATTGATTCCATGGTGCCTACAAGCGGACCTTGGGCAGTCCTTGGAAAATTGTTATCTTATATTGTAAAGTTAGCCCCAATCCTGTGGTGGGCTCTCCCTGCTGGGCCCGCGGGCCGTCTGCCTGCAAGTTCTCAGGAACCCCCCACAGGTTGGATCCCTGACATTATGGCAATCTACCTCAAACACAGTAACCTGGGCCCCAAGATGTTGTTAACTCTTGGGGCATCTTGTATGCTAATTTTATTGATTTCAGCTTACTATGCGTACAAGTTAGCTACCAACCTGATCACCTCAGTGACCCAACACCAAACCAACCCCAAACAGAAAGACACACCGCCTGGCAAGGAGAAGACCAAGACCCCAAACTTGCAGGTGCAGAACGTCATAGTAAACCAGACCACAACCTGGGTGGATATGCCCCAGATGGGGAAGCTCACCCTAGAAGAAGCCAGAAGAGCAATGCCAGTCCTCTGCCTCCATTTTCAAGCCAACACAAACTCATACTCCAACAACACCAAGAAAGTCCTTGGAGTAGCCTCCATGCTCTCCGGCAATGCCCTGGACTGGTTTGGGAAAGCAACCGCCAAGGACGTCAAGTTCTGCCTAGACTACTCCCAATTTGAGAGCAAACTGATGGCCACAGGCAACAACCAAGACACCCGCCACCACGCCCTGATCAGCTTACTGGATATCCAACAAGGACCACGCTTGCTGCAAGCTTACACCAACAAGTTCCTGAAATTGAAAGCCAGAACCCAACTTGAGGACAAGCTATTGGCCATCCTGTACCGCCAAGGAGCCTGCCCTGCCCTGAAGGAGCTCCTCAAGCACCACCCCCTACGCTTGGCCTGGATGAACTACTCCTCTTGTGCAGAGGGTTGAGCCTCAACCAAGAAGGCACCCCGTCTTCCACCCAGCGCACAAGCCAAGCCCCAACGCCCGGCAGACCAGGAATGTCCCCCAATGAACTACAGCGCCACTACCGTGAAGGCTTGTGTTTCTATTGCCACAAACCCGGGCACCTCACCAAGGCTTGCCCCAAGAAGAGTAACCCCTCAGTTTCCTTGGCACAAATAAACACCTCTACTCAATTGTACAAATTTATCCAAGTTGAAGCAAAAACATCCACAACATCCCAGACTGTTGGAGCCTTCATTGATACCAGAGCAGAGGAGAGTTTTATCAATGCCACCCTTGCCAAGGACCTTGGACTGGAGGCCACCAACAAAAGCGTCAAAGTAATCATGGGAAACAGCTCCCATGACTTGGGCTTCAGGTGCGCAACCAAATTGCCCCTGAAAATTGGGCAGAACTTGTACCCAGCGTTCCCCATCATCTTGAAAGGGCTTCCTCACCCCCTGATCCTGGGTGACTCCTGGTCCCAGAGACACAGTGCTATTCTGAACTTCTGTAATCAAACAGTTGCCTTGAAGGGAGACAATTTGTTTGATGTGGTGCCGTTCCAGTTGGGCCCAACCAGTAAGGAACCCAACACACTCCTGACCCTGAGAATGGAACCCAGTGTGGGTAGTCTTCCTGCCCCCTTGGAGAAGTGGAGCCACGTCTTCAGTGAGGAAGCAGCCACCCAGCTCCCCAGTCACTCAATCTATGACCACGCCATTGACCTGTTACCTGGAACCCAACCCCACCATGGCCCCATATACAGCTGCAATCACCGCAAACAGGCAGCACTGAAGACATACTTGGAGGACATGACAAAAAAAGGGTTCATCTGGGTGTCAAAAAGCCCTTGCTCCTTGCCCATGCTGTTTGTAGGAAAGAAAGATGGCGGAATGCGTCCCTGCGTAAACTACCAGAAACTGAACAATATCACTGTAAAGAACCGCTACCCCATCCCCAACGCTGACAACCTATGTGACGTATTGACAGGAGCCCAGGTATACTCAAAAATTGACCTGAGAGACGCCTTCAACCAGATCAGAATCAAAGAAGGGGACAAATACAAGACAGCCTTCAAAACTAGATATGGGTTGTACAAGTACTTGGTCATGCCGTTTGGGTTGTGTAATGCCCCCAGCACTTTCCAAAGGATGATCAACTCTGTCCTTGGCAAGTACCTTGACCAGTTCTGTGTGGCGTATTTGGATGACATCCTCATATACAGCAAAACACATGAGGAACACCTCCAACACCTTGACCAAATACTGGAGAAACTCTTGCAGGCCAACCTACACGCCAAGCTGAAGAAATGCGAATTCTTTCAATCTGAAGTTGAATTTCTGGGATATGTGGTGAAGACTGGTGGGTTTGCAATGGCGCAGGACAAAGTAGAAGCTGTAACAGCCTGGCCAGTACCCAAATGCAGAAAAGACGTGAGAAGCTTTTTGGGCCTGGCAAATTATTGCAGGGATTTCATCCAAAAAATTTCTCACATCACCCTGCCCCTGACCCGCCTGTGCTCTGACAAGGTCGCCTTTGTCTGGACCCCTGAGTGCACCGCTGCCTTTGAGACCCTGAAGCTTGCCTTCACCTCTGCCCCGGTTCTTGCCATGCCTGACCCTGCTAAACCTTTTGTGCTGGAGACAGATGCGTCCAACTTTGCGGTGGGTGGGGTCCTTCTTCAGGAAGGAGGGGATGGTATGCTACATCCTGTAGCATATTACTCCAAGAAGATGCTACCAGCTGAAGGGAACTACCCAATATACAATAAGGAGATGTTAGCCATAATGAAGACATTGAAGCACTGGCGCAGGTATTTGTGCGGTGCTGAACATCCGGTAAAGGTTCTGACAGACCACAAGAATTTAGTCTACTTCTTCAAACCACGCCAGCTGAACCAACAACAAGCAAGATGGGCCTTGGAACTAGCCAACTATACCTTGACCATAGACTACAAGCCAGGAAAGGTTAACGTAGTCCCAGACGCCTTGAGCAGGAGAGCCAATTTGACCCCCTCCTCTACGGAAATCAAGGACTGCAACACCCACACACTGTTAGACCCTGCCAGCCTAGGGATACATCTGAAGTACTTAAGGATTGCCGCCAGCAAACCCAATGTGATAAAAGCCCAGAAACAGGACGCTTACTCAGTTGAGCTAGTCAAAGCCCTGTCAAAGGACCCAGAATGCCATCACTCAAAGAAAGGGTACTCCCTGAAAGGTATTACCTTGCTGCTCCATAACAGAATCTATGTACCCAAAGGCCCAACCCAAACAAATGTATTGATTGACCACCACAATTCAGAGATGGCCGGCCACCCAGGTAGACACAAATCCCTCTCAAGTATCAAGCGGAACTACGCATGGCCAGGCATGGACAAAGAAGTAGCTGCCTACATCAACGGCTGTGAAACCTGCGGAAGAACCAAGACACGTTGCTCTAAGCCAGAAGGGTTACTGAGACCTCTGGACATCCCTGCTGCCCCCTGGAAGTCAGTGTCAATGGACTACATAGTAGAGCTCCCCCCTTCAAAATCCTTTGACGCAATCCTGGTCATGGTCGACCGTTTCACCAAAATGGCCTACTTTGTTCCAACCACTACCCACTGCACGGCAACTGAGACGGCCAGACACTTTCACAACCGCATCTTAACACAACACGGCACCCCAGAAGAAATCATCACCAATAGGGGACCCCAGTTCACCTCCCACTACTGGACCCAAGTGATGAAAGACCTTGGAATAAAACGTTGCGTGTTGACCTCCTACCACCCGCAGACAGATGGACAAACTGAACGGGTCAACCAAATCCTGGAACAATACCTCCAATGCTATGCCAACGCCAACCAGGACAATTGGGCCGAGATGCTTCCCATGGCCCAGTTTGCATACAACAGTAAAGACCACACCTCCACTGGAATGTCCCTGTTCAAAGCCAATTATGGGTTTGATCCATCATGGGACCCTAGCATTGGCAGTAAGGAACAGAACACAGCAGGACAATCTTGGATTGAACAAATACATGCCACCCAGGAAACCTGTCTAAGGAACTTGACCCGCGCCGTTAAGACCTACAAAGTGTTTGCCAACAAGAAAAGAATCCCTGGGAAACCTCTGGAAATAGGCAATGAAGTTTACCTCAACTCACAGAACGTTCCCCTACACGTACCCAGCAGAAAGCTAGCCCACCGCCGCTGTGGCCCTTACAAGATTGTGAAGCAAATAGGAGAAGTGGCGTACAAACTAGAGCTGCCGCCTACTTGGAAAATCCACAATGTCTTCCACCAATCACTGCTATTCAAGAAAGAGGGAACCTCCCTTCCCCATCAGAAGATAAAGACCAACCCTCCACCCATCCAAGAGGGGCGCTCAACCAAATACAAAGTAGAGTACATCCATGGACACCGCCTCCACTACAAGACCCCACAGTACTACGTCAAATGGGTAGGTTACCCCCCCCCAAAGAAAGCACCTGGGAACCGGTCTCCAACCTACCTAACGCACAAGAAGCCATACAACAATACCTGGAAAAGGGGACCCAGAAGGAGGAGGGCACCAGGAGAGAAAGGGATGATGTCACAAGTGACAAACTCTTATCAACCATGCTTATCAAAAAGCCCCAACTACAAAACTCAAACCCTGGCATCTCGCGGGCCGCCAGCCCGCAGGGCCAGCTGCCTGGCCGCCTGCAGTTTTTTGGGCTCAAATCAGAACAGGATTTGACTTTGGAAAATCCTTTTAAGCTTGACAAACCAAATGTACCTACGCCAATACTCTCCACACTGGGGGTTCCTGTTAAGACAGCCAATCAACAGGCAGGCCCAGCCACTGATTCCAAAGTAACTTGGGCCCGCACAGAAGGGGAAACAGAGAATTTTCCTATAGAACGCGGGCCACCCAGAGGCGGCCAATCCCACAACCTGACTAGGGAATTTGAGCTTCCTCAGTTCAAAGCAGCCAATGAAATAACCCCCGCAACTGATGCCACCAAAGACTGGGAAGACCTGGTAATTGGGAAAACCTGGGCCGACAAAATTTGGGAAAGTTTTACCATGACAGATGGGCATACTTATACCCTGGGCCGCCAGGAAGATGCCCATTGCCATCCTTGCAATAAAGTGACATGAACCTTTGGTTCAACCAGATCATACCATACTTGTTATTAGTTTTACTTCATCTACAGTCTACTCCTTGCGGCTCTGCTCCCCGTGCTCACCTACCCCAAGAAACCGCGGACCAGCCGCCCAAACTTTACCGTCCACCAGGAGCTCCCTTTGGCCCAGTACATTTTACCGAGTACCCACCCAACCTGGCGTATTTGGAGTTTACTCTGGAGGAGATCCTAATCCACGACCCTGAAGCTAGAACTAGAGAGACAGAAGTCCTTTACAGAGAAGGCACCAAAATTATCCTGCCCCCTCTGCTATTCCAAGACAAGTATAACTTCCTGCCCGCATATTTGGTTCCAATGACGCCGCCCCACACCCCGCGGCCCAACCGCCCGCAAGAATCTGTTGCCACTGATGAATCCACTTCCACCCAAGTATTTGGGGTGATGTATATCACCCTCACTGGATTGATTGATTCCATGGTGCCTACAAGCGGACCTTGGGCAGTCCTTGGAAAATTGTTATCTTATATTGTAAAGTTAGCCCCAATCCTGTGGTGGGCTCTCCCTGCTGGGCCCGCGGGCCGTCCGCCTGCAAGTTCTCAGGAACCCCCCACAGGTTGGATCCCTGACAGGTGCAAGAAATTATGGTGAAGCTTCTTGGTGTTTCCTTGGGCATCTTCAAGTTGGTAGGTGTGATTGTCATAGACTGCAGCTATCTTGAAGGGCCCTAAGTGGTTGGGTTCCAACTTGGCAGAATTGGGATTGAGGGTGTACACAGGGTCACCTACAGCGTATCTATCTTTGAGGTGCTTTGTCCCTCCTTCAATCCGCTTGTGTTTGATTTCCTGGGCTTTGGCACACCATTGGTCTAGGGATGGAGTTGTTACTAGGGGGAGGCTTGTCGGGAACCTTGGACTGTAGTCTTTCCCTGTTCAACCCCTGTCAGACTGTCAGGTGTTCCAAAGGCCAGGGTACTGGGGCTGAACCCTGTGCCCCTGTTGATTCTTGCTTGCAGGATAAGTAGAGCAGTGGGCAGGTGTTCAGTCCATGCAGTGTTAGGGTGCTCTTGTGAGAGCTTGACAATCAATTGAACTTTTAAGCCATTTAACTGTTCCACGTGTCCATTGGCTTGAGGATGATAGGTGGTTGTAATTATACGTTGGAGCGCGTTCTTAGCGCAGTATGCCTTCATGACATGCCCAACAAGTTTGGGGCCGCCATCTGTGATGAGGCATTTGGGTTGCCCAAAGCGGGCCACAATTTCCTTGCCAATAAAGCGGGTAATGGTGGTAGCGGTGTGGTTGGTTGTTGCCCAGGCCACTGGCCAGCAAGTGAAGTAGTTGATGGCAGTGATAATGTACTTCTTTCCCAGTCTGTCTTTGGGGAGTGGCCCCACAATGTCAAGGGCCCACTGCTTGAAGGGTTTCATGGCCTTGATGGGCAGGACAGACTTGGGGGATGCAGGTTTGGATGTGTTCTTGTCATGTTCTGAGGCGCGGCACAGACACACAATAGGAAATCCTAACCTTAGGATTGGATTTGTACTAAGTCTTGGTTAGATGACAGGGAAGGCTATGCATTTACCTTGCGGCCCTGGAAGAATAATCTCTACTAGTTGTGGCTAGAGAGAGGCGCAGAAGTACAGAAGACATAAAGACAAAAATGTGAATAGAACTTAATTTTATTGGTGAATAGGAAAATGGAACATATAGTGGTTGGTAATACCAAAAAACACTACCAGGACAGTAGGATCACTTGCTACCAGCATGAGTGGGGCAAGTGAGTTGCGCAGGATCAATAAACCAAACAATTGTACTTCCTGATTCAGTCATCAACTCATTTTGAGAGGCAAAAGCAAAAGTAAGAGATTTGTATTTGAAATGGCCCACCAAAGGCAAAATTGAAACATGGTGAATAGCGGTATTCACATCATTGCCCTCCCCTATATTGGCCTTAGGGGTGGTGGTATTTACAAAGTAACTTTGTGCACTTGAGCAAAATGACAGCCACTGGAGAGGAGCTTTACAGTGTATTTGGACCCTCGTTTGAAAGTCACTTCTAAAGGGCCAATCCACAGAGAGTCCAAATTATGTGTGTGACCACCTACTCTGTGTTAGTAGTAAAGTACATGGTCACCAACATCAAACTCAGGCAGGGGGGAGTTTCCAGCATTATCAGGAGAGAGCTCAAGCATCTTAGTCTTATATGCAGAAGTGTAGGCAGTGGACTGTATATCTATTATGTGGTTGACTAGATCCTTGATGTGGTTGTCAGGATTCATGGCCTTATCAGAGGTAAGCAGGGAGCCCCCAAGAGCAAAGGGGTAGTAGCCTCTTGCCCA